>OZ010575.1:70320075-70322575 GCA_963932145.1 Acanthosepion lycidas | reverse complement strand
TGAATGAGATAGATAGATAGATAGATAGATAGATAGATAGATAGATACTGAAGTGAATGAGATAGATAGATAGATAGATAGATAGATAGATAGATAGATAGATAGATACTGAAGTGAATGAGATAGATAGATAGATAGATAGATAGATAGATAGATAGATAGATAGATAGATAGATAGATAGATAGATAGATAGATAGAATCAGTAGTGCGTGTTGTCCATTATGCTGGCTAATCGTCAAAGAACTCCACTTGCAAGAAAAAGTTGTTTTTCATTGCTTCTTAATAAAAAAGAAAAAAGAAAGAAAAAGTATTTCGGTTCAATTTTCTTCACAATTCATCAAATTAACAATTTCTGTTTTAATGAGATGAAGACATTTTAATTTTTTATTGCTTGACGACAGGTGTCAGAAAATGGCGGTGATTGATGACCAGACAAGTGAAAATTCGTAATTTTGACGTAAAGTAAATTAATATGGTTCAATTTAAATTACCCAAATATTCTTTTAAGAATAACTTCAACCGTTCTTCTTTAAGATAAACAGCAACATTAACACAAAATTTGAATTTAAATGCTTTTAATTTAATTTTAAAATTAGTTATTGCAGTGAATTTCTTTTTTTAAATGTCCTTTAACTAATTTTAACATATTTAATGAAATAGTGTACAATATTATCAAGAAATTTTTTTCTTTTCTTTTTTTTTTTTACATGGCTTGAAAATAATTTTGAAGATTCAGAATTAAATCTTAAGACGTTGAAAGGGATGAAAACTTACCTTTTAATCACAAAAAATAGATTTTCGCCGGTTACCCCTTTTCGTTCAACCGTCAAAAATTTTCTAGGTAACGGTCCCATAACTGAATCCGGGTCTTAAGAAAGGATCAAGAATATTCTTCATCGGTTAAAACTTTTTAAATTCAATACAGAAAAAAAAAAAAAAAAAGAAGTTTTGATGTGACACTAAATTTTTATTACTTCTCATCCTAAAAGTGGAACAAGTTAAGTACCACAACGATTTTATTTGTGACTAGCAGTAGAACCCGGCGTTGCCCGGGGATGTAACAGTAAGAGATAGATCAAGTATCGACCATCATAAAGACTGAAAAATAAAATTGACAAAGATTATTGTTTAAGATTGACGGACACGCATGTCTTAATTAGTTTTTTTTTTTTTTTTTTTACGAATTGGTCAAACCCAAACTCAAACAAAAACATTGTTTTCAATCGTTATGAGTCTATCGATTGAATAGAATTTTATTATAAACAAGTGTCTTGTAAATGGAATTTTTAAAGCATTCTGAATGTGAAAATAAAGAAAAAAGTGTGCAAGACAATAAGAAACACTACCTGCCAAAAAAAAGTGAAGTTTTGTTGAAATCGGTTGAAAAATGTAGGAAATCCGATCATATATATAAACGAACACACACACACACACACACACACACACACAACCTGGGTTTTATAATAAGTATAACTCGATATGAGTTGTCCCCCTTTAATTCCCGCGACAGCGATGCCTCTTAATCGTGTTTTCAAATTGATTTCGTGCAAAAACAATTGTGTCTTTCGAATTTTTGGTGCTGTCAGAACCACCGCAAGTTAATATTACGTAGTCCTGTGGAGTTTTGTTGAAATCGGTTGAAAAATGTAGGAAATCCGATCCAATATATAAACGTGCAGACACACACACGCACACAACCTGGGTTTTATAATAAGTATGATAATAAATACAAGTCTTTCTGAGCCACGTTAAACACAAATTTAAACACACACACACAAAATACTTCTTAAACTTTTGATTCATCAAAATGACCTCCTTTAGCCGCTGTCACTGCTTCACAGATTCTTAGCATTCTATCCATGAAAGACTGGAGTTAAACTGAATATAATTATGTCCAGCTTTCCTGCAAGAGTTGCCAGAGTTGAGCCTCATTTTTAGTTTATTTTTTTTTTTTTTTAGCTTTGACTTTTCGGTCAAATTTGTCCCACGCCAGTTTAACAGGATTTAAGCCCGCTGATTTTTACCGACAAAGACATCATTTGAAGGTCGTTCTGTTCGTCTTTGCTTTTAATGTACTTTTAATAGTTTATTAGTAGGATTTGGGTCATTATATTGCATGAGTACAAATCCTTGACCCACGAGCCAAGATGGTATCGCGTGATGCTGCAATATGCTGTGATAGCCAGTCTGATTCAGTTTACTCCTTACCTGGTGCTAATCCCCGACTTTGCAAGTGGCAACAGCCCCCCATGCCATAACAGAGCCTACGCCCTGCTTTACGGTTTACAGAGGGTTGCAGCTCTTTTATCAAATCTTCGCTGTATATAGAACCACCTATTTGTCCCAAAGATTTCGAACTTTGATTTGTCAGTCCAACGGACTTTATTCCACTGCTCTTTTGTCTCGTCTTTATTCGCCTTGGCCCATTGGATCTTTTAGGCATTGTTTGGATTCTTCAACAGTGGTTTCTCGACGGCAATTCTGCAATATAAACCAGCT
>OZ010575.1:70305075-70315075 GCA_963932145.1 Acanthosepion lycidas | reverse complement strand
TCTTCTTCTTCCTTTTATCTTATTCCTTCTTCTTCTTCTTCCTTCTTCTTCCTTCTCCTTCTTTCTTCTTCTTCTTCTTCTTCATCCTTCTTCCTTCTTCTTCCTCCTTCTTCTTCCTTTTATCTTATTCCTTCTTCGTCTTCTCCCTTCTTCTTCTACCTTTTTCTTCTTCTTCCTTCTTCTTCTTCTTTTTGCTTCTTCTTCTTCTTCTTCCGTCTTCTTCTCCCTTCTTCTTCCTTCTTCTTCTCCTTCCTTCATCCTTCTTCCTTCTTCTTCTTCTTCTTCTTTTTCTTCTTCTCTGTCTTTTTTTACTCTCTTTTTTTATGTTACTACATTCTTTCTTTTTTTTCTTTCTCTTCTAATGATATTTTACGCCACATTTTCTTCTTCTTCTTCTTCTTCTTCTTCTACTCCTTCTTCTTCTTCGTTCTTTTACATCTCCTCTTCTTCCTCCTCCTCCATTTCTCCGTCTTCCTTTTTTCTTCTCCTCCTCCCTTCCTTCTTCTCTTTCTTCTTCTTCTCCTCCTCTGCCACCTCCTTCGTTCTTTTAACTCTCCTCCTCCTTTTCCTGCTCCTTTTTTCTTCTTCTTCTTTCTTCTTCTTCTTCCTCCTCCCCCTTCTTCCTCCTCCTCCCCTTCTTCTTCTTCTTCTTCTTCTTCTTCGCCTTTTATTATTCTCACTTTTTCTATCACATATTTTCTCTGTTACGATATTCTTTCTTTTTCTCTTTCATTTCTAACGCTGTTTAACGCCATTTCTTCCTCTTATTCTACTTCTTCCTTCTTCTCCCCCCCTCCTCTTCTTCCTTCTCCTCCTTTTATTCCTTCCTCTTCTCCTCCTCCTTCTCATTCTTCTTCTTCCTCCCCTCCTCTGATTCCTTCTCCTCCTTTTATTCCACTTCCTCTTCTCCTGATTCTTCTTCTTCCTTCTTCTTCCTCCCCCTCTCGTCTTCCTTCTCCCCATTTTATTCCCCTTCCTCTTCTCCTTCTCCTCCTCCTCATTCGTCTTCTCCCTTCTTCTTCCTCCTCTCCGCTTCTTCGTTCCCCTCCTCTTATTCTTCTTCCTCTCCTCCTCCTCCTTCTAATCTGACTTTTATTACTTCCCTTTTTCTCATCACTCATTTTCTCTCTCACGGCTTTCGTTCTTTTTCTCTTCTACTGTGGCTTTACGCCATCTTTTCATCTTCTACCTTCTCTCTTCTCTCCTTATCATTCTCCTCCTCCTCCTCCTCCTTCTTCGCCTTTTACTACACCCCTTTTTCCTTCTCCTCCTCTTTCTCCGAGATGGTTTTTTCCTTCAGGATGTGGGCGCTCGAAGCTCTCCAAAACTTCCTCTCCTTTTTTTTAGCTTTTAATAACAGTTATCTTTTTACTATTCTGGCCCTGCCTTGTTCTCTCAGCCATTTACACTAGCTGACTTACTTGCTGCTTCCGCTGGGCCATCTTGCCTTCAATATAAACTGTCAATTTTTCTCTTACTTTTTCATTAGGAGCCCAAGAAAACTACGGTGTTTTTCTTAATCAATTTAATAACAACACTAAGAATTGTTTCATGATTCGATATGAGAGGATTTAAATAAATAGACGTAACATGTCTAGATTATTCAACCAAACAGGCTTGAATGAAGATATCCTGCCTATATATATATATATATATATATATATATATATATATATATATATATATATATATATATATATATATATATACACATACACACACACATATATATATGCACATACACACACACACACATATATATATACATATATATATGTATAATTATTATTTAAAAATAAGATTCCAACAAGCTACATAAGAGTTCTCATGTTTCAAAACAAGAGCCGAAAACTTCAATATAATTATTTGAATGAAATTGAATTAAAGTAAGCTCTGTTCCATCTTCAAGCTAAATTTTTATTTATTTATTTTTTTGATTCCAAAAAAAATTTCGCTTGAAGTTCTTTCCTATTTTCTATATATTTTTACACACACACACAGACACACACACATATAATACAATATATATATATATATATATATATATATATATATATATATATATATATATATATATATATATTACAATGAATCATTCATACAAAAAATAAATAAAATGGCGAAATCCCTTTGCTAACAAAATTTTAACGATGCATTAACCTACTAATCACTTGATAAATGTTAGGATCCTTGTTTTTTTTAAATTATAAACTGTATTAGGTTTTCCTTAAATATTCAAGTACTTTCGACATTCAGTCATCTTCAGGCATGGAGATTATTTTAATTTTTGGTAAAATTCAGGTTGCATCGGAGACGAAAAAATATAATGCGAATCGAAATATGTTTTTTTTAGAAATGTGTTATTGATAACACGGATACAAACTTGTGGAGTGTGCAGTCGCAAAGCTAAGGGTGAATTTTTTTTTTTTGAAAATTTAAGTAAATGAATGTCCAGCATTCGCGGCCGTAAAAAGGACAAAAAAATATCACGTAACTCTTTTCTTTGTTACCAAACAAATCCTTGTGTCTCGCAATACTCTAGTCAGCTTTTAAAATGTGTCCTTGGCCATCCGAATACGTCTACGGATCTCAGTGTCTAATACAGCTTATAATTTCAAAAAGCAAGGATCATAACATTCATCGAGTGATTGGTAGGTAAATGCACCTTTAAAATTTTGTTAGCGAAGGGATTTCGTTATTTTATATCATTAACTTTACTAGATTACTTTTTGTATGAATGAGTCATTGTAATATAAATTGAACTGCGCCATTATATATATATATATATATATATATATATATATATTCATACATGTTTCATTAAATAATATAGACAAGTGTTGTCTATTTATTTTATGTAAATTCTTTTCATAACGTCTGATAAGTTTAATAACATTATCGTTGAACGAAGAAAGAAATTCACAATATTGTTCCATATTTTTTTAATCCAATCTAAGCTTTCGGCTTACTTAAGCCATTATCAAAGATGTCAATTACAATATATTAAACAATATACGGACAAGACAGTGATGATAGTCTGTCAATGTTTAATTAGGAGATTTCTAAGCAACGATAAACACGTACATATAAGACGCTAGAGGCGAAAATCGCACCGCATCTCATGACGTCACACATGACCAAAAGGGAGTGAATTGTAGAAGTATGAATCGAAAGCCGTTGGTATAAACCAATGGCTTCTGTTAACAATTATAGACATTTAAGAATATTTGTAGAGATGCCATTATTGATTTTGTTTAGGTTGGATTTCAACTGTTTGATGTATAATGCTTCAAGGATTTTTAGTTTTTGCTTTTTCATGTCGAAGTATAATTGTGTTTTTGACAAGTATTTTACGGAATTGTGTATGCGGGCAGGCATATTGTTTTAAATGCCTAAAAATGTTAGACTTTTCATTCAAATGTAGTGTCAAGCGTCGTGAAAGCGAGTTTGTGGTGTGACCAATATATATATATATACAGTGACATGCATAAGTATTGGATACATGTTATTTTCTGTTATAACTCTAGTTTATGTTCGCCATTTTGCCTGATATTTGGTAAGTAATATCTCGTAAAGTTGTTTTAGTTTTATGTGGAAGGAAAATTAAAAACTCATGGTTGAACCCATTTTTTTTTTTTATCAAAGATCAAAATTACCCTATGCAAAAGTATTGGATACATGACACTTTTTTCAAATTTCCAATCGAAACTTTGTATTTTAAAAGACTTTAAATATTCAAATTTTCGATAGTATTGGAATGTTATTTCTGACCAATCAGAGAAGCACACAATTGTTTACAAGATAGTGCTAATAATCATCTGACTCTTTGATGTGAATTCTGCAATTCAAGGATTAAAAATTGCAAAAACTAAAGAATTATCCAGAGATATGCGACATAGAATCATTGAACGTCACAAAGGAGGACAAGGTTACCGAAAAATTAGCAAATAAATTAATCTAGCACTAAGTACAGTAAGAAATATCATCAGAAAGTATAAGAAGTATGGCGACGGTACAGCAAATCTTCCAAGAAATGGAAGACCGAGAAAAATAAATGAGAGTAGTTCAAGGTGGATCAGCGGAAATATGCAAAAAAAAAAACAAAACAAAACAAAAACCTTCATTATTCGTTCTGAAATTAAAACTGATCTTGAGGGTGCTGGAATTAATGTAAGTAAGGATACTATTAGCAGGGCTCTATATCATACAGGCTTTCATTCAAGATCACCAAGAAAAGTGCCTTTAATGAAAACCAAACGTGTCAAAGACCGATTAAAGTTTGTCGAAACTTATGAAAAGAAAGGTATGCAGTTTTGGGAAAAGGTAATCGGGTCGGATGAAACGAAAGTTGAACTATTTGGAAGGAACACAGCGACAAGTGTTTGGCGAAAAAATGGCACTGCCTTCAACAAGCACAATATCATCCCCGCAGTTAAGTTTGGGGGTGCTTCCATTATGATATGGGGATAATTTCCATCCAAGGGCACTGGTGAGTTACAAGTTATCCATGGTAGAATGAATGGTAGCATGTACAGAGAGATTCTAGAGAAGAACCTTCAGAAATCTGCAACTTCTTTAGGACATGGTCGGAATTTCTTGCTTCAACACGACAATGATCCCAAACATACCAAAGGTTGAAACGAAAGAACTAAAGTCTGATGATCCGCAGTCCTCTTAAAAGGGCTGTGGTGAAATAATTTATTACATGGAAACTTAAAGTGGTCTGTTATTATTTAAAATATATATATATATATATATATATATATATATATATATATATATATATATATATAGATATAGGTTTGGAACTAAAGTCTGATGATCCGCAGTCCTTTGAATGGGCTGTGGAGAAATAATTTATTACATGGAAACTTAAAGTGGTCTGTTTTTATTTAAAATATATATATATATATATATAGGTTTGGAACTAAAGTCTGATGACCCGCAGTCCTTTTAAAAGGGCTGTGGTGAAATAATTTATTGCATGGAACCTTAAAGTGGTCTGTTTTTATTTAAATTATTTGCTCTGGATTTACATTGAGCTCTTTGGGTTTTATCTTCCTTAGGTTTACCCATACGGATTACCTAGTTTTTCCTAAACTATTAGGTTGGTGCAAAAAGAATGACGTAATAATGTCGTTTTTTGACGTATTTGTAACGTCAAAAACGACATTATTATGTCATTATTTTTGCACCAACGTAATATACATACATACATATATATATATATATATATATATATATATATCATAAAAATATCAATTACAACACCTGATAAATATATCTTACTCTTATATATATATATATATATATATATATATATATATATATATATATATATATATATATATATATATATATAAAAAGAACAGTAAGATATGTTCTTATTGATATTTTTATTTTTACAAAACAGTGCTCAATGTAAATTTACAGAGCATAAATATTATAAGTTAACTTATTTAAAATATAGTTTCTTCGCTACACAGTAATAACCATGTTTCAAAAACCGAAGCTAAAAACTTCAAATTTAATTATATAATTAAATTAAAAGCATTAGTTCTGTTTCATCTTCAAGCGAATTTTGGAATAAGTTATTTTGAAATTTACTGAGTTTTAAACGCACATATAAATTCCTAATTTCATGTTTCCAAGGATACATAGAAATCCAATCATTCAGACAGGGGCGGTAGCGTGTTCATTTTTATTAACTATTGTTGTAACTATTTTGAGTAACGTTCGAAAAAGAGGTTAAGTTTAGGGAGGGTAGGAGTGCATTTTTCAACGAATTCTGACATCCGTTAAACGCATGTCGTCTGTTTGTTTTTTTTTATTGTTAACGACAAAAAAATTTTCGGCATTTTTTTCGCACTTATATACTTAAAGATTCTTTCTAAAAGGGGGGTGTTTGGGTTAGAATACGTTATATTGAACTATATTTTTTTTACTCTTAATTACTAATAGACTATATTTCTTTTTAAAAACAAGTAAATGTAATAGAATTACTTAAATTATTTATAATTATTTTTTCATATCGAATATAAGTTTGTATATTACCAGATCCCATTTTTTTTATTGTATTTTTAAATATTATTTAAGGTAAATCTTTTGTTAATGTCGGCAAAGAATAGCTATTTCATTTCTTTGATTCAGTAAATTTTTATTTTTTATAAACTTAGTAATATATAGTTTCTCATGTATGCACAAAGGACATGGGTCATTCAATGACCTATATATTCTAGTTTTTCTTGTTAATTTCCATACAAATGTAAAAACAGGATAAAATTACAACATTCAAAACATTAATTTAAAACTAGGCTGAATACAAAAGCAGAGCAATAAATATTTATTATGCACTCTTACATTAGGACATGTTGCAGTTCATCTATCCCTTATCACTTTGACTCTCCTAGAACCCGAAATGCGATTTTCAGGTTGGGAACACTAGAATCAAGCAGACTCGGAAGTTTAAATATCTGGGAAGCGTTTTGACAGAGGACGGTAAGTGCGACACTGAGATCCTAAGGCGTATTGGGATGGCCAAGGACACATTCCAAAAGCTGGTATTGCGAGACAGGAGGATTTCTTTGGTAACAAAGAAAATAAAAGAATACATAACATCTGTTCTTCTTTACGGCCGAGAATGTTGGACGATTTCCTCAAGGATGAGGAAGAGACTCGAGGCGACAGAGATGTGGTACTACAGGAGGATGCTAAGGATATCATGGACTAAGCATGTGAGCAACAATGAGGTTTTAAAGATGATGTATGGATAAGATCTTAGAGAGGTTGCAAACAAGGGGGATGCTTATACTTAACATCAGGGAGAGGCAGCTGAAGTTTCTGGGACACATTATGAGGAAAGAGGGCCTGGAGAATCTGATACTCACGGGTTGAATAGAGGAAAAGAGAGACAGAGGGAAAACAACGCGTGACATACCTGGCGTGGTCTAGGGGAGTTGACAAAGAGAAGGAACTTGTTTAGTGCTGCAAAGAATAGAAAGAGGTGGAGAGACATGATCGCCTACGTTCTAAAAGGACACAGTAGAGAGAAAGAAAGAACTTGGGGTTTGGTTGGAGATTTCTGCATTAACTTTATTAATATATTAGATGTGGTTCTACAGAAGGATGATAAGGATATCATGGACTGAGCGTCTGAGCAATGATGAGATCTTAGAGAGGCTGCAACAAGTGGGCGGCTTATACTTAACATCAAGAAGACGCGGCTGAAGTTTTTAGGACACATTATGAGAAAAGAGGGCCTGGAGAATTTGATACTCACGGGTCGAATAGAGGGAAAGAGAGACAGAGAGAAAACAACGTATGACATCCCTGACTAGCTTAAGGAAGTGGATGATAGAACGTGGTCTGGGGGAGGAAGCAGAGGGAAGGAATTTGTTGAGAGCTGCAAGGGATAGAAAGAGGTGGAGAGTCATGATCGCCTACGTCCTGAAAGGACAGGATATATAGAAAGAAAGAACTTGAGGTTTGGTTGGAAATTTCTGTATTAACTTTATTAATATATTAAATGTGGCTCTACAGAAGGATGCTAAGGATATCATGGACCGAAAGTGTGAGCAACGATGAGATCTTAGAGAGGCTGCAACAAAGAGGAGGCTTGATACTTAACATGAAGATGAGGCAGCTTAAGTTTTTGGGACACATAATGAGAACGGAGGGTTTGGAGAATCTGATACTCACGGGGCGAATATAGGGAAAGAGCGACAAGAGAAAGCAACCTGGTGAGCTTAAGCAAGTGGATGACAGAGCGTGGTCTGGCGGAGGAAGCAGAGGAAAGGAACTCGTTGAGAGCTGCAAGGGATAGAGAGGAGTGGAGAGCCATGATCACCTACGTCCTGAAAGGACACGGCGCATAGAAAGAAAAGAAAGAACTTGAGAAGATAACTGAGGTTTGGTTGGAGATTTCTCATGACATTCCCAGCGGTCTTAAGCAAGTGAATGACAGAACGTGGTCTCGGGGAGGAAGCAGAGGGAAGGAACTTGTTTAGTGCTGCAAGGAATAGAAAGAGGTGGAGAGCCATCATCGGAAAGGACACGGTATATAGAAAGAAAGAACTTGAGGTTTGGTTGGGGATTTCTGTATTAACTTTATTAATATATTAAATGTGGTTCTACAGAAGGATGCTAAGGATATCATGGACCGAGCATGTGAGCAACGATGAGATCTTAGAGAGGCTGCAACAAAGAGGAGGCTTAATACTTAACATCAAGAAGAGACAGCTGAAGTTTCTGGGACACATAATGAGGAAGGAGGGTCTGGAGAATCTGATACTCACGGGTCGAAAAGAGGGGAAAGAGAGACAAGAGAAAACAACTCATGACATTCCCAGCGGTCTTAAGCAAGTGAATGACAGAACGTGGTCTCGGGGAGGAAGCAGAGGAAAGGAACTCGTTTAGTGCTGTAAGGGATAGAAGGTGGTGGAGAGCCATGATCGCCTACGTCCTGAAGAGATATTGCACATAAAAAGGAAAAAAAATATTTCTCCTGTATCTCTTTTTTTTTCGCTGCTGGCTCCAGACTTGCCTTCCGGTTGGTCCTCGTTAACGGATTTGAAGTGTACTCATTCCGATCGCGGAGCCTCGACAGAGTCCCGCGTCGTTATTTTTCGTCACTACCTCCCCGTGCCGGGAGTGGGTAATTTGCGCGCCTGCTGCCTTCCTTGGATGTGGTAGCCGTTTTGCATGCTCCCTCTCCGGAATCGAACCCCGATTCCCCGTTACCCGTAGGCACTTAACCGACCGTCGACAGTTGATAGGGCGGACCCTCGAGAGACCCGTCGCCAGGCGTGAAAGCCAGTGCGATCGACCAGTGAGTTATCCAGAGTCACCAAAGCGGAGCGCGCGCCGCCCTCTGGCCCCGCCGCGAAACGCCGCCCGACGGCCGCCGCTCACCACCCAGAGGGAACAAGACGACGACCACAACGACGGCGACCACGACGAGAGGACGGAATGACGCGCATCGGTCTCAGTCTAATATGTAGCGCCGCGACCCGTAACGGCCGACGCGGGTGCCCACGCGCGTGACGGCACGCAGGCGACGACGCGCCGACCGATCGCGGCCTGTGTCACATGTATTAGCTCTAGAATTGCCACAGTTATCCATCGCCTCCGAGGAGGATTACGGTCCCGAGGATTAGGTCCGGTTCCTGAGCCATTCGCGGTTTCGCCCGTTCTAATGCGTGGCGTGAACTTACACTTGCATGGCTTAAGCTTTGAGACAAGCATATGACTACTGGCAGGATCAACCAGGTATCGTTCTTTTTCGTGCTCGCGTTCGGCTCGTCAACGGCAACGACGAAGACGAACGCTGGTCGGGAGGCGCAACCGACGCCTCGCTTTCCTGCTTTCTTCGGCGGCAAGTTTGGCGTGCGTAAGAAGGAAGAAGCGAGACTTTTACGACACCATCTCGTGCAGCAGGACCGGCGGCGGCGTACCTCCCGGCTTTGATCGTTAAAAAGACGTTTCTTTCACGGCGCTTTCACGTTTTTCGCATCGTTTTCTATTGGTATTACCATTAATTCTCCATACGTTTTCGCCTGATTTTCTTTTTCTCTTTCTCTTTTCTTTTCCCCTTCACTTTTTATTAATATCTTATATTCTTTCCTTTTTTTTTGACCTTTTATGGAAATACTACCAAAACGGAAACTGAAGGAGTGTTTTATTAATCGTAATTCTGCATTTAGTACCATCATTGTTTGCCACCTGAAGAAACGCTTGATTTTAACGCTGAAACAAAATGTACTATTTTGTAGTGGATATTTCTTCGTTCTTTTACATATATATATATATATATATATATATATATATATATGTTACAGAGAAAATTTATTGAAAGTTCACTGATTTCGGAAAATTCTATGATAGATCCCGTGTTCCTCCTTTCTTGACAAAATTAGGCTTATACAGTGTAACCCGGATATAAGAGAC
Source organism: Acanthosepion lycidas (assembly GCA_963932145.1). Taxonomy (NCBI): domain Eukaryota; kingdom Metazoa; phylum Mollusca; class Cephalopoda; order Sepiida; family Sepiidae; genus Acanthosepion; species Acanthosepion lycidas. Next base: position 70,305,130 of record OZ010575.1, on the reverse strand, counting down.
CCGGATATAAGAGAAATCCGGATATAAGAGAGATTTTATCTGGTCCCAAATTATT
>OZ010575.1:70280075-70300075 GCA_963932145.1 Acanthosepion lycidas | reverse complement strand
GTTATTCCATATCCGTGTTCGAGTTCTTCTTTATTGGTTCTAACTTGGACTATCACCGTGGTACAAGGAACCGGACCATAACACTAACACTTTCTACTTCTCTGTATATATTCCTGTTTGTAATATATCTGTGTTATTCCATATCCGTGTTCGAGTTCTTCTTTATTGGTTCTAACTTGGACTATCACCGTGGTACAAGGAACCGGACCATAACACTAACACTTTCTACTTCTCTGTATATATTCCTGTTTGTAATATATCTGTGTTATTCCATATCCGTGTTCGAGTTCTTCTTTATTGGTTCTACCTTGGACCATCACCGTGGTACAAGGAACCGGACCATAACACTAACACTTTCTACTTCTATGTATATATTCCTGTTTGTAATATATCTGTGTTATTCCATATCCGTGTTCGAGTTCTTCTTTATTGGTTCTACCTTGGACTATCACCGTGGTACAAGGAACCGGACCATAACACTAACACTTTCTACTTCTCTGTATATATTCCTGTTTGTAATATATCTGTGTTATTCCATATCCGTGTTCGAGTTCTTCTTTATTGGTTCTACCTTGGACCATCACCGTGGTACAAGGAACCGGACCATAACACTAACACTTTCTACTTCTATGTATATATTCCTGTTTGTAATATATCTGTGTTATTCCATATCCGTGTTCGAGTTCTTCTTTATTGGTTCTACCTTGGACCATCACCGTGGTACAAGGAACCGGACCATAACACTAACACTTTCTACTTCTATGTATATATTCCTGTTTGTAATATATCTGTGTTATTCCATATCCGTGTTCGAGTTCTTCTTTATTGGTTCTACCTTGGACTATCACCGTGATACAAGGAACCGGACCATAACAGAAGTAATCCGTATAGTGATCAGTCTTTAGATAGAGGATAGTGTAGAAATAGTGATCCGTATAGTAATATAGTAGAAATAGTGATCAATTAGACGCCACGCTAATTACCATCTATACATTTCCTTATTATCACGTAGTCTGCTTATTAGAAACAGAATCACCTGTGTTTACTGGTTGGTGATCTGTGTCCAAACTCCAGTGTCGGCAGTGACAATTTACACCTATGCAACACTCCATAAGTTACCTTTCCTTAACAACGAAATATTTTCGAAAAAGCGTTCTCTAACTGAAGATTTGAAAGTATTTATTTAGTTGTCTCTGCGTATAAATTCCGATTACTGTTCGGTTGGTGCCAAAATAATGACGTAATAATGTCGTTTTTTGGCGTTAAAAAAATACGTCAAAAAAACGACATTATTACGTCATTATTTTTGCACCAACCTAATTACATAAATATGCCCACGCTTGAATTCCTAAAGTAACGAAACGCTTTGGCATAAAATATTTTCGTCTTGTCATTTCTTTTGTAAGTTGGTGGGTGGGATTAGTTGGTTTTGTGTATGTATGTGTGTGTGTGTATGTGTGGGTGTGTTTGTGTGTCGTATTTGTTATATGTATTTAAACAGGTATTTTGCTTCTGGTGACTTGGCTTTCAGAGTTAGAAAGAGAACCATTAAGCAAGAAGCCAATTTTATTGCTATAATAAACATGACCAAAGGATATGGTGTATCGATTACAATACAACAAGCAATTACTTTCGAAATGTTTCTGTTTTTCCTCTCAAATAAGTTCAGAAAAATATGTATTTATGAAATACTTATGACAATATATATATATATATATATATATATATATATATATATATATATATATATTGTCATAATTTTGAAATATTTATGACAAGTAATATATATATATATATATATATATATATATATATATTAATTGATTCATCGAGTCTGATAGAAACCTCAGGAAGCACTGGACGGCCGTTTCGTCCTATATTTGGGACTCATCAGCAGTGCGCATCCACATATATATATATATATATATATATATATATATATAGTGATTTTCCAAGCTTAGCTTAGATGTGGTACAATGCCGAAAGTAGGGGGTACTCTGAATTGTTCGAATTGGTGCTTGCGGTGTGAATGCCAAGCAGTTCAGCATGCCGTTTCCAAATTTCTGGCGTCATGGTACTCTTTTTCTCACAGACAGTACCCAACTGACCCTACTATACTGTGAAGTCGACAAAAAAAAAAAAAAAAAAAAAAAGCAAACAACACGCATGCGCGAAAATAAAATATAATTGGCGACAATTTATCCATCGTACCTTCTTCGTAAGTTTCAGGGGTATGGTATTACCGGGCGATTATTTGATTTAATCCAATCATTCTTGCTTAACCGTGAACTGAAAATTGTCCATAACGTGTTCTTTTGCAATTGCTTCCATAAGAACGCTTGTGTTCCTCAAGGTTCTATCCTGGTTCCTACACGGTTTCTGATCTTCATCAATGATCGTCCTGATTTCATCAGTTTTGGCATCTACGCAGACGACACAACCATTTACTCCTGTCTCAATAGCAAATCCTGTATTGTTGACAAAGTTTTCCTGGCTGTTTGTCTCGAAAACGATCTCCAATCTGTGGTTGACTGGAGCAGGAAATGGCTTGTGAATTTTAATGCATCCAAAACAAAACTGCTGTCATTTGCACATCATTTGCACATCATAGCACATCATAGAGAAATCTCCCAGCCTCCTATCACCATAGTTGATGCTGAATTCCACGAGAGAGTCTAGCTGCATCTAGCGCAAGGATAGTTGGTTCACTGTGTCGTGCCAGAAGATTTTTCTCGCTTGAATACATCTTTTACATCTACAAATCTACCATTCATCCATGCATGAAACAATGTTGCCATATATGGTCTGGTGCCCCCGCTGTTCATCTCGAGTTTCTCAACAAAATCTAAAGACGTATATGCAATGTGATTGGTCCTGACTTGGGGTCTCGACTCCAGCCATTTTCTCACCGAATAAATGTGGTTTCCCTCTGCCTTTTTTTTTTATAAATATTTTCATGTCATTTGCTCTGACGAACTATTTTCACTGGTTTCCCGACTGCATGAATTTAAGCGAGCTACTCCGTTGGCATCTCACTATATATATAAATATATATATATATATATAAACAGCATGGCCCGGCGTTGCCCGTGCTTGACTAAAAAATCGTACGACTCATACAGCAATCGCTATCACTTGACTTAAAATATTTTTTGACCTTCTTTGCCTTTAAAGGAGTGCCCTTTGCCGTGCTGATGTTGCTACATGCCTTACTTCTTGCCTATCTTACACTGCGAATTTTTTCTAAGCTCTATGCTAAACATTAAATCTGTTACGAAAAAAGAACTAAACAAAATGAACACAAAACGATCAGCTTTAAAAAAGAACTCGTAACTGGAAAAACCGAATGAAAAAAGAATGTTTACAACAAATACTTTTTCACACCCAACCCAGTTCTGCCGAATCAGAATCAACGTTGAGTTTAAGCAAGCGAATGAGCCAATTGGAGTAAAGTGCCATGCAGATTTAAATTTTTCCCACTTGTGACGAATGCAGCTATCGATTTTTTTTTGCATGCTAGCATGCTAGTTAACATTTTTGTCAGTCAGCTGTTGGCTCTCACGCTGGCTAGTAGAAAATGTCCGCAAACTACATGAAAACTGCCGTAGAAAAAATGCCGTATGAAAAAAATCGATTATTTCCACTAGGGGAGTTGGGAAATGCAAAGTCGGTGTCTTAAATCACATTATATATGATATATATAATGTGATTTACGCACTCACGTGCAAAAAATTCAACAAATCCTATATCAGGACACATGTCAGGATACATGGCACAGTGGATAAAGGCGTTGGTTAGATCCAGTGACAGGACCCAAAAGAGTGTGAGTTCAATACCCGGTTAAGGCAGTGGAGAACATTCAGAGGGAAAAATTAGCAGGAGATAACTGATAACTGACATCCATCAAACATGGCACGTGGAACTAGAACAGTCTACCCCAGGGATCGAAATAAATGGTTCAGTTCGAAATTCCAACCACCTGAAGAAGGCCGGAGCGTACAACGGCCGAAACGTTGTGACAAATATGGCGACAAAGATGAGGACAATGGTCCGCATAATGTAAATACTGTATATATATATATATATATATATATATATATATATATATATATATATATATATATATAAACAGACCACTTTAAAGTACCATTACAATAATTTATTTCACCACAATCCTTTTAAAGGACTCCGGATCATCAGGTAACACTTCCAACATCGAAATGAAAGGAAAAATGAGATTAAAAATTGATGGGTAGTGTAATATTTGTAACAGTCTTTTCAATAGTCTTTTAAACGGAAGTAGAGGCTATTCCCATGTTTACTGTTTACGATTGGTTGTTGATTTTGCTTAGCGTCACGTGACAACGTCTATGGTTTATTTAAGCCGAAATCCAGATATTTTCGCGTCCTGGGAATGACGATAAACTAGATCCGCGTTCTGGGTAAGACGATAAACTACGTCCAACAGCAAGGCCTTTGATCAGGAGGTTTTGAGGAGTGGGGAACCACCTCTTAATTTCTGGTGTTCCCAGGTCCACCTTGACCCGGGGTGGTAGCACCTGTTAGGGTCCCAGCTATGGGCAAATAATTAACCCCAAAACTGGGGTAAAAATGGGTTTTGATACCAGGAATACGTTGTAAAAGATATATATATATATATATATATATATATATATATATATATATATATATATATATATATATATATATAATCAGCAATAAATATTTGAAGAAAAAAATATTACCAGAAATACATTTTTGAAAAAAAGATATTGTTTTTGAAAAGATATTGCCAGAAATGCATATTACCAGAAATAGATTCTTGACAAAAACGAGATATTACCAGCAATACAAACTTTGTCGGCATTAAATAACCCATTGGTGTTGATATACCGTAAAACAAAATAAACCAACCCAAATATTTTGAAAACAATTTTATGACTTCAACTAAATATATACAATAAAATCGTTTTGTTGGTAATTTTACTATAAATAGGTGTTGATGGCAATTTCATTTTAAATAGATATTGCTGGTAATCTCTATCTATAAAAGGCAGCATATGATTGTGTGTAACGAATGCACGGCTGCAATTGTCGACGGATTTGCACCAAAATTCACATGCACTTGCTCCAAGTTAGCGGGAAAAGCCAACACCGACATTGCATTTCCCAACTCCCATCGATAGTGGAAATAATCGATTTTTTTCATGCTTCTACGGCAGTTTTCATGTAGTTTGCGGCCATTTTCTACTGGCCAGAGTGAGAGCCAATAGCTGGCTGCCACAAATAGGCAGGAAGATTCTACTGGCCAGCGTGAGAGCCAACAGCTGACTGACACGAATGTTAACTAGCATGCAAAAAAATCGATAGCTGCATTCGTCACAAGTGGCGAAAAATTTAAATCTGCATGGCACTTTACTCCAATTGGCTCATTCGCTTACTTAGACTCAACGTTGATTCTGATTCCGCAGAACTGGGTTGGGTGTGAAAAAGTATTTGTTGTTAACATTCTTTTTTCATTCGGTTTTTCCAGTCACGAGTCCTTTTTTTTTTTAAAGCTGATCGTTTTGTGTTCATTTTGTTTGGTTCTTTTTTCGTAACAGATTCAATGTTTAGTATAGAGCTTCGAAAAAATTCACAGTGTGAGATAAGCAAGAAGTAAGGTATGTAGCAACATCAGCACAGCAAAGGGCACTTCTTTAAAGGTAAGGAAGGGCAAAAATATTTTAAGTCAAATGATAGCGATTGCTGTATGAGTCGTACGTTTTTTGAATCAAGCACGGGCAACGCCAGGCCTTGCTGCTAGTTTTTTTTTAATATAAAATGTATTTTTATACTTTCATAATGTTCTATTTCTATTTAAGAGCTCATTTTTTGCCCATAGCTGGGTTCCTAATAGGACCCTAATAAAATGCTGTGAGAAACCTGGTACAGCAAACAACTAAGAGGTGGTTCCACGCTCCTTGAAGCTTCCGATCTCCTGGTGAGAGGCCTTGCTAGCGGATATAGAATTGTGTTTCCGGTTCCTTCTGTACTCTTCTTCAGCTCTATACCCCCAACGCTTGTCCTTTCCTCTGCTAATATAACCCCATGTTGAAACCCTCTACCTTGAATGGCTCTTGGGCATTGCATTAGTGTTTTTTATCATTGTTTCAGAAAAGCAGAGGAGAACGTTCTGAGCTGACAAGAAATTCGCTGTTCTAGAAGATGTGCGCCGAGTTAACAAGACTGCGCGATTGCACGTGTGGGGCACGTGTTGCCGGGTTGAATGACACAGTCAATTGAGAAAACCCTGAATTCCGCTTTGCGTGCTTGTAATTTCGCGTTACATCTTGAATAAAGGCCACACGATTTGATCGAGGAGCGTGAAGTTCAGAAACGTTTTCCATATCTCTATGTATCTATCTAGGTCAATTAATATATAACACACACATACACACGTATATATATATATATATATATATATATATATATATATATATATATATATTATAAATTAATTGATTTAAAATATGTTTTTTTTCGCTACACAGTTCTAACCATGTTTCAAAAATGGAAGCTGAAAGCTTCGAATTTAATTTTGTAATTAAATTAAAGACATTATTTCCGTTTCATCCTTAAGCGAATTTTGGAGTAACTTATTTTTTAAATTACTGGGTTTTAAAGACACAGCGAAAATCATAATTCACGTTTCCAAGGATACAGATAAATTCACTTCCACTAGACAAGGGGTGTCTGCGTGTTCTTTATGTCTGTATTTTGATGTATCAGTTATTAGTTACGTTTTGGTATGGGTAGGGATGTATTTTTCAATTAATTCTAACATCCGTTAAATGCATGTCGTCTGGTTTTTTTTTTAATTATTGATAACGGCAAAAATTCTTACGGCATTTTTTTCTATTTGTATATTTAAAGATTTTGGGGTGGGGGTGTTTACTTTAGAATACGTTTTATTTAACTACGATTTGAAAAATATTTTCACTTTTAATTTTTAATATGCTATGTATATCTTATCGACCAATCTTCTCTCCCTCTAATCACACACACACACACACACACACACACGCACACACACACACACACACATATATATATATATATATACAATGAAATCCAAAATAACCTCATATGCGTGATAAGCTTATTTCGACCGACGGAAAAAAAAATAATTCGTCAGTCTTATTCAACCCTGGTATGGACTGAGTATAAATTTATGTTAATATATATTATACTAGACATTATCATGGTTCAAGGGGAGTAACTCTTATATTCCTTTTGTATCCGAAATTGCAGATAGCTGAAATTTTTATGGTAGATTAAAAGCCGCCATATCGTGCTGCATTTAAGCTAGCTCCTATGGAGTACACCACCACAATATCTAGAGAGGAGTAGATGTGATAGCCATTAATAAATTGCAGAAGAACTCAAAATTGATTGCTGCATTTAAGTAATGAATTAATGTTTAAGCTTACCTTTTAAAAGTTCAACAATAATTCTTTTGCTGTCACTTAATTTAAAGGCAATTTGATGTACATAGGTCCTTACTTTTTGTACAAACAATTATTTTTATTTCGTCGGTGACAGATCAGGGGACAATTTATACGATAAAAAATTAATATAGTGTAAAGATGGGAAAATAGAAATTAGAATTAGTTATAGATTCAACATTTGAAGAGTTAGAGAAACATAATAGCTAATTAAGTAAAACCCATATTATGGAATCTCTATGCAAAATTAAAGAGGAATTCGCCCAAGAATTCTGAGATTAAAAAGACCCAGCGGTACTTTATAGTAATTTTGATCTACTCGATCTACTATGGAGTTGCGTTATGAGAAAAGGTCGGATAAATGTGGGGAGCCCGAGCACGTACACCCGGGCTAGGAAAAAAAAATCCCCGTGCTTCCGTAACCGTCGGTTCTGCTGGACTCGGTGTGAGCACCGACGCCTCTCTCTAGTGCAATGAGAGGATGCGGCCTCGGTCAGCTATATCCCAGGGCTAGGCACCAACCAGTATAATTTTCTTTAGTTGCCATGCTGTCCTTTGACGGAACTGCAACTGGGCACACGCTGCTCAAAGACAGAGACGCAACTGAGAAATGATAATTAATGAGTTACAAACTACTCGAGAGAGAAATTTACACACTAGGTATATACTCTGTCTCTCCACTAAGACAAGTTTTGGCATAAGGTCAGTTTTTAAGGAGGGATCTGAGTGCATATATCCGGGCTAGGAACAAAAATTGTCCGCAGCCCCAGAAACTGTTATCCAATGAGAGGTCGTGGCCTCGGGCAGCTGTTCCTCAGGTTTGGGAACTTCTCAGTATCATTTTCCTCAGTAGCGATTCTGTTCTTTGACGTAGCCACCCCTAAGCGCACTTTGCCCCAAATAGATGTGTTACAAACTAGTTATTTACTCTGCCTCCCCATTAAGAAGAGTTGTAAAACAAAGTCAGTATTTAAGGTGTGGACTCGAGCGCGTACACTCACGTAAGGTACAAAAACTGCCTGCAGCCCGTTGGTTGTATTGGCCTCTGTGCGAGCACGGATCCCTCCCTCTGGTGTAATGGGAGGGCGCGGCGTCGGGCAGATGTTCCCCAGAGCTGGGCACCTCTTCAGTATAATTTTCCTCCGTTGTCCCTCTGTCCTTTGACAGAGAAACCCCTGAGCGCACTCTGCTTAAAGACAGAGACGCAACTGAGAGATAATAAATACAATAGTTTATAGTAATTTACACGGTATTAACTCACCCCCACAACGAGGTCAGGTTGTGACACAAATCGGTTTAATGAGGGGAGCCCGAGCGCGTACACCCAGGAAAGGAACAGAAATACCCCGTTCAACCATCGGTTGCGCTGGCCTCGATACGAGCACCGATCCCACCCTCTGGTGCAATGAGAAGGCGACGCCTCGGGCAGCTGTTCCCCAGAGCTGGGCACCTCGCAATCTAATTTTCGTCAGTAGCGACTCTGTTCTCTGACGGAGCCGCCCCTGAGCGCACTCTGCCCAAAGACAGAGACGCAACTGAGAGATGATAAATACAATAGTTTATAGTAATTTACACGGTATTTACTCAATTCTCCACGAGGTCAGGTTGTGACACAAGTCGGTTTAATGTGGGGATCCCGAGCGCGTACACCCGGGCAAGGAACAAAAATACCCCGTGCAACCATCGGTTGCGCTGGCCTCGATACGAGCACCGATCCCACCCTCTGGTGCAATGAGAAGGCGACGCCTCGGGCAGCTTTTCCCCAGAGCTGGGCACCTCTCAATCTAATTTGCCTCAGTAGCGACTCTGCTCTTTGACGGAGCCGCCCCTGAGCGCACTCTGCCCAAAGACAGAGACGCAACTGAAAGATAATAAATAATGTGTTACAAACTACTCTTAAGAGTGGTGATTTACTTGACCCACCGCCACCGCTTACTGAGCAAGGTTGTGGCACAAGGTCAATTTTTAATTTGGATACCCGAGTGCCTTCACTCGAGCCGCTGGTCTTAGCTTCTCCAAGCTGTTCCGAGCCGTGATTGTACCAGCCCATGGACGGCTGCCAGTGCTCGGTAATATCAGAGTGTGCAAATCACTCGAGAGAGTGGAAAGTTTATTTGGATTCCCAATGAATCAGATTGTGGCACAAGTTCAGTTTTTAATGTGAGGACCCTAGTGTCTTCACTCGGTCGCTGGTCTTACGTGGTCATTGATTGCCCATGCTGGTCTGTGGTGGTGTAAGCTAGTTATAGCTGGTCATTGCTGGTCCAAGCTAGTCATAATTTTGATAGAAACAGCTAAGGGACGGATCCCAGTGGCCGGTAAATATCAGAGTGTGTAAACAATTCGAGAGAGCGATTTACACACTAGCTATTTACTCTCTCTGTCTCCCCACTAAGACGAATTGTCATACACGGTCAGTTTTTAAGGTGAGGAGCCCGAGCGCGTATACCCGGGCCAGGAACAAAAATTGCCCTCAGCCGTCGGTTGCGCTGGGCTGGTGCAATGGGAGGGCGCGACCTCCGGCAGCTGTTCTCCAGGGCTGGGCCTCTCTCAGTATAATTTTTTCAGTTGCCCCTCTGTCCTTTGACAGGGAAGTCCCTGGGTGCACTCTGCCCAAAGACAAAGACGCAACAAACCACTATATATATATATATATATATATATATATATATATATATATATATATATAGAGAGAGAGAGAGAGAGAGAGAGAGTGAGAGAGAGAGAGAGAATAGTTTAAACACTAAAAGCTCGATATCTGTATTATATGGTATCTACTTCTGGGGAATATCACTCTTCAGGCCTAAGTAATTTGAATCTTGATTTTCAAAAAGTTTATTTCATTAATTAACTTTCCTTCATTTCTCTTCATTTCTGTTCGTTTATTCAGGATTGTTTTGATTTTCATATCGAAAATAGTTCTGTTTAAGAATATCGTCTTATGTAGTGTCGAAAAGTATTTGAATTTGCATTTCATTTCGCCTTCAATAAGTTGGCATCTATTTGTAATACTTTTCTTAACTATAAAAAGCCAATGAAATGTTCATTTGAAATTTGTGTTTTAAAGATTTCAAGTAGAGCATATATCACTTGTATTTCCATCTCTTCGTTATGATCATCTCAGAAAGAGATGGAAATTTACAGTGAATTTCTTGCTTCATTTGATTGCAATACACGGAAAATTATTCGTGAATATGAAATGATTATGGTAAAAATATGCAGACATAATCTTTGTAATTTATTTAATGACACACACACACACACACATAAATATATATTCTATGCGTTAAATGTATATATGGATGGATATGGTTCCTTAATTTTTTAATTAATTTTTTGATTTTGATTAATATTAATTAATTCATTGTGGGACAAAATGTCTTTGAGTGTTGGGAGAGAATAAATAGATAAATTTAAAAACCAAGAAAAAACAAAACAAAAAGAAAACAACAAAAAACAAAGAAAAATGTAAATGGGTTTCTGCTAGAGCAAAACTATACTCACACGGGCCAGTAAGTGGTTGTCTGTTTTCTTCCTCATGATGGTAACTTGAATGTACGGCTTACCTTAGGTCCAAGCGTCGACCTGGGGGTGGTGGGGGGAATCAATGGCCAATCCTCCGCCCTCACCAAGTACTGGGCTTGGGAGATATGCTTTCAATAAGATTTAGAACAGGAGAAAGAAGCGGCTAGAACAAGTCCAAGTTCAGACATTAGAATACTGACGAGACACTTTCGCATCTAGCCAAAGACATTTAATTTTCCATTTTTCCTGTTTGTTTTGTTTTTTTTTTCTTTCGAACCGGGATTTCTTACTAAACTATCAAATAAGGGAGAATCATTGGGACAAAATGTCTTTGAGCGGGGGGAGAGAAAAAATAGATAAATTTAAAAACCAAGAAAAAAAAAACAAAACAAAAGAAAAACAAACAAAAGAAACAAAGAAAAACGTAAATGGGTTTCTGCTAGAGCGAAACTATACTCACACGGGCCAGCGAGTGGTTGTCTGTTTTCTTCCTCATGATGGTAACTGAATGTACGGCTTACCTTAGGTCCAAGCGTCGACCTGGGGGTAGTGGGGGGAATCAATGGCCAATCCTCCGCCCTCACCAAGTACTAGGCTTGGGAGATCATGGTTATAATTTATTCCATTGGAATCGTAAATACGATCCAATTCATCAGACCTACAAATTCAAAAAGAAAACTGAAAAAAAACAACTCCGGGAATAAAAAATAAAATTTATTGAGATTGTATGTATGAGAGTGTGGGATGGGTGTATGTAATTGTATAGAGATGTAAGGTTTTATGTATATTGTGTTTATGTGTATGTCCGTATGTATATATGTGTGTAAATGTATATATATGTAGGAGTGGATGTATATAGATGTATGTATGTATATGTATACATATATGTATGTGTATGTGTGTTTATGTGTATACACACACACACACACACATATATATATATATATATATATACACACACATATACACATGCATGTTTCATTAAATAATATAGACAAGTGTTGTCTATTTTCTGTAAATTCTTTTCATATCGTCTGATAAGCTTAATAAAATTATCATTGAACGAAGAAAGAAATTCAGAATATTGATCCATATTTTTTTTAATCCAATCTAAGCTTTCGGCTTACTTAATTCATTATCAAAGATGTCAATTACTGTACAATATATTAAGCAATATACAGACAAGACAGTGATGATAGTCTGTGATTGTTTACATGGATGATTTCCAAGCAACGATAAACACGTGCATATAAGACGCTGGAAGTGAAAATCACACCGCAGCTCATGACGTCACACATAACCACACAAGAGTGAATTGTAGAAGTATGAATTGAAAACCGTTGGTATAAACCAATGGCTTCTGTTACCAATTATAGACATTTAAGGATATTTGTAGAGATTCCATAGTTGATTTTGTTTAGGTTGGGTTTCAACTGTTTTATGTATATTGCTTCAAGGATTTTTAGTTTTTGTTTATTGTTTTCATGTTTAAGTATAGTTGTGTTTTCAACAAGGATTTTCCGGAATTGTGTGTGCGGCCAGGCATGTTTTAAATGTCTAAAAATGTTAGAGTTTTCATTCAAATGTAGTGTCAAGCGACTTGAAAGCGAGTTTGTGGTGTGACCAACATTACATTCAACATCATCACTTGATAAGACACCAGAAATGTTGAAACAAAATGGCTATTTTTGTAGTGATTTTACAACATATTTATGTTATAATTTTTAAATAAATACTTATATTCGCTCTACTTTGTATTCAGCACTCTTTTAAGAATAGTAATTGTTGGTTATTGGAATTTATTCCGTATAAGACCAATCATATACTTGGTATATATATTACCATTTGGTTATAGCATAGAAATTCAACCAGGGAAATAAATTTCTTGGAAGTAGACCTTCTTTACTTTATATATGTAATAAGTCATAAAAATAATCAAATATTTGCACGGCCAATTATAATTATTGTTTCTGTTGTTCAAACAACTGTTTAAATCTTAAATATTAGGTTGGTGCAAAAATAATGACGTAATAATGTCGTTTTTTGACGTTACGTCAAAAAACGACATTATTACGTCATTATTTTTGCACCAAGCTAATACTAGAAAATAATCGCTCATCAATGATAAATAATTAGTATAAATATTAAAGATGAAATAAAATGTTTAATGTTTGACAAAAAGAATGAATAAAATTTCGAAATATATTTAAAGATAAAAACTAATAAATTTCTTTAGAGCACAAACGGCGTTAAACAGTTAATTCATTAGAAACATTATTTGCTTCCAGAAACGAAAAAGGGTCGTTTAAGATTTGCCTGATGATTAAAAGACATTTCGTAATAAAGGAAATACCAATCGATTCTGAATTTGAAGAGAAACAAAAAAGGTTGGGGGGATAAAAAGAAATTAAAATTGTATCTATCGATTACATTACCACGGCGCTGTGTCGGTTACTTTTTTTAAAAATCACATTCACCACATGTAAACCTCTAAAATACAAGAGGTTACTTTGTGCGAAAGAATAAGAAAAAAAAAGAAACATTATTAAGGAGCGACAGCAATAATATAAGAGTAATCAAGAAGAACGATTGACATTGCATTTAAATGTTTCAAGGTCAAAGTTGACTAAAAAAATATGGCGGAAGAGAGTTTCCCTAGCGAAAAGTAAAAGAAAAGAAACTGTTAGTGTAGAAATTCAACCAGGGAGACAAATTTCTTAGAAGTAGACCTCTCACACGGTTCAATATAATCTTTCCGCGTCGTGTCAGCCGAGAATGTAAGGCCAAGAAGGCGCAACATGTTACTCTCATGGGGGCTGGTATCAGCCATGCTGACGGCAGACAGGAAGGTGTATTTCAGTTGATTGATACAGAGAAGTTTCGTTTTGGAGGCTTTCAAATGAACAAATGATTCCTTGCACCAGTTAATAACACATTGTAGGTCACTTGCGAAAATTTCTACTACGTAAAAAAACAGACAAACAATAAAAAAAAAAGTATTGAACAGCGTCACTATTGATAAACATCGATGCTAATCGTCTAGATAGCAACCATAGAACTATAATACATTTTTGTATTTTATTCACTTACCGGTGTACCAAATTGACCTAAGTTCTGACCTTTGTTCTTTAAGCGATATTAGCGAAAATATTATTCATATTTGTCAAATTATTGCGCTTTGTATGAACCATTAAAAAAAAAAAAAAATGTGAGTCTCTGAAAATGTTGGCATCGATATAATTGGTATAAGGTACCAATAAGACACCAGTAAATCTTAGCTAGATAAAGAATATTGAATAACATTAAGAGAGAGAGAGAGAGAAAAAAAAATTCAAAAAGAAGCCTCGGAAATATTATCCGGAAAATAATAAATACAAAATGAAGAAAGAAATAAAATGGAAAAAAAGAAAAATGGAAGGAAAGCAGACGATAACAAATCGCCTGTTGTTACAATGTTTTTATCAATTACGAGGAAAATGGAGACGACGTTGACGACGATGACGATGCTGATGAAGACGACGATGAAGACGGTGGTGATGAAGATGATGATGATGAGGATGATGATGACGACGACGATGATGACGATGATGATGATGGCGATGGTGACTATGATGATGATGATGATGATGACGACGATGATGATGGTGATGGTGACTATGATGATGATGATGATGATGATGATGATGATGACGATGGTGATGACGATGATGATGATGATGAAGAAGACGATGATGATGACGACGATGATGACGATGATGATGACGATGATGATGACGACGACGATGATGATGACGATGATGATGATGATGACGATGATGATGACGACGATGATGATGACGACGATGATGACGATGATGATGACGACGATGATGATGATGACGATGATGATGATGATGACGACGATGATGATGATGACAATGATGATGACGATGACGACGATGATGACGATGATGATGATGACGACGATGATGATGACGACGATGATGATGACGACGATGATGATGATGACGATGATGATGACGATGACGACGATGATGACGATGATGATGACGCTGTAATAGAAGCGCTAATAAAATCAGACGATGGAAGGAAGAAAGCAAGAAAGGAGGAAGAAACGAAAAGGGAGGAATGGAAATAAAGAAAAAGAAGAGAGAGAAAAAAAAAGACAAAAGGAGAGAGAGAGAGAGAGAGAGAAATACAGGAATTTATATCGAGAGAAGAAAGAAAAATAAAAAAAAAGACGAAAAAAGACAAAAGAAAAGAAAAGAGAGAGAAAAAAAAGGAAAATGAATAAAAAGTTCATAGAAAAACAAAAAGAAATGAAAAAAAAACAAAAAAAAAAAAACAAGGAATGCAAAAAGAGAAAAGAAAGAAAGAAAGAAAATTTTTATCAGAGAGTGAAAGATAAAAAAGATATGGGAAAAACAAAGAAAGAAAAGAAAAGAAAGAAAGAAAAGAAAAGAAAGAAAGAAAGAAAGAAAGTCGTATGCGGAGAGGAAAAAAAGACAGGGATAGAAAAAGAAATAGAAAAAAGACGAAGAAAGAAAGAAAGAATGAACAAGTAAAAAAGGAGAAAGAAAGAATGAAAGCGTAAGAAGCAAATAATCAAAGAAAGAAAGAAAGAAAGAAAGAAAGAAAGATAGAAAGAAAGAAAGTCGTATGCGGAGAGGAAAAACGAACGGGTGAGAAAGAAAGAAAGAAAGAAATGCATGGACGAAAGAAAGAAAGAAATATTCTTTCCAGCTAACTTTGATCCCGATAGGATTCGAACCTATATTCTATACGGAGCCCTCAATTGATCTGCTTTGTTGTTTAAAAAACAGTCATTTGCCGTTTACTAAATAGACGCTTTCTCTTTAGCTCCGTGGTGTCTACCAGATCAGATCAAGTGACGGTTGTCTATAGGATACAGGTTCGATTCCGGTCGGAGAACCCGTATTTTCTACGATAGATCCCGAATAATAAAACCGGTAAATGTCATTCATA
The DNA here is from genome assembly GCA_963932145.1 of Acanthosepion lycidas. NCBI lineage: Eukaryota > Metazoa > Mollusca > Cephalopoda > Sepiida > Sepiidae > Acanthosepion > Acanthosepion lycidas. The sequence goes on along the minus strand of OZ010575.1, from coordinate 70,284,077 downwards.
CTGTTTATATATATCAAAAAAAAAAAAAAACCCCAAAATGTATCTATATATAAGGGATGAACAGAAATTATATCAATATTAGGACTAATATTCTATGATTATAGTCTGTCTATATTTCTCAGATGAGGTACAGTATTTACATTAGACGGATAATCGTCCTCATCTTTGTCGCCATATTTGTCACAACGTTTCGGCCGTTGTACGCTCCGGCCTTCTTCAGGTGGTTGGAACGTCGAATTGAATCCTTTATTTCGCTCAATGGAGTAGACTGTTCTACTTCCACATGCCATGTTTGATGGATGTCAGTTATCTCCTGTTAATTTTCCCTCTGAAAGTTCTCCACTGCCTTAAGCGGGTATTGAACTCACACTCTTTCTGTCACTGGATCTAACCAACGCCGTTATCCACTGCGCCATGTGCCATTCAGGGGGAACATTAGACCGTGATTACGATTCCAATGTAATAAATTAAAACCATGGAATATTAGTGTTTCAGCCTTTTATATTCTTACTCTGTCCTCGAGTTCTACCTGGATTCTATCCTCTTGGGAATATAAATATATATATATATATATATATATATATATATATATATATATATATATATATATATATATATATATATATATATATATATATATATTGATAATATCAGTGGTTATATATATATATATATATATATATATATATATATATATAAAACCACTGATATTATCAATATATATATATATATAAGTGTGTGTGTGTGTATGTGTGTGTTTACCTCATTATCTTATCTGATATATATATATATATATTGCAGGAATAATAATGGTACGTGGTATTTGGTATTTTTCATCATCATATAATTGTTGGTTATTGGAATTTATTCCGTATACACCAATCATATACTTGCATATATATATATATATATATATATATATATAAATATATATATCTATATATATATATATATATATATATATATATATATATGAAGAAAAATATACGGAAAAAACAAACAAAAATCCTTATATCCATATATTTGCTTATATATATATATATATATATATATATATATATATATATATATATATATATATATATATATATATATGTGTGTGTGTATATGAGATAATGGTACGTGGTAGTTGGTATTAAGAAGCAATAATTGAAAGGAAGCAAAAAGAAATTTAAAATTAAGCAACGTATGTTATTTAGGAGAAACCTTTTGGGAAAAGTTAAGTGGAAAAAAAAATGGACGACAAATAAAGTAAAATCCAAGGTGGCTATACGGAAATCCTTTTGAAATCACTGAAACAAAAAAGGTCGGGTCTGGACTGCGAATTCCTGCTGGTGTTCACTAAGTGAAGGAAATCGTAAAAACGTTATTTAGTCTGGTTCTCCCCCTCCCCCCTCTCCCGCCGCCCAAACTCGGTAGAAATCAAACGAGTTGGCTTGACATCAAAAGCAAATTAGAATTACGTCTTTGGCCAAAATCGTCGCCATTTTTTTTTTTTTTTTTTTCTTCTTCATTGCTTTCCTGCCATCAGGGAAAAGAGAGGCAAATAGAAAAATGAGAAAAACATTGAGGATTTTTCTACCTGGGTGCGGTGGTGGTGGTGGGGGGGGCGTTGGGGGGGGGGGGGGCGTTGTGGTTCAGGAGTGGCTATGAAGAAGAAAGAGTTGGTTGAATACAAAATAAAGTGTGCAGGAACTGAAGTAAAAAAAAAAAAAACGAAAAACAAAAAACAAAAAAAAAACAATTGTCAGAAAAGGAAAGAAAGAAATCTGAAATCTTTGTGTCTTGTTTTCGTCAGTTTCTGGCACGACGATGGAATGGCGTATGTATTTCTCTGGTTACAGAGTTGCAAATGTCTGGAACCAGGATTTGGTTCTTCCTTTCTTTTTTTTTCCTTTCTCTTCTTTATTTTTTGTTTCTTTTTTTTTTGTTTCTGTGTATTTTGCTGTTTCTCAAGAATTTGCTTTATACAGTTTCCTGTCTTTCAATCTTTCCGTAAATGTTCCATCTGTTTCTTTCTTTCTTTCTTTCTTTCTTTCTTTCTTTCTTTCTTTCTTTCTTTCTTTGTTGCTTTGTTTCTTTCTTTGTTTCTTTCTTTCTTTATTCCTATCTTTCTTTCTTTCTGTTTTATATTCTTTCTTTCAACTTAATTTTTCCTTTCTCTAAATAACACTTCTTTCTTTATCTCTTTCTTTCTTTCTTTCTTCATTTCTTTCTGTGTTTCTTTTCTTTGTTTGTTTGTTTGTTTGTTTGTTTGTTTGTTTGTTTCTTTCTTTCTTTCTTTATTGCTATCTTTCTTTCTTTCTTTCTGTTTTAACTTAATTTTTTCCTTTCTCTAAATTACACTTCTTTCTTTCTTTCTCTCTTTCTTTCCTTCTTTCTTCCTTTCTTTCTTTCTTTCTTTGAAATCGTCATCTCTTTTTCTTAGCCTTTCCTTTACACAATATTTTCTTTCTTCTTTCTTTCTTTCTTTCTTTCTTTCTTATTGTTTTATATTCTTTCTTTCATCTTAATTTTTTCCTTTCTCTAAATAACAGTTCTTTATTTCTTTCTTTCTCTCTTTATTTCTTTCTTTCTTTCTTTTCTTCCTTTCTTTCTTTGTTTCTTTGTTTCTTTCTTTGTTTCTTTCTTTGTTTCTTTCTTTGTGTTACATATTCTTTCTTTCAACTTATTTTTTCCTTTCTCTAAATAACACTTTTTCTTTTTTTATTTCTCTCTTTCTTTCTTTCTTTCTTTGAAATCATCATCTCTTTTTCTTAGCTTTTCTTTCTTTCTTTATTTTTTTCTTTCTTTCTTTATTTCTCTCATTCTTTCATTCTTTCTTTCTCTCTCTCTTTCTTTCTTTCTTCCTTTTTTTCTTTCTTTCTTTCTTTCTTTTTTTCTGTTTCATATTCTTTCTTTCAACTTCTTTCTTTCTTTCTTTCAAATTAATGCTTTCTGTCGAAGAAATTAAACATATCTCCTATTCTTATAATCAAAAATTAAAAAAAAAAAATTAAGCGAATCAGGTTTGACTAAATTTTAACTGATAGGCAATAAATTCAGTTTGCTTCTTCTGGTGGTCAGATCGATGTCATAACTACACTACCTCTTTACCTTAATTGGGCTGAATGAATATTTTCGTGTCTAATAGCGCGCGTCTTCAGCACGGGGTTGCTTCCGAGCATGCGTATCGATATCCTATCTCACTATTCTTGTACTCCTTTTTGGTGGGCGGTGTTGGAGATGTGCGGGAATCGAAGAGAGTTTGTCTAGGTCATTCTTATGCATTTGATTTTGGTGAACAATCCTGGGAAAAGGAAAAAGCCCACACACATGACCAAAAGCGCCGCACTCGCTGCTCAAAAGTGATTTAGACAGGGGAGATCTGGCAAATATGTGTATTGTATATATATATATATATATATATATATATATATATATATATATATATATATATATAGAGAGAGAGAGAGAGAGAGAGAGAGAGAGAGAGAGAGACGGTAAAGAGAGATTCAATAGGCCGGTTAATATAATTTGAGGAATAAAAAGTAAAAAAATGGGAGCTATATTGGCAATAAGGTTACTGAATGAGGGATAACTAAAACGGAGGTTCGTAATCTATCTATCTATCTCAGTCTTCTCATCTATCTATCTATCTATCTATCTATCTATCTATCTCAGTCTTCTCATCTATCTATCTATCTATCTATCTATCTATCTATCTATCTCAGTCTTCTCATCTATCTATCTATCTATCTCAGTCTTCTCATCTATCTATCTATCTATCTATCTCAGTCTTCTCATATATCTATCTATATATCTATCTATCTATCTCAGTCTTCTCATCTATCTATCTATCTATCTATCTATCTATCTATCTATCTCAGTCTTCTCATCTATCTATCTATCTATCTATCTATCTCAGTCTTCTCATCTATCTATCTATCTATCTATATATATATATATATATATATATATATATATATATTTCAGTCTTCTCATCTATCTATCTATCTATTT
>OZ010575.1:70275075-70277575 GCA_963932145.1 Acanthosepion lycidas | reverse complement strand
ATCTATCTATCTCAGTCTTCTCATCTATCTATCTATCTATTTATCTCTGTCATCTATCTATATATGTATCTATCTATCTATCTATCTATCTCAGTCTTCTCATCTATCTATCTATCTATCTATCTATCTATCTCTGTCATCTATCTATCTATCTATCTATCTATCTATCTCAGTCTTCTCATCTATCTATCTATCTATCTATCTATCTATCTCAGTCTCCTTATCTATCTATCTATCTATCTATCTATCTCAGTCTTCTCATCTATCTATCTATCTATCTATCTATCTATCTCAGTCTTCTCATCTATCTATCTATCTATCTATTTATCTCTGTCTTCTTATCTATCTATATATCCATCTATATATCCATCTATCTATCTATCTATCTATCTATCTATCTCTGCCTTCTTATCTATCTATCTATCTCAGTATTCTCATCTATCTATCTATCTATCAAACTAAGTCTTCTCATGTAGATATCTATCTATATATCTATCTATCTATCTATCTCAGTCTTCTCATCTATCTATCTATCTATCTATTTATCTCTGTCTTCTTATCTATCTATATATCTATCTATCTAGCTTGCTATCTATCTATCTATCTATCTCTCTATCTCTGTTTTCTTATCTATCTATCTATCTATCTCATTCTTCTCATCTATCTATCTATATATCTATCTATCTATCAAACTAAGTCTTCTCATGTAGATATCTATCTATCTATCTATCTATCTATCTCAGTCTTCTCATCTATCTATCTATCTATCTATCTCAGTCTTCTCATCTATCTATCTATCTATCTATCTATCTATCTATCTAAGTCTTCTCATCTATCTATCTATCTATCTATCTATCTATCTATCTATCTATCTATCTATCTATCTATCTCAGTCTTCTCATCTATCTATCTATGTGTTACTGAATGAGGAATAACAAAAACTGAGCTTGGAAATGAAATTGTAATCTTTATAACAACAACAAAATATAATACTCGCCAGCGGCGTGAAGTAGATAAACCACCAATAGTGGTTGACTACTTAGACTGCATATTCCCCCTACTTAAAATAGTGTCCAACGTATATATATATATATACAATTATATATATATATATATATATATATATATATATATATATATATATATATATATATATATATATATATAATACTTGTAGGCCCTTTTACAAAACTAAAACACTATGAGTTTTTTAAATCGGAACTTTTGGACACGCCCGTGTCCTTTTTTTTTTAACGAGACGAGGAATAAACAAAGAAGCGGATTCAGTCTTCCGAGGAATGTTCTTCCTTGCGGTAATTATACTCTCTGAGTAAATCCAAATACTCGTTTAGCCCCTCAATTACATTTCGTATTTATAATATATATATATATATATATATATATATATATATATACATATGTGTGTGTGTGTGTGTGTTAAAATTTAGTTTGAAGTTATGATATATTTACGACTAAATGTGCTTATTATCAGAGATAGAGTGTAAATATAAAAATGGGAAATAAAACTCTGAGGTCGACACCATGAAAGGCACTGTTTCATGCTTGGGGATTTTATTCAAGTATGAACCGACAGCCGAAGCTTGGTCGACTTTTATACAGGATATATCAAAAATATATTTAAAATCATTGGCAGCCGTTTTCTCAAAGCAAACCAAAAATTTCATATAAACATACGTCAACGAATCCTCCGATTTTGACATTATTATTATTATTGAGTTATTTAAAGAAATTTTACGGTAGATGGCGCTGTACAATAGGTTACATCTGTCATTCATGTATATTTGTGGCTAATCTGTCTTCAAAGTTTAACGTGTGTAGTAGTGAGATAACTGGGAAGTGTTCCGATAAACAATGGCAGGATAATCATATCGTGAGCGGGCAGATAGGATTCTTGCACACGGCCGCGCGAATGGTAATGGACGCGAGGCTGCACGGCTGTATCAGATTGCCTTTGCAGACCGTGCTATGGATCAAGGCCACGAAGAACACATTCTATAGACTGTCGGAGATGATCCAGGTATCAGCACATATCAAGTGGTCTTTGCATGTCGTACATCTCATGGTACAGCATGGAGGGTACTTCAAGAGCAGCTCCTGTATCCGTATCTTTTGCAACGAGTGCAGGGTTTTTCGCCCTCTGCTCACTCACTACGGTAGAACTTCTACCGATGGTTTGTTGTACAAACTGCCGATCAATTGTTTGTCTCTTCGGTCTTGTTTACAGATGAGGTAACACTTGGAAGAGATAGAAGAACAAATTTACACAATCAAAATTTGTGGGCGGATCGGGGTACAGTCTAAACAACAGCATCAGTTTACGATTAATGTGTACGATGGAATAGTAGGTGACTGTCTGGTAGGTCTATATGTTTCACCAGCACGACTTACAGAAATCTACAGGGACCTTATTTCGAACATATTTCCAGACCTGCTAGAGGATGTGCTCCTGCTAACAGGAAGACGGATGTGGTTCATGCAT
>OZ010575.1:70267575-70270075 GCA_963932145.1 Acanthosepion lycidas | reverse complement strand
AGAAGTTCCCAAACCACAATAACGGAAAGTTGTCAATCCTTCTACACGGGTTCTTGTTAAATGTCAAACTTTTGAGTGTCGTGTTTCGATACAGTTTAGTTCTTACTGTGAATTAGCTGCCGGTTCATTTTATATTAGGTTGGTGCAAAAATAATGACGTAATAATGTCGTTTTTTGACGCTAAAAAGTACGTCAAAAAACGACATTATTACCCCATTAATTTTGTACCAACCTAATAGTTCCTTACACCCTTCCTCGAAAACTGGAATTGGAAAGATTTTTGCCGACATAAGTAGTCGAAAATTAAAAGAAAAAACTATTAGTAACGACCATTGACATTTAAAAACTATGTATTGTACGCATTTAAAAAAAAAATGTTTCTGGAATATCCATAAACGTTAGCCATGGCATAAGACAGCGTTGCTAAATCGACACAAGAGAAAGTTAACTTTCAGATGATCGCAACAATTTTTGTCTTTCACAACCATGAACACCACAGTACTTAGCTAATTAACAATACCCTGATGATGACATTATGCTATGTCGAAAGTACTCGGATAATAAAATAAATATGAATCAACACGGCGTTTTTCCTTCAATAATCACACAAAAAAGCTTATCCGTGAATATGAAAGGATCCTATGGAGAATAATTAGAACATGTCAAAATTATTCAACGAAACCTGTCTTAATATATATATATATATATATATATATATATATATATATATATATATCGTTAAACCTAGAGAGCCAGACAAACCTACGAAGGTTTCACCTAAGCGGATCGTCAGGGAAGGCAGCTATCCTTGGCGATACTCTTAGGTGAAACCTTCGTAGGTTTGTCTGGCTCTCTAGGTATAATTAGGTCTGCTCTACTTATTGTATTGAGCACTTTATTTAGTTATTTTGGGTACTCGCATCGGTTTCTTTTTTCTTTGGACTTTGGACTTGAATGCTAGACGATTATTTTCGGCTAACGTACATGTTCTTGGCTTCTTTTTTTTATGACTTTTTTTTCCCATTTGGTATTGTTTTGATTATTCGCAAATCAAAACACTGAAGGATTTCCGAGCGAGTATAGTTTCTTATACCTATAGGATTACTACTAATACCAATAATATATATATATATATATATATATATATATATATATATATATATATATATATTTATATATATATGGTATAAATAAAATGACAATTGGAAAAAAGATCTTAGATTTTGCCGACGCGTTTCGTCTTCCGACTTTTTCAAGGCAAAAATGAAATTGAAATGTTCTTGTTGTTATAGTTCCATAAAAATAAAAAAACAAATTTAAAAAGATAGACGCTTCTTATTGATCTGGGAATTTAACTATATATATATATATATATATATATATATATATATATATATATATATATATATATATATATAGTGTGTATTTAGGCAGCCTTTTTTCATTAATGCATGTTTCATTAAATAATATAGACAAGTGTTGTCTATTTTATGCAAATTCCTTTCATATCGTCTGATAAGCTGAATAACATTATCAATAAACGAAGAAAGAAAATCGCCATATTGATACATGTGTTTAAATTCTATCTAAGCTTTCGGCTTACATAAGCCATTATCAAAAGTGAACGAAAGCCGTTGTTTTTCGCTTATGTGGGGATTATATTTTCTGAGATTGGTGGTCGAACACGTGTTTTTTGCTGATGAGAAGTGAAGGTTGGATGTGTGACTCCATTTTGTTGTTTCTACGTTGCCTGTTGGACTGTTTCGACGGACTATCGTTTCAACTGTGATTTGGCTACAAGTGTTGCGCTTCGAGAGAGAGATGAAATCTATTGCAGACGTTTATTGCTGCTATAAGTTGATAGATTATCTTTTCCTTCATTTTCTTTTCTTTACAACTACATATTTTTATATTAGCCCCTCCCTTTCATACGAATATACAATTGCAACAACAAAAGTATTATTTTAGGAAGGTATATTTTTGTTGTTTATTTTTTATTTATTTCTTTTGTTTTTCTCAAATAACTTCCAAAGTTGCTACATTCGTTTACAAAGAATTTTTCTTGTGTATCTTTATATAACTGTCTTTGCTTCATTCTGGTTTTCAAACGTTTGTTGGGACCTAATTGTAGTCACTTATGGTGACGTCAATTAAAAGGTAAAACTGAAATTTTATTACCAACAAACAGTTTTTTTTAAGCATTTCACCCCAAGCAAGACGGGAAGCCACTAGCACGCAAGGGGTTACAGAGAATTGTAGTGAGAGCAAAGAGGAGTGATAGAGGAAAGAATGAAGAGAAGGATAGGGGATATATCTGGGCATTTGGCGACGTCGATTGACATTACATTTAAATAGTTGAAGATTATAGCTCTCAGGGAAACAAGAAATGGGAGGGAGCTCCACAGGCGGGAAGTGCGAGACCTGAAGATATTGGAATAGAAGAGACTATCTATCTATCTATCTATCTCATTGTGCTTCTATCTATCTATCTAAGTATGTT
>OZ010575.1:70260075-70265075 GCA_963932145.1 Acanthosepion lycidas | reverse complement strand
TATCTATCTGTATATCTATCTATCTATCTATCTATCTCAGTGGCTTCGATATCTATCTATCTATCTATCTCAGATAGCCTTTATCTCTCTCTCTCTCTCTCTCTCTATATATATATATATATATATATATATATGTATACATGTGTGTGTACATATATATATATATATATATATATATATATATATATTTTAAATGTGTTATTTATAACGGATATAAACCTTAAAATATATATATATATATATATATATATATATATATATATATATATATATATATATATATATCGGAGGCTGTTTATATTACTTCCATAGGGTTATCTTGCATGGTGCAAAACTGAAAATATCGAAATTGTTAGCAGTTCGTCACAATTATACATAGAAATAAATTGAACCATAATTTGGATTTTAAAAATGCTACACTCATAAAAACAGAAAATAACTCACTCAGAAGGAAAATTCTAGAGAGTGCCGCCATAGAAAATTACCTAAATATTAATCTACGCTCAGGTTTTTCCCCGTTTCACCTTTCTTAACAAAATTACTGTTGTCACAAACAAATATACACAACAGATTCATAAAATCAAAAGAAAATGGTTGAATACATCAACACAGATATAATGACAATATTCTCCACACGTGACAATTACTGACGTTATTTTTCAGTTAAAAATATGAAAATAGAGTTTCTCTACATTCCAGTTACTAGGTACATTCTGTTTTTGTTTTTATTCGTTACCTTGTTCAATTAAATTCATTTCGTATTTTGCTTTGATAAAGTCCACATTGGACGAAACGCGTCAGCAATTACCAGTTTTCCTATTGTCATTTTTATTCATAAATATTGTCTTTTCTACTGGTTAAATCGGAGAAATTTTCATATATATATATATATATATATATATATATATATATATATATATATATATATATATATTGATGCTCTTATCGTCGAAGATTCCGTGTTTATAAGCAGGAATTTGGACTTAGCTAATCAGTCGCTTCTTTGTGTCTGAATGGTTTATAGCACGTCAGATCAAATGACGGTTCTAATTAGGGTTACAGGTTCGATTCCTGTCGGAGAACGCATATTTTCTGCGAATTTTCTCGAAAATTCCGGCTGGTAAATGTAATTAATACTGTTTAATTAAAAAAACAAAAACAAACCCAAAACAGAGCGTTTACTTAAATTAATTATATCTATAAAAATAACGTATAAGCAGAATATATATATATATATATATATATATATATATATATATATATATATATATATATATATATATCAAGAATAATTTTAGGGGAAAGATGTTATGAGAAGGTGAGAAAAATTATTTGTGTGACGGATTTCGTCATTTAGGACTTCCTCAGACTATTTTTTTTATTTACGATGAAGCAACTGCACATGCGCACGAACGAGAGACAGATGGAAATTTAAATTTAAAAAAAAAAAATTAGATTTAAAATTCCCAGGCACATTAACGTAGATATAAACAGAGTCCAACTTTTCCACTTTGTTATAGTTTTTTTTTAGAAAATATATATATATATATATATATATATATATATATATATATATATATATATATATATTGGAATGTGAACATTGAAGTCAACACTCAGAGGCGAGAGGCTGTTTGATGGTAGACGCCTGACTATTGCGTCTACCATGAAACAGCCTCTCGCCTTTGCGTGTTGACTTCAATGTTCACTTTCCAATATATATATATATATGTTCACTTTTATATCTATATTTACATGCTCTCTATCTGGGATATTGAGCACTTTATCCCATAAATATAGCACACCTTAAAACTATATTTCTTTATATATATATATATATATATATATATATGTGTGTGTGTGTGTGTGTGTGTATGTGTGTGTGTGTGTGTGTGTGTGAAAAATATAGAGAAAATAGGAAAGAACTCGTTAGGTAAATAATCCAAAGTTCTTTAGTATTTTTGTTATTATTTTTAAAAAATAGTGCTCGATAAAAAAGTAGAGCATAAATATAATTATTTATTTAAAAATATGATTCCAACACACTACATAAGAGGTCTCATGTTTTAAAACAAGAGCCGAAAACTTAAAAAAAAATTTCCCCAAAAAATTTCCCCCAAAAATTTCGCTTGAAGATGGAACAGAGCTTACTTTAACTCAATTTAATTCAAATAATTATGTTGAAGTTTTCGGCTATTGTTTTGAAACATGAGAACTCTTATGTAGCGTGTTGGAATCATATTTTTAAATAAATAATTATATATATATATATATATATATATATATATATATATATATGATGCTGAAAATCATCATGTCTAGCCAACTTTTCTTGGAAATTGTAATGTAGGCCGTCTCTGGTTACGCTTTAAGGACAAACTTAAATGCCTATTAGTCAGGGTATGAAATTTTCAGCCCAACCTCGTCCTTGGAAAGATACTATGCAGTTATTAACAAGATGAATTAAAATTAATATATGCAAGAATTCACAGCTCCAGCATCACTCTTTCATAGTCAGCCTATTAAATTTTCAGCCCTTTAAAAAGAAGAGATAAAATTAATTCATGCAAGTTTCACAACTCCAGCATCACTCCTTCATTGTCAGTTCAGGAAATTTTAAGCCCACCTCCGCATCTGGAAAGAGACAATGGCGTTATTATTAAGAAGCTTTGGAATTAATGCATGCAAGTTTTCTCACTAATCATGCAATAATAATAGCGTAAGATTTTATCTAATAATAACTTGCGGAAAATAATAAAACTTTTGATCTAAATAATTATAAACTGTGAAGATATTGTTTTCAACAAATGCATGAAGCTAAATGATTATTGCTTTTTTTTTTTTTTTTTTTTTTTTTTTTTTAAAAAAAAAAAATAATATAATTTGAAATAAAATAAAATTCTTCTCGCCGGCAAAATGGATGGAAAACTAAATATTGTTTGCAAAAGCATTGCTCTACAGGTTACGGAAAGAGAAAAGAATACAAATGCTCAATTCTTCGCCTTTCCGCATCAAATGTTTCTATTAGGTTGGTGCAAAAATAATTTCCTTTTCTCACATAGTAACATATGTTAGAAAACGAAATTATTTTTGCACCAACCTAATACTTGTATGTCTGAAAAAAAAAAAAAAAAAAAATGGCCTCTAAATTCATCCATACAAATAACTCTTAAAATGTACCGACGGCATTTTAATGTCAAACATTCCCCCTCCTCCTCCGGGATTTATTCTGAAGAATGTTTGTTGCCTGCCAGGAAATATTTGTTTGTTGTCAGAACAAATACAAATGTTAAAAAATAAAATTTAAAAAACAAAAAACAAAAAAAAATGAACGAAAAGAAAAAGAAAAAGAAAAAGACTAACTAATTTTCCATAATGGTCCATTGTTGACTTTAAAAATACTTTTCCTAAATTAAGAACGCGCATGCGTGGATAAATATATGTGTGCGCATGCGTGGATAAATTTATGTGTGCGCATGCGTGGATAAATTTATGTGTGCGCATGCGTCATTTTATGTAATGATGTCGGATTTGTTTTCTTTTGTTTGTTCCGATATGCTAGTTTGAGGTTCGTTTATTTCCACGCCCTTGTAGTCGTCTTTTGTGCGCCGTTTTTTTTTAATAGTTGTGACCGATTAAACATACACTTCTGGTCTCTCTGGCGCAAAAAGTGAAAGGTGACTTTCAATTCTGGCGAGTTTCCAGGATATTAGGGGCTATTTTACGCCTCGTCTTGGGAAGAGTTCGGCGGGTACAATATATCTTGATTCGTGAAAGTAATACAGATATCGTCGTATACATTCCCAAGAGTACTACAGGGTGTTTCAAAAAGAATATGCCAAAATCATTACGCTGTTTTTTCAGGTCTATAGCATTGTAGTGGACTCAATCAGTGGTTATTTGATAGAGTAGTTATCAAAGTTTGATTGGATGTCAGTTTCACCGCTGTCGTTAGTATAACTTCCGGTGCAGCTGAATTGTGGGAAGATCAATCAAAATGGCGACTCCTCAGCAGAAGGCGTTTTGCGTGCTTGAGTTCGCGAAAACAAACGCCATTGTCACGGTGCAGGCAGATTCGAATGACTTCATTTTTCAGCAAGATGGAGCACCACCCCATTGGCATATCGGGGTTAGAGCTTATCTGAATGAGAACATGCCTCAGCGATGGATTGGGAGGAGAGGTGCTAAAAACCTTGCTCTTTGTGGTTGACCTGAGATCCCCGCACCTCACTGTGTGTGACTTTTTCTTGTGGGGGTATGTTAAAGACCAAGTTTATGTTCCATGTTCGGACCGTGACATGCTGAGGCGCGTTTGGGAGGAATTCTCATATCGGCTTGATGTTGTCCACGCTGCCGGTGGTGGCCACATTGAGCACTTATAAAACATGAAATGAAACTTGAATGTATATACAACACATGTGTTCATATTAGAGGTTTGTAAATGTTTTCGTTATTGACACATCACGTGATGATTTTGGTGTATTCTTTTTGAAACACCCTGTATTTCGAAAGTTTTTTTTTTTTTTGCTCTTTTGGGTGGGTACCATGCATGTCTATAATGGCTGGTCGAGTGCCAGTTAAAGTTTATGAGCGTTTAAGTCAACAAACACAAGTAAACCGCTAGGTGCGGGAAATCAATTCGTGAATTCGTCGATCCAGATCGACGCTGAACAGTCCACCACCTTTCTTACATAATCGGAATTAAATATATAGTTTTCATTATCGTAGGCCGGGAACTCTTTGATGTAATAGAATAACCAATCAACCACCCCTGAATGATTACGCTATAGTTAGCAAGTACCTATAAAGTCAACCGTTTACGAGAGACTGAGGGACAAGTGTGAGAGAGACTCGACAGGGTCAGCTTTATATTTTCCCATGACCGTATCATTTTTTTTTTATCCTTTTCCCACTCCCTTAGCGAGAGAACTTCTTGATTTTGTCCAGTGGGCAGAATACAGCGGCCTCTCCTTTTTGAGGGCAGGACGGGCCCTACTAAC
>OZ010575.1:70240075-70255075 GCA_963932145.1 Acanthosepion lycidas | reverse complement strand
ACGACAGTGAAAGGGTGCGAGCGAGATGCCAGCCTAGTTGAACGCTGAAATTCATTAAGTCTGGGAACCAGCGAAAGCAGCTCATCGGAGCAGTTACCGTGAAACTATTTGTAAGAAAAGACAGAGGGAGGCGACGGCACGTCTGTGAGAGAGTGACTGTAGACGAGATGCCAGATCAGGGCCAACCACATTAAATATTCATCTCTGGATTTTGACGAGGATCTTGAGACGAACAGCGGGGTCTCCGGACCATATATGGCAGCAGGATTCCATGAAAGGGCGAATGGTTGATTTATAGATTTGAAGGATGGACTCAGGAGAGAAAAACTTTCTCGCGCGACACAGGGAACCAACTTTTATTGCGGTAGATGAAGCTATGGATTCAATGTAAATTTTCCATCCCAGGTCAGCGGACAGTGTGAGACGAAGCAGTCGCAAAGAGGTGCTCTCGTGGAATTGAGCATCAGACATTCTAATGGGAGGTGGAGAGGGTTCTCTGTGCTGGGTAATAGAGAGCAGTTTTGTTTTAGAGGCAGTAACGTTAACCAGCCAATTCATTCCCCAGTCTACAACCGATTGGAGGTCCTTTTCGTGTTTGGGGGATAACAGAGGGAAATAAATAAGGAAGACAAACTCGGAGGTAAATAATGAAGTAGAAGGTTTACTACATGAAGATACACTTAGCAATGGACCTAATACTAACCCTCCTCAACTTCCCTTAACTCAGCTTATTTACATAAATGGACGATTCCAATCTTTTATGTCCTATATGACATCCAGAAAAGAAAGTCAGAAGATTAAAGAAGGTGAAGATTATCTTGAATAAGTTGGAAAATGATTCTGGAATAATATATATATATATATATATATATATATATATATATATATCAAGTGATCCCATAAGTTCTGTCCGAATTTTGAATAAAGAAAACTAGTGACCAAATGTTACATTTAATTACAGATTCAACCAACAATGTATTTTCCCTGATTATCTATGACTTCCTTCCATCTATCAACAAGCTTACTAATTCCATTACTGTAAAATTCATTTGGCTTTGATTCGAAGAACTCACAAATGCCAGTTTTAACCTCTTCCTGTGTTACAAAAGCTGTTTCTTCCAAATGATTCTGTAAGCTACGAAACAAATGGTAGTCTGAAGGAGCAAGATCGGGAGAATAAGGTGGATGAGGAATTTTCTCCTAACCAAGTTCTTCGATCTTTTGTGACGTGATTCTGGCTGTGTAGGGTCGCGCATTGTCCTGATTAAACATCACCTCTTTTCGATTCACTAGAGCAGGTCTTTTTTCCTCAAAGCTTGGTTCAAACGCTCTAATTGCTGACAGTATATTTGAGCATTAATTGTTGCATTAGGCAGTAAAAGCAGTGAAAAAAAGACTTGAAAAATGAAATTGTATATGAAACCAGTGAGGTGCCTTGTTACTCCAGTGTTGTATCTCATGTTTTTGAAATAACAGAGGGAAATAAATAAGGAAGACAAACTCGTAGGTAAATAATGAAGTAGAAGGTTTACTACATGAAGATACACTTAGCAATGGACCTAATACTAACCCTCCTCAACTTCCCTTAACTCAGCTTATTTACATAAATGGATGATTCCAATCTTTTATGTCCTATATGACATCCAGAAAAGAAAGTCAGAAGATTAAAGAAGGTGAAGATTATCTTGAATAAGTTGGGAAATGATTCTGTAATAATATATATATATATATATATATATATATATATATATATATATGTGTGTGTGTGTGTGTGTCTGTGTGTGTGTGAAAAGTGTGTGTATATAAATAAATAAATAAATATATATATATATATATATATATATATATATATATATATATGTATGTATAATTATTTATATATTATATGCGCGGTACTTATTAGGAAGTGCTCAATATCAGAGATAGAGCTAACATATATGGTTGGATAGATGTGAGCTTGTGACCCTGGGTTTCACGCTTTAGCGATCTTCAGACAAACTGATTAATTTTCTAAAAAAAAGTTGGTTTTATGTGGATTGCGTGTATTGGTGTTATTGTGGAAATGGTGGGGGAAACTTCGTCGTTTTTTCATCGTACTGACGCAAACATCGATGTATGCAGACACATATACATACTTGGTCGTCCGTCGGGACTCATACTTTTACATATCATAATTTCACACAAACCCCACCACACGTATATACATACATGCGAGGAAATATTATTCAGCGGAAAATGAAAAAAATGGCATGTATATATTCACGAGAAATTTTCGCTAGACTTCCAATCTTTAAATTTCAACATACAAATGCGTATGTATAGACACAACACCACCCGTATACATACATATGTCATATCCGAAACTGCCCACATATGTTTATATATGTATGAGTCCCGACGGACGACCAAGTATGTATATGTGTCTGCATACATCGATGTTTCCGTTAGTACGATGACAAAACGACAAAGTTTTCCCCACCACTTCTACGTCTGGTTTCCTTCCTGCCCGAAGGTAGAGAGTTCGTCAAGCACTGATAGATTAACGAGTAGCTAAGACCTGATGCTGACTCCCCTCAGCGCCTCTCAACTCCCCTTATTTACCTAAACAGACGATCCCATTCATTTATGCCCTACACGACAGGATATGGTTTAAAATCAAAGTTTTCTTTCTTCTAGAAGAAACCGTCTTTCTGGGCTGTCTCGCTCCGTCTATACGAAGAAGCTGGTCATGAGGCGCCTGTTTTTCCGCCGTCGCCTGTTCTCTGGCTCGGATCTGGAATTAGTTGTCAGAGGCTATTTGAGATGCATGCAATAAAATGAATATGTAGACAGTGGGAGCTTGTTATGGCCTCTAGCTATGATAACATTTGGGACCTATATAATGTATGTATATAAACATATACATTACGTGTTTTAGAAGCTCCGAAATAAATACGGTGTCTTAAATATATAAACTCTTAGGAAAACACAGATACTTGTAAGTAAGACAAATTACGAAATGTTTATGAATAAACAAACACAAGTATCAGAAGATACAGACTTGAAGGTTTATTACACAAAAGTCCACTTAGCAATGGACCTGTCAAAGGACGAATATTTTCTATGAAAATTTCTCGGACATTCCGGCCGGTAAATGTTATTTAATACTGTTTATTATAAACAGAGCATTTACTTAAATACTTGTATCTATAAAAAGAATACCCGCCCGGCCCGGTGGCTAGGATCAAAGTGTAGTATCTGTGCTTTGTGAGCTGCCGGGTCGGGTGTCTGTCGAACTCTCTGCTTGCAGAGAGGAACTCCGACGAAGCTCCGCCGAAGGGTAGAGTTTCGTTGGGGGAGGTTGACGGAACTGGCCCCCCTCGGGGGGTTTGGATGGTTATTTATTTTTGGCTGAGCCTACGGGCTCGGAGATACCCACATTAAAAAGGCCTTGTGCCACATTCAGTCCTTGTGGGTGGATTGATAAATACCATCTATAAAAAGAATACCCACTCGGCCTGGTGGCTAGGATCAAAGTGTAGTATCTGTGCTTTGTGAGCTGCCGGGTCGGGTGTCTGTCGAACTCTCTGCTTGCAGGGAGGAACTCTGACGTAGCTCCGCCGAAGGGTAGGGTTTCGTTGGGGGAGGTTGACGGAACTGGCCCCCCTCGGGGGGTTTGGATGGTTATTTATTTTTGGCTGAGCCTACGGGCTCGGAGATACCCACATTAAAAAGGCCTTGTGCCACATTCAGTCCTCGTGGGTGGATTGATAAATACCATCTATAAAAAGAACGTTAAACATAAAAATGTCTTTAATAAAAAAATTGTCGGACTTTGTCCATTTCTTAATGTATGACGTCATTTGTTTACATTTGATACGCCATGAGCAGTTATGAATGTACGAAATTCATGGAAGATTGAAGTTTATAAGCAGTAAATTCGAACTTGCCTACCGAACGCTCCTCTGTGGCCGAGTCGGTTAAGGCACGTCAGCGTAAATGACGTGTTCCATATACGATGCAGGTTCGAATCCTGTCCAAGGACGAATATTTTCTATGAAAATTTCTCGGACATTCAGGTAGATGTTATTTAATATTGTTTATTATACACAGAGCATTTACTTAAATATTTGTATCTATAAAAATGACTTAAAAATCATTGTCGGTTTTTTTCCATTTCATTCATTCATTTATTTATTTATTTATTTATTTATTTATTTATTTATATATATATATATATATATATATATATATATATATATATATATATATATATATATATATATATATAATGTTATCGAATTATGACAGTTTTTTATATACACAAAACCTTTTGAGGAAAGAAAATAAAATAAGAAAAATAAATAAATCTCCATAGACACTTAACCAGACTAGACGATGGCATCTTCCGTTTTAAATTTAGACACCCCAACCTTACCCTGACTTGACCTCTTTGAATGTAACTGAGATATTGATACAAATTATTAATTTAGACAAAAGATAAAAATTATATTGATACAAATTATTGATTTAGACAAAACATAGCAAAAAAAAAAACAAAAAAATGAAAATATAAATCGGTATTTAAGTTTAAAATACTCAAAGATTCTGAAGTCATTATTTAGCATACAATAAAATCATTTATACTGCCTTTTTGACACTACTAACACCTATCAACGGATAAAAAAAAAACGAACAGGTGTAGAAAATGTAAAATTGATAAGTATAACTGTCATTAATAATCAAGAGTGGTCTCCCCTTGTTTTATTACTTTCCTTCTTCAGAGAGCTATTTCTGTTTACTGGGACTATAAAAGGACACGATAGGCGAACCTCGTATTCTCAGTTTAAAGCCTACACCTGCGTACTTTTGTCGTTACAAAAACTTTAGGTAAGCAATAGCACAAAGTACAATAAGACAAATGATCTTCAGCTTAGCTGCATAAAAACAAATACATAATACATACTAATGCAGAAAAACCTGTTAACTGTAGAAAATGTTGAAAGAAATAATGATAAAGAATACATATATAACTTCAAATAAATATAATAACCGTATAATATATATATATATATATATATATATATATATATATATATATATATATATAAATGAAATAAAATATATTAAAAGAAGAGAAATACGTAATCTGTACAGGGGTTTTTTTTTTGGCTTACAAACTGTTACGGTCCAAATTCTTTGTACCACGGCGATGGTATAAGTTCCTTGTACCACGGCGATGGTCCAAGTTCCTTGTACTACGGTAATGGTCTAAGGTTAGAACCACTGAAAGAAAAACACGAACACAGGTATGGAATACAAAGATATATTACAACAGAAATATAATACAAAGAAGTAGAAGTATTAGTAATGACTATCAGATTTGGTTAGAGTGAACTATGTTGTCTCGACAAGTATCACTATTCCAATGTCCTTACAATATGCCCTCAATGATCTCTCATGGTCTTACAATCTCCCCATACCTCTTGAGAGGCGCAGTATTTATAATGTCTACGAATAGTCCATTATTATTAGGGGTAAGTTCCCATAACACAAACTGACTTCAAAATTTTACTATTTCAGGAATAAACCCAAGGTTGATATCTTTAAATGAGATACACTGAATGGAAATTATATTCAAACTAGAATTCTAATTAGGAACCATAAACACAATATGCATTTTTTTTTTACTGTATTCGATAAGTAAAAAAAAAAAAGTTTAAAAAATTGTAAAATATTACAAAAAAGGCTACTCCGTTGATGTAATGGAATAACCAGTGACCCCCATGAATACACGATAGGTATCAAGTACCTATAAAGTCAGCAGTCGACGTGGATGAGCGATGAGTGCTCTCTCCTGTTCTTCACTGTCAAGCTCTTTGCCCTGAGCAGAGAGGAACCCGGATGTGTTTTTTCCGAAGCGCAAAGTTTCATCCGGGGAGTTAGACAGACCCTGAACCCGCTTATACGGGTTCTAAGGGAACATTTTTGGCCAAGCCTATGGGCTCGGACAACCCGCGGTAAACTCGGCCTTGTTCTACATACATCCTTCATGTGTGTGTGTGGAGAGGGTGCTGTTAAATATTAAGAGCGAGAGAGAGAGAGAGAGAGAGAGAGAGAGAGAGAGAGAGACGACGACGACGACGACGAAAGTACGCCCGACCTTCCAATTAGTGGCACTCACTACTAAAAAAAAAAAAAAAAAAAAAAAAAACAAACAAACAAACCGTGACGAAATCGGTAAAAACATCTCATCCGTACAGGTTCGAACTCAAGTGAAGTAGGAACTTGAAACAAAACATTTCCGTAAGAAAAAAAAAAGTCCAACTTTTACGTACCCAAGGAAATGCAGCATCAAAATTATCCTGACGAATTTCCATCACAGTTTACAATGGTTAAAAGATGCTATCTATTTTGAGTCACATTTTTGCAGTCTGTATGTATGTATGTAGGTAGGTAGGTAGGTATGTATGTATGTATGTATGTATGTATGTATGTATGTATGTATTAGGTTGGCTATCATAATCATTTCAATTATCTATCTATCTATCTATCTATCTATCTATCTATCTTAGTCACTTGGTGCAAAAATAATGTCATTTGTGACGTTCAACTTCATGTGAGAAAACGACATTATTTTTGCACCAAACTAATATCAATCTATCTATCTATCTATTTGTATCTATCTATCTATCTATCTATCTATCTATCTATCTAAATCATTTCAATTATCTATCTTAGTCACTTCAATATCTATCTATCATATTTTCTTCAGTGTTTATCTCTCTCTCTCTATCTATCTATCATATTTTCTTCATTATCTATCTATCTATCTATCTATCTATCTATCTATTAGGTTGGTGAAAAATAATGACGTAATAATGTCGGTTTGTGACATATTTTTAACGTAAAAAAACGACATTATTAAGTCATTATTTTTGCACCAACCTAATATCTATCTATCATATTTTCTTCAGTATCTATCTATCTATTTCAATATATTATCTATCTATCTATCTATCTATCTATCTATCTATCTATATATATATATATATATCTATTATGTTGGTGAAAAAATAATAACGTAATAATGTCGGTTTTTGACATATTTTTAACGTAAAAAAACGACATTATTAGGTCATTATTTTTGCACCAACCTAATATCTATCTATCATATTTTCTTCAGTATCTATCTATCTATTTCAATATATTATCTATCTATCTATCTATCTATCTATCTATCTATCTATCTATCTATCTAGCTCGGATATACTACAACATGACTAAAAAGAAAACTCACATTACATCTCTCTAACCAATTAGTCAGTTAGGTCTTATTCAAATACACGAGGACCTACCAGTCACCTGAAGAAGGCCGAGGCCTACAACGTCGTGAATATGATAACAAAGATGGGGAGGTCAGTCCTAACAATGCAAATATTGTAATTATATATATATATATATATATATATATATATATATATATATATCAGTAGGTATCGATCGATAAAAGATCAAAGTTGGCTGGAAAAAATCTTTCTTTCTTTCTCTCTTTCTTTCTTTCTTTCTTTTTTTGTCTTTCTTTCTTTCTTTCTTTCTTTCTACCGTAACCTCTTTTTTCTTTCTTTCTAAATTTTGAACTTTCTTTCTTTCTTTCTTTCTTTCTTTCTTTCTTTCTTTCTTTCTTTCTTTCTTTCTTTTTTTGTCTTTCTTTCTTTCCTTCTTTCTACCGTAACCTCTTTTTTCTTTCGAAATTTTGAACTTTATTTCGAACTTTCTTTCGAACTTTCTTTTCAACTTTCTTTCTTCATTTAGACCTTTCTTTCTTTGTTTTGGACTTTGTTTCTTTCGAACTTTCTTTCTACCGTAACCTCTTTTTTCTTTCTTTCTTTCTTTCTTTCTTTCTTTCTTTCTTTCTTTCTTTCTTTCACACAAGCATTTCTCTTTCCTTTATTTTCTCCGGCATGCAATCTCTCGATCGATGGACACCGAGTGGAAACACTAACACACATAACAAGCAGTCTACGTCTACAGCTAAACAGACTCACACCTTCCCAGACGGGCGCGCAAGGCGAAGTCGGAGACAAACGTAGACACAAATTCGCCTAAATATATTTTACTCGCTGTACATAAAAACAAAAGTTTCTTCCCAAACTGATAAACCTCACTGCGCATGCGTGCTTTTCTAATTGTTTGATAGCCATCTTCGAAGCGGGTAATTTCAGATTGGATTCACTTCCTTTAGGCCAGAGTAAATTATTATTTACTTGCGTTTCGGTGTTTGAAAATACATTTAAGAAAAATCAATTCGTTTTCATGTAATATTATTTTTGCTTTTAATAACGTCTTTATTACAAATATTTATTGTTTTAGCTTATTTGTAGGTCGGTTTTAAACATTGTTTCAGACGAGATCAAGCAATCTAGTCCGCGGGCGAATACTTTATGTTAAAAGACATAATCTGACATCTCTTTCTCTGTTTATTTATTTTTATATTTATTTTATATATATATATATATATATATATATATATATATATATATATATATATATATATATATATATATATATATATATATATGCAAGTATATGATTGGTATGTGTGAGTATATATATATATATATTGGACACCGAGAGACAGACTCTCGGCGACTGTCTAACTCTCTGCATTAGCAGAGAGGAACCCGGACGAGGCTTTGCCGAAGGGCAAGGTTTCGTCCGGGGAGGTTGACAGGGCCTGAACGCGTCTAAGCGAGTTCAGAAATACCATATTTTTGGCCGAGCCTATGGGCTCGGGGATACCCACATTAAAACGGCCTTGTGCCACATTCGATCCTCGTGGGTGGATTGATAAATATCGAGTATATATATATATATATATATATATATATATATATATATATATATATATATAACGTCATCCACAGACAGACTCTTTCGCTGTTTCACAGCTCATCAGTGTGGCTAGACATCCGGTTGCCTCTAGCTAGGATCGAAGCCCGACTGAGTCGAAGATTCTACCACTAAGCCGTCGGCGCACGGGATGTAGGTGGATTTTTAGCGTATTTATTTTTAGAAACACGCCCAGTGACTCAATTCGCTTTGCGAAGAGTCTCGCTATATTAGCTATAATAGTCACTGTTTTACAAACCCATACCTCCTCCCTAGAGAGCTCAACTGGAATTAATTTTTATTTCAGGAGCCAATATAACGTCATCCACAGACAGACTGTTTTGCTGTTTCACAGCTCATCAGTGTGGCTAGACATAGATATTTTTTATGTTCATCAGTTCATTTAATAGATAAAAATATTTAGGTAAATGCACTGTTTATAATAAACAGTATTAACAACATTTACCGGCCTGATGGTCCGAGAAATTTTCATAGAAAATATACGTACTACGACAGGAATCGAACCTGTATACGGAACCGTCATATGACCTGACGTACCTTAATCTTTATTATAAACAGAGCATTTACTTAAATATTTTTATCTATAGAAAAAACAACATATAAACATAAAATATGTCTTAAAAATAAATATCGGACTTTGTCTGTTTCATATTGTATGACGTCATTTGTTTACATTTGGATACGCTTTGAGCAGATATGAATGAATGAGAGACAATCATGGAGAATTGTGTTTAAAAACAGAAAAATTGACCTTGCAAACCGAACGCTCCGCTGTGGCCCAATCGGTTAAGGATACAGGTTCGATTCCTGTCGGATGACGCATGTTTACTTTGAAAATTTCTCGGTAAATGTTGTATTGACACAGTTTATTATAAACAGAGCATTTCCTTAAATATTTGTATCTATAAAAAGAACGTATAAACATAAAAAAATGTCTTAAAAATAATTGTCATAATATATATATATATATATATACATATATATATATATATATATATATAGAGAGAGAGAGAGAGAGATAGATAGATAGATAGATAGATAGATAGATAGATAGATAACTCGAAATAGATATCAGAGACGCTACTTGGTTTCAGTAAGAAAGATAGAAAGAAGGAAAGAAGGAAAGAAGAAAAGATAGAGGTATTTAAAGGCTGCTTCAGCGAAATGGAAAAAAATTGTTATTGCAAATCTTTTCATTTGTACCCCCTTTTTAAAAATACCGAACTGCGTTGATGTTTATGAGTGTTATTGCAATATTCTGCCAAAAATCTTTAGCTCAAGTATTTAACGAGGCGATAGGGGAATTTCTACAGATGTTTTATTGTCGTAGAACTGCGTTTACTCAATCATTAAGTTCAGTATCAAGATTTATCAGAATATTCTAATAGGAAGCACGTGAAACTTTCACGGGTCTTTCTCTTATATATATATATATATATATATATATATATATATATATGGTTTGTTGGTTGCGTACATATATATATATATATATATATATATATATATATATATATGGTTGGTTGGTTGTGTACATATATATATATATATGTACACAACCAACCAACCATATATATATATATATATATATATATATATATATATATATATATATATATATATATATATGTATATGGTTGGTTGGTTGTGTACACACACACACACACACACATACACACACACACACACACACACACACACACACATATATATATATATATATATATATATATATATATATATATATATATATATATATATATATATATATATATATATATATATATATATATATATATGTAATGGATAGCGTCATGGATTGAAGAATCGGAGAGCCGAGTTCGAATTCCAGTCGAATCCATGACATTCACTTACGTGCTAATACCCTTATATAGCCTTGGATGGCAACTGGTCTAGGAGAATGATAACTCTAAATTCAAAACCTGCGGAGGGTCGTTTTGGGGACCTTGTGGCACGTAGTGCACCAGGTCTCTTTATTCGGCCCTTCAAAAAGTGTGGATGCTCCTGCACGAAACCTTCACCACTATAATCAAATCTCATGTGCTGTTGTCGGACTGTCGGTTTCCTAAGAACTGATCTGCTTGACTCTCATACGTCGAATTCGACGTGAGTGTCGAGTATATATATATATATATATATATATATATATATATATATATATATATATATATATATATATATATAATCCCGGATGACACAATTCAGAAAAAATTAGAAAAAAGAACAAGAAACATTCGAACAGGGGGAAACAAATCCAGTCCAAAGAAAACAATTGAGTAACTAAGATAAAACATAAAATACTCCGCAAATAAATAAGTGGTTTTATACTAATGTTTGCTTTTAGAGGTTGGTTTTATCTCTATCTATAAAACGCAGGATGTGTATGTGTGTGTGTGTGTGTGTGTGTGTGTGTGTGTGTGTGTAACGAATGCACGGCCGCAATTTTCGACGGATTTGCACCAAAATTTACATGCACATGGTCCACGTTAGCGGGAAAGGCCAACACCGAGTTTGCATTTACCAACTCCCATCGATAGTGGAAATAATCGATTTTTTCATGCTTCTACGGCAGTTTTCATGTAGTTTGCGGCCATTTCCTATTAGTCAGAGTGCAGGAATATTCCATTGGCCAGCGTAAGAGCCAACAGCTGACTGACACGAATGTTAACTAGCATTATTGATAGCTGCACAAGTGGGAAAAATTTAAATCTGCATGGCAGTTTACTCCAATTGGCTCATTCGCTTGCTTAAACTCAACGTTGATTCTGATTCCACAGAACTGGGTTGGGTGTGAAAAAGTATTTGTTGTTAACATTCTTTTTTCATTCGGTTTTTCCAGTTACGAGTCCTTTTTTAAAGCTAATCGTTTTGTGTTCATTTTGTTTAGTTCTTTTTTCGTAACAGATTTAATGTTTAGTATAGAGCTTAGAAAAAATTCTCACTGTGAGATAGGCAAGAAGTAAGGCATGTAGCAACATCAGCACAGCAAAGGGCACTCCTTTAAAGGCAAGGAAGGGCAAAAATATTTTAAGTCATGTGATAGCGATTGCTCTATGAGTCGTACGATTTTTGAAACAAGCAAATGCCGGGCCATACTGCTAGTCAATAAATATATTCCTCTTTAGCCAGTTCACCCTGAAGTAGGTAGGGATGTTTTTAATTTCCGAATACGGTTAGCACATTGTCGCTTTGTTCGTAGTTAAACCACACACTAAGACATACACAGAACGCACACACTCAATTAAGTTGAAAAATCGAATCATCCTTGATAATGGCTAAATGTATAGCCGAAAGCGCTCGGAAATATAAAACATTTGGACAGTTCTTACACATCATTTGTCTAGAAAAGAAAGCTCTTGTTAGAACACAAGAAAAATTAAATAAAAAGCTTAACCGTAGTACCTTGCCTGTGTTGTTTTTAATGAAACATGCATATATATATATATATATATATATATATATATATATATATATATATATATATATATGTATATATATATATATATATATATATATATATATGTATATATATATATATATATATATATATATATATATATATATATATATATATATATATATAATTCCTCTGTTTTCTTGTATATTCTTTGCAAAGAATATATCTTTTCTTATGCCAGTTTTTTTTTTTTTTTTTTTAAACAAGATTCTTACTGGCTTGTGTCGTCTCTCAAGAATTTTATTACTAAGAATCTAAAGAATCTAACGTTTACAATAGTAATGTTCACGAATTACTGCTTCACAATATTCTGTTTATTTCTTTCTCGCTCGAAACAACCTTCATTAACCTCCTGATTACGGTAAATGCTCACGTCACTTATTCTTTAGTTGTATCTTTGCATTTCTATGACGTGAGTCCGTCTTTCCATCGCCATTTTTTTTTTTTTTTTGAATGCTTTTCTTCTTAAGGGCCTTTATTATCCCGCATTTTACAAGCCGAATTTCTTTTTCAAGTTTTGTTTCTTGCTGTGCTTACATTTGCCTCGACATCTCCGTAGCTGCAGATTTGGTATTTAACTTTTTCTTTGGAGTTCGATGTTAGAAATTGAGTCTTTTCGCTTTTTTTTTTTTTTTTTTTCTTTTCGATCTTGTTCTGATTTCATTTACAACCGCGTCTTTCTTTCTATTCGATGACATTTCTTTTCTCTCTTTAAGTCTGAATCTTTGCTACCACACAATTTTGCTCCGTCAAATTCGAGTGTCTTTCGTTCTTACTTTCTTGCTCGCTGTATTTCTGCATCAATCTTTCTTACAGTTTTTACCGTTCCAGTTCGATTTTCTTTCACAGATTTTCCCTCTTTACTTTATATCATTTGCTTTCTTTCTTTCTTTCTTTCTTCTTTTCTTTTTTTCATTCTTTCTTTCTTTCTTTCTTTCTTTCTTTCTTTTCATAGCTTTTTAAGCTTATTTTACATCTTTCTTTCTTTTTATACCTCTTTAGGCTTATTTTACGTCTTTCTTTCCTTCTTTCTTTCTTTCTTTCCTTCTTTCTTTCTTTCTTTCTTTCTTTCCTTCTTTCTTTTATTATCTCTGTAATATTATTTTACATGTTTCTTTCTTTCTTTCTTTCTTTCTTTGAAACCGTCACCTCTTTTTCTTAGCCTTTCCTTTCCACAATGTATTCTTTCTTTCTTTCTTCCTTTCTTTCTTTCTTTCTTTCTTTCTTTCTTTCTTTCTTTCTTTGAAACCGTCACATCTTTTTCTTAGCCTTTCTTTTCCACAATATTTTCTTTCTTTCTTTCTTTCTTTCTTTCTTTCTTTCTTTCTTTCTTTCTTTCTTTGAAACTGTCACCTCTTTTTCTTAGCCTTTCCTTTCCACAATATTTCTTTCTTTCTTTCTTTCTTTCTTTTTTCTTTCTTTCTTTATTTCTTTCTTTCTTTCTGTGAAACCGTCACCTCTTTTTCTTAGCCTTTCCTTTCTACAATATTTCTTTCTTTCTTTCTTTCTTTCTTTCTTTCTTTCTTTGAAACCGTCACCTCTTTTTCTTAGCCTTTCTTTTCCACAATATTTTCTTTCTTTCTTTCTTACTTTCTTTCTTTCTTTCTTTCTTTCTTTCTTTCTTTCTTTCTTTCTTTCTTTCTTTCTTTCTTTATTTGAAACCGTCACCTCTTTTTCTTAGCCTTTCCTTTTCACAATGTATTCTTTCTTTCTTTCTTTCTTTCTTTCTTTCTTTCTTTCTTTCTTTCTTTGAAACCGTCACCTCTTTTTCTTAGCCTTTCTTTTCCACAATATTTTCTTTCTTTCTTTCTTTCTTTCTTTCTTTCTTTCTTTCTTTGAAACTGTCACCTCTTTTTCTTAGCTTTTCCTTTCCACAATATTTCTTTCTTTCTTTCTTTCTTTCTTTCTTTTTTTCTTTCTTTCTTTCTTTCTTTCTTTCTTTCTTTCTTTCTTTCTTTCTTTGAAACCGTCACCTCTTTTTCTTAGCCTTTCTTTTCCACAATATTTTCTTTCTTTCTTACTTTCTTTCTTTCTTTCTTTCTTTCTTTATTTGAAACCGTCACCTCTTTTTCTTAGCCTTTCCTTTTCACAATGTATTCTTTCTTTCTTTCTTTCTTTCTTTCTTTCTTTCTTTCTTTGAAACCGTCACCTCTTTTTCTTAGCCTTTCCTTGTTCTTTCTTTCTTTCTTTCTTTCTTTCTTTGAAACGGTCACCTCTTTTTCTTAGCCTTTCCTTTCTACAATATTTCTTTCTTTCTTTCTTTCTTTCTTTCTTTCTTTCTTTCTTTCTTTCTTTCTTTGAAACCGTCACCTCTTTTTCTTAGCCTTTCCTTGTTCTTTCTTTCTTTCTTTCTTTCTTTCTTTCTTTCTTTCTTTCTTTCTTTCTTTCTTTGAAACGGTCACCTCTTTTTCTTAGCCTTTCCTTTCTACAATATTTCTTTCTTTCTTTCTTTCTTTCTTTCTTTCTTTCTTTCTTTGAAACCGTCACCTCTTTTTCATAGCCTTTCCTTTCCACAATGTTTTCTTTCTTTCTTTCTTTCTTTCTTTCTTTCAACTTTATTCCTTTATTCTTAATTTTTTCTTTATTTTTACATTTTTTTGTCTTTCTTTGTTACAATTTTTGGCCATTAA
>OZ010575.1:70177575-70235075 GCA_963932145.1 Acanthosepion lycidas | reverse complement strand
ATAAAAATTCCTCTTCGCGTTTCTTTGAAAAATGTCGCTAATCCCGTAAAGTAACCAGGTATATTGTCCTTTGGTTCGTTAGCAGAAAATGGATTAGTTTCTCAAAGAAACAGATAAATCCAAAATCTCAGGATTCTCTTCTCTTTGCTTGTTAACGAGCTTTCCTCGAGTGGCAGAGTTAAGAATATTACTTGAGACATTTTGTTTTTTCTTTTTTGTTTGCATCAAATTAATGCCATTGTCAAGTGGACGCCAGCTTAAAATAAGACCCGAGAAACAGTCATTGGTATAAACATTTGATCGCTGGTGTAAAATCGAATGACAAAACGGAAAAGCAAAATCACTTTAACGTGTTTCGATCTTCAAAATGACATCATCAGAGAAAAATAAATAATGTTCTTGTCGGAATAATGCCGCAAGGGGTGAAGATAGAAACAAAATAAATCGTTTGTGGTTACAGTGGAGTAATGGATTGAGGTATCGGAGAACTAAGTTCGAATTCCAATCGAGTTCACTGTGTTCGCTTACATACAAATATTCTTGAGGCAGTTATGAATCCAGATCTGCCCCACCCCAGCAATATCGGGTAAATAGCAGGATAGATATACCGTCAGTATTAACGGGGCCTTCCTAACCTTTTTTTTTTTTTTAATTATTTTAGAAAAGGTCAAATAGTCACATGTGGCTCACGAAAGAAAGGAAGAAATTCAAATTTGAAGGTCAAATATTGTAAGAAAGATACAGAAATAAAAAAAAAAACCCTCTAAGTTTGAAAACGTATGTTAGCTCTGGTGCTGCACATTCTATGCGGCTAATGAAAATAGTTTGCATTGATTACATTAACAGTGGCTTCCTAAATAACCTTTTGTTTGAAAAGAATCTAACGTCTAGAATAGGTTATTATTTTATCTACAAGCTGCATGTGTTTTCTATTTTAGTTGTTGCTGCTGTTGAAAACCATCAAGTGGGGGAGTTTCTCCTATGTAGCAAAGTTCTTTTTGTTTTATTCCAAATCGCTAGACCACAAGGTTCGAAGAATGATGGTCCTTATCCAGACCTACATGTGTTCATTCGCTCGGAGCAATTTTTAATCATATCAGAAAATTCACAGTGAAACTACCTTATGATGATTGAAAAGTGACTAGAGCCGATATGCCAGGTCATGGCCAATAACTTTGCAGATTCTTCTTTTGATTTTATCTCAGGATCTCTTAATCTATATAGCAGGAGCACCAGGGCATAATTTGCTGCAATATTGTTAGCAAGGACAAATGATACATTTATAAATACGCCAGATAGAATCAAGCGGGAAAAATTTTGCTGCTCCACCCAATCAACAACATTTCTTATAAGTTGACTACAAACGCCTCCATGTTCTTCGAAACAGGAGTAGAGGTTTATCTCCTGTTTTTTTCTTTAAGATTGAATTTCGGATTCCTTCTAAAAAGCGAACACAGTGAACTCGATTGGAATTCGAACTCAGTTCTTCGATACCTCAATCCATTACTCCACTGTAACCATAAACGATTTATTTTGTTTCTATCTTCACCCCTACCGCCATTATTCCGACAAGAACATTATTTATTTTTCTCTGATGATGTCATTTTGAAGATCGAAACACGTTAAAGTGATTTTACTTTTCCGTTTTGTCATTCGATTTTACACCAGGGATCAAATGTTTATACCAATGACTGTTTCTCGGGTCTCATTTTAAGCTGGCGTCCACTTGACAATGGCATTAATCCTACCACTCGAGGAAAGACTTTGGCATGAAGGGAGGAAAAGGAAACAGGCTAAGCAATCGAGAATGATATCATATTTAAAGCCTTTCATTTTAGTCACATCAGATGCCGAAATTTGAACTTTGACATGAAGGTAGGCAGCAAGAGGAGGAGGTGATTTGTTTTGAGTTTGAGAACATACAGAAATTTTTGTCTTCATAAATGAATGTAAATTGCTTTTTCGCCTTAAGCTATTTCGGATAACGGGGAAGACTGAACGAAATTTTTATTTTTATTTTTTTTTTTTTTAATTAGAATTTTCGTAAAGTAAATTTCTGTATTTGCGAATTGAAACCTATTCTGTTCCAGAAAACGCCGGAGATTCTTGTTTAAAAAAAAAAAAATGGTGTTATTTTATTAAAATAAAATAAAAATAAATAACAGAAAATAAGGAATTCTTTCTATTTGTATTTTTTTCTCTCTCTCTCTTTTCAAAATTTTCGATTTTGATAGCCTGTTAAAATTTTCTAAAACACAAACCGAATTAAAAGAAGAAAAAAAGAATAGGTTTTCACTTTCCCGCCGGTTTCTAATAACCGGAATTTTGCGCGCCAAGAAACGGAAATCTGGATGAAAGAGATTTGAATAAAAAATGAAACGAAAAGAAAAGTCATTTTCTCTTTCAGTTTAAACAAAGATCAATGACAACAGATACAACTGGCAAGGTAACCTGGTTTACGCACAGAAATAATGATAACAGTAACATTAGTCGTTTTCTTATACGGCCACGTTTTGCATTCATTGACCAACCGGCCAGTGCTACTCGAGTTACTCTTCTCTTCACTTCCACCTAGCTGGGATCAAAGTGTAGTATCAGTCCTCGGGTGGATGAACTAGATTTTATCTCTCAGTTGTGTCTCTGTCTTCAAACAGAGTACAACTGAAAATATTATGGCGGCCAGTCTCGGGAAACAGCTACCTGCGGAAGAAAAACCAAAAAGGAATAATTACCCGACGCGTTTCGTCCTCTGAGGGTTTTATCAAGGTCAACATAAGGATTTTATCTTGTGACAAGTACTTATCTACAAGAGTAAAAATGTTATTGGTTATTCAAAATTTAGTATAGGAGTTCCTCTTGAATAGACATCAGGAAAAGAGTGGCCAGTTCATGGACGTGAGGTGAAACAATTCAGGGCCTAATAAACGAAAGTGATTAGATTTTATTATATATATATATATATATATATATATATATATATATATATATATATATATATATATATATATATATATATATAGTCGACTCTCCCGTCGAATTCGACCTATGAGGGTCAAGCAGATCAGTTCCTAGGAAACCGACAGCCCGACAACAGCACATGAGATTTGTTTATAGTGGTGAAGGTTTCGTGCAGGACCATCCACACTTTTTGAAGGGCCAAATACAGAGACCTGGTGCACTACGTGCCACAAGGTTCCCAAACGACCCTCTGCAGGTTTGGAATTCAGAGTTGTCCTTCTCCTAGACCAGTTGCCATCCAAGGCTATAGAACTCAATCTGTTTTGCTATTTACCCATAGCTGGAGGGAGAAGAAAAGAATTCATATCTTTCCCAAGGGTATTTGTACGTAAGTGAATGTAATGGATTCGACTGGAATTCGAACTCGGCTCTCCGATTCCTCAATCCAAGCCGCCTTTATTTATATTTATATTCGTATATATATATATATATATATATATATATATATATATATATATATATATATATATATATATATATATATATATATATTCGGTAAATCGAATTGAGTTCTCTCAGTTACTGTGTGTTTATCCAAAAATAAATACGCTAAAATTCATCTTCGTCCCTGCCGTGATACAGCGAAACAGTCTGTCTGTTGATGACAATATATATATATATATATATATATATATATATATTAATAATTAAATTGTTTTGGATTGAGATTGATTTATGTGTGGCCCTTTTTTGAATTAGCTGTTTTCTTTAAATTTTTTAATATTTTTGTGGTAATTTATTTTGGCTTTTATCTCCTTTTCCGGAAAAAGAGATAATGGGAAGAATAATATTTATATAAATGTAACAACTCACGTCAGTAATTTACGATCGCCTGAGGAGGCACATCGTTATGCGTTGAAACACGACTGCAATTGTGTAGCGATTCTTAAATGTTTCTGATGCAATATCCTAAAATAAATAACATTACTCTACTATACACTGGGCCCTCTTTCAAACTGAATGTTACGAACGTATGAAGTGTACTTTATTCGTTCTCATCGTACCGATATATATATATATATACATATATATGAAAATTTCTCCGAATTAACCAGTAGAGAAGACAATATTTATGAACAAAAATGACAATAGGAAAACTGGTAATTGCTGACGCGTTTCGGCCAGTGTATTTTGGACTTTTCGTATTTTGCTTTGATAAAGTCAACATTGGACAAAACGTGTCAGCAATTAGCAGTTTTCCTATTTGTCATTTTTATTCATATATATATATATATATATATATATATATATATATATATATATATATATATATATATACATATTCTCATCGTATATATATATATATATATATATATATATATATTATATATATATATATATATATATATTCTCATCGTATATATATATATATATATATATATATATATATATTATATATATATATATATATATATTCTCATCGTATATATATATATATATATATATACATATATATATATATTATATATATATATATATATATATTCTCATCGTATATATATATATATATATATATATATATATATATATGTGTGTGTGTGTGTGTGTGTGTGTGTGTGTGTGTGTGTGTGAAAATATATAGAACATAGGAAAGAACTCGTTAGGTAAATAATCCAAAGTTCTTTAGTATTTGTTATTATTTTTTAAAAATAGTGCTCGATACAAAAGTAGAGCATAAATATAATTATTTAAATTAGTAGGACTTGTATTATTATAATTATTTATTATATATATATATATATATATATATATATATATATATATATATATATATATTTAGTTGGATTAATGTGAGTTTGTGACCCTGGGTTTCACGCTATTTGCGTTTGTCTGACGATAGCAAATAGTGTGAAACCCAGGGTCACAAACTCACATCAATCCAACTAAATATGTTAGGTCTGTCTCTGATATTGAGCACTTTCCAATAATTATCACGCATATATAAAAAAGAAAAAAAATCTATTCCCCCAGCTATGAGTTAATTAGTAGGACTTGTATTGCTAAATCATTATTATATCCACCAAAAAAGAAAAAAAAAACTTCTCCCCCAGCTATGAGTTAATTAGTAGGACTTGTATTGCTAAATCATTATTATATCCACCAAAAAAGAAAAAAAAAACTTCTCCCCCAGCTATGAGTTAATTAGTAGGACTTGTATTACCAGATCATTGTTATATTATTATATTAGGTTGGTTAAAAAATGATGACGTAATAATGTCGTTTTTTGACGTTAAAAATACGTCAAAAAACGACATTATTACGTCATTATTTTAGCACCAACCTAATATATCCACCAAAAAAGAAAAATTCTTGCAATCTAAATATATTTTTTAGCTGCGAAGGGTTGATAAGTCGTAAAAAAATTATAAATGAATCATGTTTAGAATTTATTTTCTCCCCCTTTTTTCTTTTTTTTTTTATTCTTTTTGTATTTTTTAAAATTTTTTATCTTAGATTCTTTCTAATTTTTGTCATGAACGGTAAAAATATTTCTTTCTTTTTTTTTTCTACCTCGCTTATTTTTTTCTGTTTTGTTTTTTTATTTCTTTCCTTTTCTCTTTTGATTCTTTTCTTTTCTTTCCTTGTTTTTTTTTCTTTCTTTCTTTCTTTCTTCTTTCTTTCTTCATTCATTTATTTTATTAGGTTGGTGCAAAAAATAATGTCGTTTTCTCACATATGTTACTATGTGAGAAAACGACATTATTTTTTACACCAACCCAATATTGCCTTCTTCCTTCGTTTCCTTTTTCGGTTTTCTTTATTATCTTTCTTACCATATTTTTTTTTTTTCATTTATCTCCTTCCTTTTTCATTTTGTATTTCTTTCTTTCTTTCTTGTCCATCTTCCGTTTTTCTTTCATTCTTCCTTTTAATTTCTTACTTCATTTTCCGTCTACCATTTTCCTTTCTTCATTTTTTTTTTCTTTTTTTCTGTTTTTCATTTTATTCTTTTTATTTTTCTTTATTGATTTTTATTTTTCTTTCTTTCTTTCTTTCTTTCTTTCTCAATAATCCCTTCTTTCTTTCTTCCTTAATAATCCTTTCTTTCTTTCTTTCTTTCTCAATAATCTGTTCTTTCTTTCTTTCTTTCTTTCTTTCTTTCTTTCTTAATAATCCCTTCTTTCTTTCTTTCTTTCTCAATAATCTGTTCTTTCTTTGTTTCTTTCTTTTCTGTTTTTTTATATATCTTCATTTTTTTCTTTTGCTGTCTTTCTTTCTTTTCTGTTTTCCATTTTATTTTTTTTATTTTTCTTTATTGATTTTTATTTTTATTTTTATTTTTATTTCTTTCTTTCTTTCTCAATAATCCTTTCTTTCTTTCTTTCTTTCTTTCTCAATAATCTGTTCTTTCTTTCTTTCTCAATAATCTGTTCTTTCTTTCTTTCTTCCTTAATAATCCTTTCTTTCTTTCTTTCTCAATAATCTGTTCTTTCTTTCTTTCTTTCTTTCTTTCTTAATAATCCCTTCTTTCTTTCTTTCTTTCTTTCTCAATAATCTGTTCTTTCTTTCTTTCTTTCTTTTCTGTTTTTTTATATATCTTCATTTTTTTCTTTTGCTGTCTTTCTTTCTTTTCTGTTTTTCATTTTATTTTTTTTATTTTTCTTTATTGATTTTTATTTTTCTTTCTTTCTTTTTCTTTTTCTTTTTCTTTCTTTCTTTCTTTCTTTCTCAATAATCTTTTCTTTCTTTCTTTCTTTCTTAATAATCCCTTCTTTCTTTCTTTCTTTCTTTCTCAATAATCTGTTCTTTCTTTCTTTTCTGTTTTTTTTATATATCTTCTTCATTTTTTTCTTTTGCTGTCTTTCTTTCTTTTCTGTTTTTCATTTTATTTTTATTTTTATTTTACTTTCTTTTCTGTCTTTCTTTCGTTTTTTTTCTGTTTTTTGTATTTCTTTTTCATTTTTTTTTATTTTTCTGTCTTCATTTACTTTCTTTCTTTCTTTTCTGTCTTTCATCTTTCCAACTTCATTTCTTTATCTTTCTTTTTTTTTTTACTTTTCTGTTTTCAACCTTTCTTTCTTCCTTCATTTTTTTCTTTTTCTGTCTTTTTTGTGTCTTCCCTCTTTCTTTCTTTCTTTCTTTCTTTCTTTCTTTCTTCTGTCTTTTTCTTTCTTTCTTTCTTTTTTCCTGTCTTTCATCTTTCTTCCTTTTTCTTCTTCTGTCTTTCTATCTTTTTTTTCCGTCTTCAATCTTTCTTTATTTCTTTCTTTCTTTCTTTCTTTATTTCTTCATTTATTTATCCTCTGATTCTATTGCTTTTCTTCATTATCCACTTTCTTCTTTTTCTTTCTCGTCTTCTTTACACGTTTCTTTCCTTCTTTTTTTGTTTTCTTTTTAAAACTCCTTTCTTCCACTAATTTCCATCGCGTTTTCTTCATGTATTCTTTTTTTTTTTGATGTTCACAAACAGTGGGGGAAAAAATGTTTTTTTTTTTTTTCTTCAATAGACCAACCCAACGGCAAAAACAACTGGTTTTTAAAGGTTAAATTGTAACCTTAAATTTCAAAGTCAGTCCATCAGATAGATAAAATTACAACCTCCCAAAATTCTAGAACAGTCTCGCACGTTCCATGAATGAAATCTGCTTGGCCTAGCATCGCTTCTCGGAGTAAAAGTAGACGTTATACATGCGAAGCTTTTTTTTTTTTTTTAAATGTTTATTGATTCTGTTTTCTTACACTTTTGTTTTGACATTTTAAAGAAATTATATTTTTAATTGCTTTTTCAGTTTGCAACGCTTGTGCAAATTTCTGATCACAAACTTTTTATTTCTTCTTCATTTCTAGTGCACAGAAGCAACTATTTACAAAGAATTCGTTTAATAAACTTATTTACAATTCATACCTATCAAAAAAGAATGACTCTACATATATTAAATATATCGTTGGAAGCTTCAATTTTTTTTAGCGTCATATCAACACCTCTAGGGGTTTATTTAGTGCCGAAATCATAATATGAGCACGACTTTATGGCTTCAACTACAGATAAAATGGTTGGTCATTTTGATATAAAGTGAATTGTTGGTAATTCTACCATAAAATGGAGGTAGCTGCTCGGATTGAGGAATCGGAGAGCCGAGTTCGAATTCCAGTCGAATCCATTACATTTACTTACGTGCTAATACCCTTGGGAAACGTATGAATACTCTTCTCCCGCCAGGACAGACTGCGTTCTATAGCCTTTGATGGCAGCTGGTCTACCTCAGAAAGAAATGGCAACCTACTGCAGAAAAAATCGCCCCCGTCAGTCATATATCGAAAGATACATGATCGCCTAAGCGTGTATCACGCATGGCACATAACTGACTAGGAGGCACGGATTGAGGAATCGGAGAGCCGAGTTCGAATTCTAATCAAATCAATTACATTTACTTACGTACTGATACCCTTGGGAAAGGGATGGGTCCTCTTCTTCTCCCTCCAGCTATGGGTAAATAGCAGGGCAGACCGGGTTCTATAGCCCTAGATGGAAACTGGTCTACCGCAGAAAGAAATGGCAACCTACAGCGGGAAAACGATGCCTCGTCAGTCATGCATCGAAAAATACATGATCGCCTAAGCGTATGTCACGTATGGCACATAACTGACTATAAAATATAATCTTGGTCAATTTGTTTTAAAAATTTATTGTTAATTTACCAAATTGTATTGTTGGTATTTTTATATAAAAGCGTATTTTTGACATCAAAAAAAGGTATTTTTACACTTTCAGAATGTTTTGTTTGGGGGGGGTCACTATTTGCTCATACTTTGCCCTAAATATAAAGTATATCCACGTTTTATATATATATATATATATATATATATATATATATATATATATATATATATATATATATATATATATATATATAGATAGATTGATTGACTGATTGATAATATTAGTGGTTAATATACACATACAATCATATATCTAAACTATATAAATATATATACACACACACATATATATATATAAATATAAATATAAATAAAAATAAAAATAAAAATAAAAAAATAATTCCAAGAGGATAGAATCCAGGTAGAACTCAATGTCCAGGACAGAGTAAGGATATAATAAAAAGGCTTAAACGCTAATATTCCATGGTCATATATATATACATATATAACGTCATCCACAGACGGACTGTTTCGCAGCTCATCACTGTGCCTAGACATCCGGTTGTCTCTAGCTAGGATCGAAACCCGACTGAACTGGTATCAGCCGGAGATTCTGCCACTAAGCAGTCGGAGCACGGCAGGGACTTTAACGTAGTAAAAATTTGTTTATATCACTTATTTAACAGTTTTGTTTTGGTTTGAGAATTTAATTAAAGCTATTTGTTCAATTTTCGGGTTGATTGCTGTAGTTCATTCGAAGTATTATTTTGGCAGGGAACAGTTTTTAATTGATTATCTTTATTTGGGATTGGTTTGTTTATTTATTTACTTGGATGAATTTAGGTCAATTTATTTTACTTGTATATTTTCTCTTTTTGGTTTTTGATTTTTAAGTAACATAGTATTTTTTTATGTTTTATTTCTATTTTTTTTTATTGTTATTTTGTTTATTAGTATATTTATTTGTTTTTATTTTATTTTTTCCGTTTTTAATTTTTTAGGTTACGTAGTAAAAAATTATTTATTCAACATATCATCCATTACACCCCCCCCCGCACATCCAAGCTCACAGCCCTTGGTATTCCCAAGCTGTCACCCATCTAGGTACTGACCAACGCCTGGTTTTCTCTTCTGAAAGTGAGGAAGCAAATAAAAAAAAAAACAAAAAAAAAAAACGGAAAATGCAAAGAAAAAAAAAAATATGTGATCGAAATATAAAGAAAGATTAAGGGAATACATTTCTAAAGAAAAAAAAAAAAGGAAGAATGATTTTTTTTTTTTTGTCTTATTAAGAAATGGATACATTTTCTTCCTCTAAAAATGAAGTTTTGTTTGTTAAGCGTACCTGAAATTATCCTGCCACAAACAGGATTCTATGTGTTTTCTTATCAATAAAAACCTGTTAGCGTATAACTAAGAGAGTGTGTGTGTGGGGGGGGGGAGTATAGTTCCTCATGTTTAGGTATTCTTTTTCTTTTAACAAAGCCATTATATGAAAATCACTCTGGAGTATTGGGAGTAGCCGAAGTCAGAAGCAAACGGACAGACGTATAATTTTCCAATCTTAAATCTGGTTATCTTGTAAACAAAGCCACGAGCGCAAAATTAGGATTTTGGAGGAAGAAACAAAAATAGTAATTAATGAAAAAAAAAAAAAAGTGAGAAACAAAGAAAAAAAAAAAAGAAAAAAGAAAGAAACAAAAAAAAAAGAAAAGAAAAATCACGTGGAGGGAAAGAGATTAGATACATTTTGGAGTGAAACTGAAATTGAAAGTGAAAGTGAAAGTAAAAGTGTTTTTTTTTGTGCGCGCCAGTTTAGCAAAGATTTGCGGAAGAATCAGAATAGGAATAAGAGAAATAATAATAATAATAATAATAATAATAATAATAATAATAAGAAGAAGAAGAAGAAGAAGAAGAAGAAGAAGAAGAAGAAGAAGTAGGGGGGAAGGAGATGGTTACGGATAAATCACTGTATTGATTTCACAGATAATAAAAAAATGGAGTCACCATAATAAAGAAAGCAGTTTGTTTCCGTCCTGAAAGGGCAGGGTCCGAAATCAGGCATATCAAGATTTCTAATGCTGATTTTACAGGAAGGCTGTCTTTTTTTTGGACGAACGGCATTGGGCAATATTTAATTAATTTCTTTTTATTTTGCTTCGTACCCTATAAAGGTCAGTTAATTATGTACCATATGTGATACACGCTTAGGTGAAGCGTACCATACGTGATACACGCTTAGTCATGTATCGAAAGATAGATATCTTTCGATACATGACTGACGAGGCAGATTTTTTCCCGCTGTAGGTTGCCATTTCTTTCTGTGGGACACCAGTTGCCATCCGGTCTGTCCTGCTATCTACCCATAGCTAGGGAGAGAAGATGAGGATTCATACCTTTTCCAAGGGTATTAGTACATAAGTGAATGTAATGGATTCGACTGGAATTCGATCTCGGCACTCCGATTCCGCAATCCGAACCTTCTAAAAGTCTGTTATGTGCCATGCGTGATAGACACTTAGGCGATCGTCTGTCTTTCGATACATGACTGATGAGGCAGATTTTTTAGGTTGCTATTTCTTTCTGCGGTAGACCAGCCATCCAAGGCTACAGAATCTGGTCTCTCCTGATAATTTACCCACAGCTGGAGAGAGAAGAAGAGGATTCATACTTGTCCCAAGGGTATTAGCGCGTAAGTGAATGTAATGGATTCGACTGGAATTCGAACTCGGCTCTCCGATTCCTCAATCCAAATCGCTATCCATTACTCCACT
This sequence comes from Acanthosepion lycidas, assembly GCA_963932145.1. Lineage (NCBI taxonomy): Eukaryota > Metazoa > Mollusca > Cephalopoda > Sepiida > Sepiidae > Acanthosepion > Acanthosepion lycidas. The sequence continues at coordinate 70,223,679 of OZ010575.1, read as the reverse complement.
ATGCCTCCTTAAGTCTGTTACGTGCCACGCATGACACACGCTTAGGCGATCATGTATCTTTTGATACATGGCTGACGAGGCAGATTTTTTTCCCACAGTAGGTTGCCATTTCTTTCTGCCGTAGAACCCAGTCTGTTCTGCTATTTTACCCATAGCTGGGGAGAGAAGAAGAGGATTTATACCTTTCCCAAGGGTATTAGCGCGTAAGTGAATGTAATGGATTCGAATAGAATTCGAACTCGGCTCTCCGATTCCTCAGTCCGAGCCGCTATCCATTACTCCACCTATGCAGAAATAAGTTCGAATATGAAGGGAGAAAATGCCGAAGCGAATAAAAAGTCATTGTATAATGATGTGAAAATGAAATGTTCCCTATATAAAGATGGTTTTTATAAAAGGAGGGAAAAAAAAGATGAAAAGAAAAAAGGGGAAAAGAAGGAAATTAAAAGGGGAGGGTGGATAAAAGAGGTAGAAGCAAACAAGGGAATAAATTGTATGCAAAGAAGAAGAAGAAGAAGAAGAAGAAGAAGAAGCAGCAGTAGTAGTAGTAGTAGAAGAAGAAGTAGAAGAAGAAGAAGAAGAAGAAGGAGGAGGAGGTGGAGGAGGAGGAAGAGAAGAATTGGAAGAAGAAGAAGAAGAAGGAGGAGAATTGGAAAAAGAAGAAATAGGAGGAGGAGGAGGGGTGGGAGAAAGAAAATTGAAAGAAGAAGAAGGAGGAGGAAGAGGAGGACAAAAAGACAAATTGGAAGAAGAAGAAGGAGGAGGAGAATTGGAAGAAGAAGAAGAAGGAAGAGGAGAAGGGGAGGCGGAAGAGAATTGAAAGAAGGAGGAGGAGGAACCGGAGGAGGAATAGAATTAGAAGCTGAAGAAGGAGGAGGAGGAGGAGGGGGAGGAGAATAATTAGAAGAAGAAGAAGAAGAATTGGAAGAAGAGGGAGAAGGAGGAGGAGGAGGAGAAGAAGAAGAAGAAGAAGAAGAAGTAGTAGTAGTAGTAAATGTAAAGAAAATAGAATTGAAAATAAGATGGAAAAAAGAAGAAGAAGAAGAAGAAGAAGAAGAAGAAGAAGAAGGGTGGAGGAGGAGAAGAAGAAGAAAAAGAAAAAAAGAAAAAGAAGAAAAAAAAAGAGGAAAGCAAAACGGAAAAAAAAAGTTGGGGAAAATACCGCATGGGAGCTGACGAAAGATATTAAATATAAGAGAGCGAAAAAGAAAAAAATGATTAAAAAAAAAAAAGGTAGAAAAAAGAAAGAAAGAATTATTATATCGGGGTGGGAGAGAGAGAGAGAGAGAGAGAGAGAGGAAAAGAGAGACAAAGAAAGAGAACAATAGCGAAAGTAAGACAAAGCAACCGTTTGGCCTTAGATCGAAATAAAAAGCTTTAAATACCCTTACGACCGGAAGAGCACGTCTGCGCAAAATCGAAATAGCAATAGTAACAAATAAAGCTGTGTATTCACAGACGGAAGAACAGGCAGAGCGAACGACAGGCTGAGAGAACGCAAGATCAACTCAAATAAGTTCGCTTCTAAAAACGGATAAGAACAAAGGCTTTTTTTTTTGTTCACTAAGAAACGGTGGTTTTAGTATGTGTAACTATTTTACAAGCAGAATATTAACGAGAAGATGGGAACTGTTAAAGAAAAGTTTTCCCTCTCACCAAATTACTTCATTTAAATCAGAGTTACTATGGACCCCCGGGAGTCCATAGTAACATTTGTGGGATTCCACCCCAAAATATAGCAAACTGGTGGGGAGGGTCATATTTTAGTCCGTTATTACACTTCGGAACAAGTTGTTACAATGAGAATTGAAATTTCTGCACTAATCACCGCCATATTAAAATGCCAAAAATAGAAAAACAATTCTCTAAAAGTAGCAGAATAAAAAATCAACCAAAATGAGTTGCCATCCATTTATCTTTGCCCTTTTTGATTGTAAAACTTGAATAAAATCCGAAAAGGCTATAGAAAAAAAAAAAAAAAAAAAAAAAAAAAAAAAAAAAAAAAAAAAAGGATTATATAAAGATTATGATTTATTATATAAATTAATTTAATATATTACTAATCTCTATCTATAAAAGGCAAGATGTGAGTGTATGTGTGTAACGAATGCACGGCCGCAATTTTCGACGGATTTGCACCAAAATTTACATGCACATGCTCCAAGTTAGTTGACAGACTTGGCATTTCCCAACTCCCATCGATAGTGGAAATAATCGATTTTTTCATGCTTCTACTGCACTTTTCATGTAGTTTGCGGCCATTTTCTACTGACCAGAGTGAGAGCCTATAGCTGGCTGCCACGAATAGGCAGGAAGATTCTATTGGCCAGCGTGAGAGCCAACAGCTGACTGACACGAATGTTAACTATCAAAATATTGATAGCTGCATTCGTCACAAATGGGAAAAATTTAAATCTGCATGACACTTTACTCCAATTGGTTCATTCGCTTGCTTAAACTCAACGTTGATTCTGATTCCGCAGAACTGGGTTGAGTGTGAAAAAGTATTTGTTTTTAACATTCTTTTTTTCATTCGGTTTTTCCAGTTACGAATCTTTTTTTTTTAAAGCTGATCGTTTTGTGTTCATTTTGTTTAGTTCTTTTTTCGTAAGAGATTTAATGTTTAGTATAGAGCATAGAAAAAATTCGCAGTGTGAGATAGGCAAGAAGTAAGGCATGTAGCAACATCAGCACGGCTAAGGGCACTCCTTTAACGGCAAGGCAAAAATATCTTTAGTCAAGTGATAGCGATTGCTGTATCCGTCGTAAGATTTTTGAATCAAGCACGTGCAACGCCGGCCCATGCTGCTAGTGAATAATATTAATTTTAAATGTTAATAAAATATTAATTTATTTATATAAATAAATATAGTAATAGAATCGACTTTGTGAAAATGGGTGATCTTCGACTATCACTGACATCAATGGAGCCGAATATAAAAAAACTCTTAGAGCAGCATCAACCACATTGACTAAATCTGCGCTTTTTAAAATTTATTAATTACTCAGATATTTTAAAATGGTTTATTATAAGTTATTTCACAAGTGTACATAAATGTTCCATAGAATTTAGTTGTCAAATGCAAGTTTATTTTCATTAAATTAGTTCTACTTCAAAATAAAACATATTAGTCAGTTAGTTATGTGCCATGTGTGATACACGCTTAGGCGATCATGTATCTTTCGATACATGACTGATGAGGGAGTATACCAGTTGCCAGCCAAGGCTATAGAACCTGGTCTGTCCTGCTATTTAAGAAGAAGAAGAAGATTCATACCTTTTCTAAGGGTATTAGCGATGTGGTGTAATGGTTTAGAAAGCTTGTCTTGCTGGATCAATTACGACTGAGTAGCGAGTTCGATCCTAACTGGGTACCCTATCATTTCAGCCTTGTGCCACATCTAAGCCGGGCTTAGAAAATCACTATCACAAACTCCACTGATCCATCCGAGTTGAAGTCACTCAATAATCCATCCATCAAAAGAGTCGAGGACTTCAAATATCTTGGATCTCACATAACAGATTCCACCAAAAGAGTTCAATATCCGCAAATCTCTTGCATGCGATGCAGATAACAAATTTCACAAGATTTGGCGCTCGAATCTTACATCCTCCTTAAAAGTCCAAGCCTTTCGAAAATTAATTGAATCAGTATTTGAATTGAATCTTAATTGAATTACGAGATGAGGTATTATGTACACTATTTACATTATTCGGACTATTGTCCTCATCTTTGTTGCCATATTTATTACAACGTTTCGGCCTTTCAGTATCTGTCTATATTTCTGAGATGAGGTATTATGTACATTATTTACATTATTCGGACTATTGTCCTCATCTTTGTCGCCATATTTATTACAACGTTTCGGCCCCTCAGTATCTGTCTATATTTCTGAGATGAGGTATTATGTACATTATTTACATTATTCGGACTATTGTCCTCATCTTTGTCGCCATATTTATTACAACGTTTCCGCCCTTCAGTATCTGTCTATATTTCTGAGATGAGGTATTATGTACATTATTTACATTATTCGGGCTATTGTCCTCATCTTTGTCGCCATATTTATTACAACGTTTCGGCCCTTCAGTATCTGTCTATATTTCTGAGATGAGGTATTATGTACATTATTTACATTATTCGGACTATTGTCCTCATCTTTGTTGCCATATTTATTACAACGTTTCGGCCTTTCAGTATCTGTCTATATTTCTGAGATGAGGTATTATGTACATTATTTACATTATTCGGACTATTGTCCTCATCTTTGTCGCCATATTTATTACAACGTTTCGGCCCCTCAGTATCTGTCTATATTTCTGAGATGAGGTATTATGTACATTATTTACATTATTCGGACTATTGTCCTCATCTTTGTTGCCATATTTATTACAACGTTTCGGCCTTTCAGTATCTGTCTATATTTTTGAGATGAGGTATTATGTACATTATTTACATTATTCGGACTATTGTCCTCATCTTTGTCGCCATATTTATTACAACGTTTCGGCCCTTCAGTATCTGTCTATATTTCTGAGATGAGGTATTATGTACATTATTTACATTATTCGGACTATTGTCCTCATCTTTGTCGCCATATTTATTACAACGTTTCGGCCCCTCAGTATCTGTCTATATTTCTGAGATGAGGTATTATGTACATTATTTACATTATTCGGACTATTGTCCTCATCTTTGTCGCCATATTTATTACAACGTTTCGGCCCTTCAATATCTGTCTGTATTTCTGAGATGAGGTATTATGTACATTATTTACATTATTCGGACTATTGTCCTCATCTTTGTTGCCATATTTATTACAACGTTTCGGCCGTTGTACGCTCCGGCCTTCTTCAGGTGGCCACAAAAAATCCCCTGAACAAGCATAGAAATGAATACAATATGGGAACCAGTAATAAGGAGGGACAGAGAAAAGCAATAATAAAAACGAAAATTGCAATATGAGATCTGGTAAAAAAAATTCAATGATAACAACAAAAACTGCAACTGAGCACTGGTAAAAATGGTTGCTGAAGACATTAAGTTTATAAGTCCCAGAAATTCTAACACAGATGTCCTGAAGGACACATGGCACAGTGGATAAAGGTCTTGGTTAGATCCAGTGACAGGTGAGATAACTGATAACTGACAGCCATTAGACATGGCACGTGGAACTAGAACAGTCTAGCCCAGCGAGCGAACATTCCAACCACCTGAAGAAGGTCGGAGCGTACAACGTAAATCAGTTATGTTAATTCCCCTCTCCAAGTTCTCCACTATCTTAACCGGGTATTGAACTCATACTCTCTGGGTCACTGGATCTAACAAACGCCTCAAGGACATATGTGGCTAAAGGCGTTCGTTAGATCCAGTGTCAGGACGCAAAGGGTGTGAGTTCAATACCTGGTTAAGGCAGTGGAGAACTTTCAGAGGGGAATTAACGGGGCGTCCATTAACTGACATCCATTAAACATGGGACGTGGAAGTACCCCAGCGAGCGAAATAAAGGGTTCGTTTTGACGTTCCAACCACCTGAAGAAGGCCGGAGTGTAAAACGTAAATATGGCAATAAAGATGAGGACAATAGTCCAAATAATGTAAATATTGATTGAATCAGTTCTCCGGCATTCAGCAGAAACTTGGACATTATCTGCTCATTGAAACTTGTATTTATTTAATTTATTTAAGAAAAAAAAAAAATCTTTGAGTGAATTCTGAATCGGAGCTGAATTTCCTAGAATTTCTGAAATGGCGCTACATGTTCTTTTGTCATTTAGCACCACGTACCTATGTGAAACGACTTTTTTTAAAAAAAAAACTTTAACCCTTATTAAACCAAATATCGTTCAACGCTCCTGGTGGGGAGGGGAAAAAACAACCATTTAAAAAAAAACAATGATTATTTTTGGAATAACTAATTCCTGAAATTTACGCGTTTTATAAGCATATTCATTATTAAAATTAAAATTACTATGGTAACGGCTAGAGCAATTGTTTAAAGAAAAGGGGTGCAGGGTGTTAATAATTTGTATCAATATCTCAGTTACATTCACAGATGTCAAGTCAGGGTAAGGTTGGGGTGTCTAAATTTAAAACGGAAGATGACATCGTCTAGTCTGGTTAAGTGTCTATGGAGATTTATTTATTTTATTTTTTTATTTTTTTCTGAAAGGGTATGAAAAGTGTATGTATATAAATATATGTATATGTATATATATATATGTGTGTGTGTGTTCATTTATATATGGGATCAGATTTCCTACATTTTTCAACCGATTTCAACAAAACTTCACTTTTTTTTGGCAGGTAGTGTTGCTTATTGTCTTGCACACTTTTTTCTTTATTTTTACATTCAGAATGCTTTAAAAATTCCATTTACAAGACAATTGTTTATAATAAAATTCTATTCAATCGGTAGACTCATAACGATTGAAAACAATGTTTTTGTTTGAGTTTGGGTTTGACCAATTCGTAAAAAAAAAAAAAACTAATTAAGACATGCGTGTCCGTCAACCTTAAACAATAATCTTTGTCGATTTTATTTTTCAGTCTTTATGATGGTCGATACTTGATCTATCTCTTACTGTTACATCCCCGGGCAACGCCGAGCTCTCCTGCTAGTATAAATATAAATATATATATGCAATATATTATATATATAATTATTTATATATTATATGCGCGGTACTTATTAGAAAGCGCTCAATATAAGAGATAGAGCTAACACATTTGGTTGGATTGATGCGAGTTTGTGACCCTGGGTTTCACGGTTTTGCGATCGTCAGACAAACTGATTAATTTTTTAAAAATTTTGAATTTATGTCGGGTTGCGTCTATTGGTGTTTTTATGGAAGTGGGAGGGAAAATTGTTGTCGTGACGCCTCTCATACATACGCAAACATATAGACACGCCCGTACACCCATTGAAGTACGCAGACATACATACACACGCGGTCGTTCACCGGAGCTCACACAAACACAATCATATGTGTACAGTATGGGATTTGGCATATATAAGTATATCTGTGCTGTTATGTACATACGTATTATATATATATATATATATATATATATATATATATATATATATATATATATATATATATGAAAAGTGTGTGTATATAAAAAACGTGGAACCCAGGGTCACAAACTGACATCAATCCAACCAATATATATATATATATATATATATATATATATATATATATATATATATATATATCTATATATATATATATATATATATATATATATATATTGATTTCATTTTTTGTTTGGAACTAAAGACTGATGATCCTTTTAAAAGGGCTGTGATGAAATAATTTATTACATGGAACCTTAAAGTGGTCTGTTTTTATTTAAATTATTTGCTCTGGATTTACATTGAGCTCTCTGGATTTTATCCTCCTTAGGTTTACCCTTACGGATTACCTAGTTATATATATATATATATACACATACATACATATATATATATATATATATATATATATATATATATATATATATATATATATATATATATATATTTAAGGAAACAACTAATGTTATCATTACAGTTAAGTTACCAATAAATTTGAATCCATTATGTTCTTTGGTGTAATTGTTTTTTTAAAGACCATTTTCATTTCTTTCATATGGCAAATTCAGAAGAAAGAGAAAAAATTGGTGTCGCCAATTTGAACACCCCTCCAAAAAAATTACTCAAATAGTCTAAACCAGACAAAAAATATGGAGGATAATGATTAAAAAAAAACCAAAAAAACTTGTTTTGCAAACTGATTCCTTTTTGATCTACTCAAATCGAAAGGCCTAGGAATTTGTGACATTTGGAAATGTATTGGAATGAGTTTTCAGAATCACGGAGAGCCGCCATCTCAGAAGCGCATTTGAGGTCAGTGGGTTTTGCTTAACGATGAGATTTAAGCAAATTAAAATGGATATGTTGCTTGTCGGTCATATTGTTTATATAAAGGAGATATTAAATCATTGGCAGGGGTCTGACAAGATTAATGAAATTAGTCGGTTACTATTAACATGACCGGCTTTCTATTCCTTTCTTTTTTCTTGTTTCATTTTTCTAACTTTCGTTATTTTTATTTCTATTCTTATAGTTTAAATGGCTGTCTTTCTTTCAGATTGAAAACATTTTTTATTACAAGTCCTTTATACAATATTTTCTTTCATTCTTTCTTTCTTTCTTTCTTTCTTTCTTTGAAACCGTCAACACTTTTTCTTAGCCCTTTTTTCCACAATATTTTCCTTGCATAATTATCTCATGATTCTTCTTTCTTTCTTTCTTTCTTTCTTTCTTTCTTTCTTTCTTTCTTTCTTTCTTGCTTTCTTTCTTTCTTTCTTATCCCAATTCTGCTTCAGTGATTTTCTTTCTTTCTTTCTTTCTTTCTTTCTTTCTTTCTATGATTATTTCTACTTTCTTTCTTTCCTTGCATAATTATCTCATGATTGTTCTTTCTTTCTTTCTTTCTTTCTTTCTTTGAAACCGTCCACACTTTTTCTTAGCCCATTTTTCCACAATATTTTCTTTTTCTTTCTTTCTTTCTTTCTTTCTTTCATTCTTTCTTTCTTTCTTTCTTTCTTTCTTTCCTTCTATGATTATTTCTACTTTCTTTCTTTCCTTGCATAATTATCTCATGATTGTTCTTACTTTCTTTCTTTCTTTCTTTCTTTCTTTCCTTCCTTCTTTCTTTCTTTCTTTCTTTCTTTGAAACCGTTCACACTTTTTCTTAGCCCTTTTTCCACAATATTTTATCTTTCTTTCTTTCTTTCTTTTTTTCTTTCTTTCTTTCTTTCTTTCTTTCTTTGAAACCGTCTACACTTTTTCTTAGCCCTCCTTTCCACAATATTTTCTTTCTTTCTTTCTTTTTTTCTTTCTTTCTTTCTTTCTTTCTTTCTTTGAAACCGTCCACACTTTTTCTTAGCCCTTTTTTCCACAATATTTTCGTTTTCTTTCTTTCTTTCTTTCTTTCTTTCTTTCTTTCTTTCTATGATTATTTCTACTTTCTTTCTTTCCTTGCATAATTATCTCATGATTGTTCTTTCTTTCTTTCTTTCTTTATTTATTTATTTCTTTCTTTCTTTCTTTCTTTCTTTCTTTCTTTGAAATCGTCCACACTTTTTCTTAGACTTTTTTTCCACAATATTTCTTTCTTTCTTTCTTTCTTTCTTTGAAACCGTTCACACTTTTTCTTAGCCCTTTTTTCCACAATATTTTTTTTTTTTTTCTTTCTTTCTTTCTTTCTTTCTTTCTTTCTTTCTTTCTTTCTTTCTATTATTATTTCTACTTTCTTTCTTTCCTTGCATAATTATCTCATGATTGTTCTTTCTTTCTTTCTTTCTTTCTTTCTTTCTTTCTTTCTTTCTTTGAAACCGTCCACACTTTTTCTTAGACCTTTTTTCCACAATATTTCCTTTCTTTCTTTCTTTCTTTCTTTCTTTCTTCTTTCTTTCTTTCTTTGAAACCGTTCACACTTTTTCTTAGCCCTTTTTTCCACAATATTTTATCTTTCTTTCTTTCTTTCTTTCTTTCTTTCATTCATTCTTTCTTTCTTTTTTTCTTTCTTTGAAACCGTCAACACTTTTTCTTTGCCCTCCTTTCCACAATATTTTCTTTCTTTCTTTCTTTCTTTCTTTCTTTGAAACCGTCAACACTTTTTCTTAGCCCTTTTTTTCCACAATATTTACTTTCTTTCTTTCTTTCAATTCAGTTTTCTACGTTTCTTTCTTTTTTCGTTTTTTTTATTTGTTTAACCCAGTCACTGACGTGAAAGACAAACACTAAAGCAAACCAAATTGAAATCGAGACTCAGTTTCCTTTCAAGTAATTTTCCTAGAACAGTTGCGTTGCGAAATACAAAACTATTTATATCACTTTGTTGAAGAAATCTATCTAAGAGTTCTTAGCAAAGAATTATTTTTTTTCTTCTTTTTACGTCCTGCGAACCGACAAAAATCTATTCAAGAAATTATGATGAGAAAACGATTTTTTTTTTTTTAAATTTTGAAACATCGAAGAACAGACTGAAGCATCCAGCAGATACAGAAATCTGGTACATTCTTTCAAATAGCCCTTTAGAACGAAGTGAAAAACGGCAGGAAGATTTACAAAGAAATACGTTAAGAAACATTACATTTTTATTGAGAACGATTATCGAGGTTAGAGAGAAAATGAAACAGTAAATCCTAGTTTTATATTAACATCTACTGTATTTAGACTGGATCACGAACAAGGAAGGTTTTCTTCAAGTAAAGATGGAGAGCCTTGGATTCATTATGACTTGCCATTGATAGGTCGGACATCTTTCCCGAATTCCAGATATCCGTCTACACCATAAAAATCCTCTTGTCGGAGTTAGCTTCTTGTAAGAGGCAACGTAGAACAACACGTCGTCGATTTAAGGATCTGCTCAAAAGATGGAGAGCCTTGAAAACATTATGACTTGCTACTGATAGGTCGGACATCATTCCCGAATGCCAGATATCCGCCTACTCCATAAAAATCCTGTTGTCGGAGTTCGCTTCTTGTAAGAGGCAACTTAGAACAACACGCCGTCGAATTAAGGATCTTCTCCCTAAAGAGGGAGAGCCTTGAAACCATTTTGACTCTCCACTGATAGGTCGGACATCTTTCCCGAATGCCAGATATCCGCCTACCCCATAAAAATCCTCTTGTCGGAGTCCGCTTCTTGTAAGAGGCAACGTGGAAGAACACGTCGTCGATTTAATGATCTGCTCAAAAACACCTCGGTGAGGACACAAAATCGATCCGGTCATTTGGGAGACGACAGCTACAGAAAGAACCAATTGGAGAAGAGCCGTCCAAATAAAAGTCCAGTTTAAATAAATAATTATATATATATATATATATATATATATATATATATAATTATTTATTTAAAAATATGATTCCATCGCTACATAAGAGTTCTCATGTTTCAAAACAAGAGCCGAAAACTTCAATATAATTATTTGAATGAAATTGAATTAAAGTACCAAGCTCTGTTCCATCTTCAAGCGAAATTTTTTTTGGAATAGTTATTTATTTGTACGTTTGTACAAAATGTGGCACAAGGCCAAAAAAAGGGGGTTGGGGGAAGGACGGTCTTCTTCTGTTTTAAATCTAAACTTAGCTAGTCAGAGACACGGACCCAAACATACCAACAATAGCCCAATCACCAAAACAACACACTCTGTCCTACCTTTCTTACTACATCCCCCATTATACTTGATATATATATATATATATATATATATATATATATATATATATATATATATATATATATATATGTCACAGTTATTATCCGAAAGTTGCACGTCGGATCAGTTATATTAATATCAAGTATGTGCTGCGGTTCAATTTACATTACATTCACTGAAGAAATTGCTTCAAGAGAATGATTTTATAAATCTCATACGACTGTAGCACTGGCTGAAGCATCCAGACTCATAAGACTTTTTCTTAATTTTTTACAACCTTTCATCTGTTCCTACAGACATCTTCAGGTATGGAAATAGATTTGTTTTCGTTTTTTACATCCTGGTAATAAGAGGACAACGAAAGAATAGATGTAATCCGAAATATGTTTTTAGAAATGTGTTATTGTTAATTGTAAGAAATTTTTTAGTGCGTGCGGTCGCAACGCTGAGGTTGAATTTTTAAATTTTAAGATTGTGCGTTTTTGTACTAATATGGTAATAGGAGAATTCTTTTGTACTGGTAGGTTTTTCAGTCAATGTGGCATGAACTAAATTGCTCGATAAATACAGGAATTTCAAAGTTATTATCCGAAAGTTGTACATCGGATCAGTTAATTTAATATCAAGTACGTGGGGCACAGATGAAAGCTTCTAAAAAAAATAAAAAAAAGAACTTATGCAACTAGAATTTATAAACAGGGATCATAACATTCATCTACAGGTTCGGGGTCAATGTAATTTATTAAATTTGTTTGCGATGATGTATTCTCGCCATTTAAATCATTAACTTCAATATCTGTTTTTTGTATGAATGATTAATGTAATATATATATATATATATATGTATATATATATATATATATATATATATATATATATATATATATAGATAGATAGATAGATAGATAGATAGATAGATAGATAGATATAAATATATATATATATATATATATATATATATATATGAACTCAAGAAAGATGACGGGTTTTTTCGAAGTTCCAAAACTTTACGAATTTTAAATTGCTTACAAGTAATATAATAATTTGATATAATCCGGTATAATAATGATATTATTACGTTTATTTCATTTTACATATATTATTTCTTAATGCTCCGAACGTTATTTTGTGGATGCCCATGTTTGAATAGACGGCCTGTTTTTTAAACGGTTTAAATAACGTGTGACGGCCTCTTCTTCATCGTTGAGGACCTTGTGCCGCATTCACTTCAGACAGGTGATTAGATACTTCATAGCAACAATTTATTCCTACTCATATGTTTTTCTTTACGTAGTATGTATTCTCAAGACTTAGGCCATCATAGTCCTCCACAACTTCCTTTCCTATGAAGCTCTTAATAAGGGTTGTCTTTTTGTTATTTCTTCCAAACTCTTTTCTGCCATCCGTTTGCTCAAGCCCATCAAGTATATTACGCGCTGCTTTCCTCTGTCTCTCTTTCTCTCAATCTGGCCTGTGAGTATCAGATTTTCCAAGCCCTCCTTCCTCATTACATGCGCCAAAAATCTCAACTCTCACTTCTAGATGTTAAGTATGTTTCCTTTTATTTCCCAAAACCTCGCATGTTCGATTCATGGTATCCTCAGCATCCTTCTGTAGAACCACATTTCTGTTGCTTCAAGTCTCTACTTCATCTTTGAAGAGATTGTTCAGCATTCACTGACATATAGGTTGCTAGGATATCACATAAGAATTCAGTACTCGTTTCTTTGTTTCTAACGAAGTTTTTTTTTCTTTCTTTCTCTCTCTTAATACGCTGCTTAGCTTTTGGAAGTCATCTTTGTCTCAATTTCAAAATTTCATCACGTATAATAGGCGTTTACCATAAAATCAAAACACATGTATATCATCGTTATTAATACTAAACATTTGCAAGGACGGAGCGACAACTGTGGAAAATTATACTGGGAGTTGCCCAGCCGTGGGGGACAGCTGACTGAGGACGCGCCCTCTCATTGCCCGCTCTCTTCTTCATCGGTGAGGACCTTGTGCCACATTCACTTCAGACAGGTGATTAGATACTTTATTTGCTAATAGACAGAATAGGTCGAGATCTACTTGGAGTAGACTAAATTCGAATCCATCAGACGTTAACTACATAAACTAAAAACAAAGCAACAAAAGAACCCCCCCCCACAAAAAAAAACAAAACACGCAGACGTATGACTAGCAAAATGCTTAAACACACACACACACACACAAACGCAGAATTTTGTCTTTCGTTTTGATCTAAGGACAAACGAATACAACTAAAGCGAAACGCGTTCTAATTAAAACCTTACAGTATCCACTTTGTTTCATTTCTACATTTATGCTCGTCGACTGTATCCTACTTACTCTCACATATAATACATAAATATCAGTTTCATCCCATAAGTTCTGTCCGAATTATACCTTTCTGTTAAAATAAACGAAATTTAAAGAGTATTTTATAATGTCTAATGGAGCTGAACATTATTTTTTATGTTTAGATGCATTTAAACTGATCAAATTTTATTTCAGAAAACAATAAAATTAAATTTTGTTTGATTAAAACCCTGCTAACATGGAAGTACCCAAGAATCATTTGAGGCACATAATGCTTTATGAGTTAAAGAAAGGAAACTCAGCAGCCGAAGCGGCTAGAAACATTCACTCAGTTTATGGAGAGGAATGTGCGAATGAAAGAACTTGCAGAAGATGGTTTTGCAAAATTCAGACGTGGAGATTTCACCCTTGAAGATGAAGATCGAACCGGACGTCCAGTTGAGTTTGATGAAAAGTTTCTTGAAGCAGCCCTTGAAGAAAATCCTGCTTTATCAGTTGAGGAATTGGCAGTGGTTCTCAGTTCAAACCATACAACTGTTCATCGTCATCTTCAACAACTTGGAAAAGTTCCTAAACTTGGAAAATGAGTGCCTCATGAATTGTCTGAAAACAACCTCAAATCCGGAGTTGACATCTGCTCTTGTCTCCATTCTCACCAACTTGTTTCACCTTTTTTGGATAGACTAGTGACTGGCGACGAAAAATGGATCTTTTATCGAAATGTTAAGCGTCGTAGACAGTGGCTAAGTAAAGGGGAAGGACCCCAGCCACAGCCGAGAAGGGAACTTCATCGGCAAAAGGTTCTTCTTACAATCTGGTGGGATCGCCAAGGCATAATCCACTTTGAATTCTTACCACCTAATGCAACAATTAATGCTCAAATATACTCTCAGCAATTAGAGCGTTTGAACCAAGCTTTGAGGAAAAAAAGACCTGCTCTAGTGAATCGAAAAGAGGTGATGTTTCATCAGGACAATGCGCGACCCCACACAGCCAGAATCACGTCACAAAAGATCGAAGAACTTGGTTGGAAGAAAATTCCTCATCCACCTTATTCTCCCGATCTTGCTCCTTCAGACTACCATTTGTTTCGTAGCTTACAGAATCATTTGGAAGAAACAGCTTTTGTAACACAGGAAGAGGTTAAAACTGACATTTGTGAGTTCTTCGAATCAAAGCCAAAAGAATTTTACAGTAATGGAATTAGTAAGCTTGTTAATAAATGGAAGGTAGTCATAGATAATCAGGAAAATACATTGTTGATTGAATCTGTAATTAAATGTAACATTTGGTCACTTGTTTTCTTTATTCAAAATTCGGACAGAACTTATGGGATGACATTTGTGAGTTCTTCGAATCAAAGCCAAAAGAATTTTACAGTAATGGAATTTAGTAAGCTTGTTAATAGATGGAAGGAAGTCATAGATAATCAGAGAAAATACATTGTTGATTGAATCTGTAATTAAATGTAACATTTGGTCACTTGTTTTCTTTATTCAAAATTCGGACAGAACTTATGGGATGACCTGATACATATATGCATATTGTAGAATGAGTAGGGTATTTGACTGGATACGAAAATTCGAGTTTACACATCTGTTGTCTTTTTGTACGGCTCAGAGTCGTGGACTCCATACAGGTACCATATACGCCAGCTAGATGTTTTTCATAAAAGCTGTCTGCATGCAATCTGTGGAGTTAAGCTTCAAGATAGGACATCTAACGTAGACGTTATTAATAGGTGTAATATTGGAGGAATCGAGACTTTTCTCATACAGTCTCAGTTGCGGTGGACTGGTCGTGTCTTGAGAATGTCTGATGACAGGATACCCAAGATCCTAATGTACAGCCAGTTAGATCAGGGCTACAGGAATGTAGGACGCCCATGGCTAAGATACAGAGACAAACTGAAAAGCACCTTGTCAGCTGTCAATATACCGCATAACACCCTTGAGCGCTTAGTGAGCCATAGTGCTCAATCGGCGAACAAGAAGCATAAATAGTCATCCACAGAGAGCCTGTTTCGCAGTATCGCAGCTCATCAATGTGGCTAGATATCCGATTTCTTAAAGCCGGGATCGAAACGACCGATTTGACATCAGCCAGAGACACTCTCTCCAAACCTATCGGCAATTTTAACGCATTATATACGTGCTATATAAACTCCGGCCATAGTGCTGCCATAGCGCTCAATTCTTACGACGAGCGATGCATTAGTGCAGCAGAAGCCGTTAAAATTTAATATCCCTTTTCTCCATAGTGCTCAATCGGCGAAATATTTATATTAACAGTTATAACAAAATCATGTTATAATTCACTACATAAATGTAATCATGTTTCAGGACTATGTATATCTACACAAAGAGTGCTATAGATAAATTGTCGTTTAAATGACGCAAAAATGAAAATAACACTGACATCTCATTTTAACTATTATATTTACCAAAATTACACAAAAATATCTTGAAATACTAAAGTGTAAATTTATTCAATAGAATCGTCTTTGGCTTCAACTACGGCCTCCAGACGACTTCAGAATCTCCTGCAACTCTTCTGGACGGTATCCTTGTTTGATCCGGAGCAGCACTATCACCTCAAGGCACTTGATGTAGGTCTCAGTGTTGAGTCTGGGGCCCTGTGGGAAGATGAATGGAGGTATAACGTTGCCATCATTAGTGACCATTCGTAATCACCATTAGGCTCATCGAACTCTTTCCGAATCATCCTTACTGTCCTCAGACTGACACCAAAATACTCTGAAATGTTCATATTGTAGTTTCCGGCGCGAATGCCAAGCTGTACAGTATGCCATTTCCAAATTTATGGCGGCGTGAAAACCGCCATGGCGCTTTTTTTCTCACAGACAGTGCCCAACTGACCCTAATGTACTGAAGAGTCGAAAATTCAAAAAAAAAAAAAAAAAAATCAAACAATGCGCATGCGCGAAATTAAAAATAAAAAATGGCGAAAACTTACCCATCGCACCACGTTTGAGTTTATTAGAAAATTGAAAAGTCCGCTTATATACACATTGATATATATATAAATATATATATTAAAGACATTTTTATGTTTAACGTTCTTTTTATAGATACAAGTATTTAAGTAAATGCTCTGTTTATAATAAACAGTATTAAATAACATTTACCGGCCCGAATGTCCGAGAAATTTTCATAGAAAATATTCGTCCTTGGACAGGATTCGAACCTGCATCCTATACGGAACCGTCATTTACGCTGACGTGCCTTAACCGACTCGGCCACAAAGAATCGTCCCGAAGGCAAGGTCGAATTTACTGCTTATAAACTTCAATCTTCCATGAATCTCGTACATTCATAACTGCACATTGTGTATCGAATGTAAACAAATGACGTCATACATTAAGAAATGGACAAAGTCCGACAATTTATTTATTAAAGACATTAATCGTTTTTTGACGTATTTTTTAACGTCAAAAACCGATATTATTTTTGCACCAACCTAATATATATATATATATATATATATATATATATATATATATATATATATATATCAAGCATGTGGTGCAGTTCAATTTACATTACATGAATCATTCATTCAAAAAACAGACATAGAAGTTAAATCATTAACTTCTATATCTGTTTTTTGTATTCATGATTCATGTAATATATATATATATATATATATATATATATGTATGTATGTATCTATCTATCTATATATATATATATATATATATATATATATATATATATGTATGTATTTTGGGGTGTATAATGGTGTGTATATAGTAAGATCTTACATTTATTAACTCAGCTTTGTGCGTGTCTATGTATGTATGCGTGTGTGGAAAAGAGGGCAAGAGAGAAACAGGGAGAGAACGTATGTGTGTTTGTGTGTTCAAATGTGCGTGTGAGTGTATTATTGTATACGTTTGTTGATTCATCTATATTTGCCAAAGTGGGTCTTCCTATTTTGGAAAGATCGATATTTTTTTTTTTTTTTTCATAAGAGCGAATTCGATTCTGCTAACCTTTTTCGACTGACACCTTCTACCCGCTCCGGCTCCCATCCACTATTCAGCTAAGTAAGGTCAGCAACCAAATTTATCTACATAGATAGATGCAAATGTTACACTTTAACTTGTTTATCCACATTACTTCTGCGTCTTTTTTTTTTTGTTTGTATGGGGTGGGGTCTGCTTAGTGGCGAAGACGCTAACGGATGTGTTTCTCCAGTCAATATTCGCAGTTTGTGTGTAGGCAACCATCACGGAAATTTCAAACAGAGTTTTAAATTTAATGAGTTATCTAAGCAGCGAAAAAACCAAAATCTCCCAAATGCACCAAATTTCAGACTTTCCCTATAATTCTTTGCAAATATCTTTGCAAGAAGCGATTTATCCAAGTCCCTATTCCAATTATAAATTCTAAAGCGAATGATCACATTAAAACTACACAATAAAACAATTAGGTGGCCCTTGGCGCTGCACAATCAACCATTTATTTCGACACGACTGACAGAAAATAGTCCGCTCGTAAAAAAAAAAAAAAAAAAGAGGGAACATTTTTTTTCGTACGATGACCGACGTTAAGCAACGTCGACTTTGGTCAGTACCTAGATGGGTGAAAGTTTATAAACTTGAATGTGCAGATGGTTTAATGGGTAACGTCTCGAAATTGTTAATCGGAGAGCTGAGTTCGAATTCCAGTTGGGTTCGTTATATACGCGCAAATGACTTTGGGAAAGGTATGAATCTAGCTGTTCTCCCCAGATATGGATTAATTATTAAGACTTGTGTCACGAAATAATTATTATCCCCCCTCTCAAAAGATTGCAATCTAAAAACGTTTTCTGGCTTTAAATAACATGCAAGAAAATTGATAAGCCGTAGAAAATGAATTAATTTATCAGATTCGAAAAATATTGATGTTTTTTTTTTTGTTTTTTTTTATCATTTTAGAAGGGAGGCTGTTCATATATAAGTATGGTATCAAATCGATTCACGATTTTTAAAGAACTATTTTTACATTATTTACATTATTCGGACTATTGTCCTCATCATTGTCGCCATATTTATCACAACGTTTCGGCCGTTGTACGCTCCGGCCTTCTTCAGGTGGTTGGAATTTTGAACTGAACCCCTTATTTCGCTCACTGGGGTAGACTGTTCTAGTTCCACGTGAGCGAAATAGAGGGTTCAGTTCGAAATTCCAACCACCTGAAGAAGACCGGAGCGTACAACGGCCAAAACGTTGTAATAAATATGGCGACAAAAATGAGGACAATAGTCCGAATAATGTACATAATGTACATAATACCTTATCTCAGAAATATAGACAGATACTGAAGGGCCGAAACGTTGTAATAAATATGGCGACAAAGATGAGGACAATAGTCCGAATAATGTAAATAATGTACATAATACCTCATCTCAGAAATATAGACAGATACTGAAGGACAGAAACGTTGTAATAAATATGGCGACAAAGATGAGGACAATCGTCCGAATAATGTAAATAATGTACATAATACCTCATCTCAGAAATATAGACAGAGCTATTTTTACCTCATTTTTATTTTCAAATTGCAAATTTGAAACGGCGTCCACGTCATCTCTCTATATTTGTTCATTGACTGATTGTTTTTTTTTTTACGTTAAGCAACGTCGAGCTTGGTCAGTAACTAGATGAGTGAAAGTTTGTAAGCTTGAATGTTCAGGTGGTTTAATGGATAATGCTTCGGAATTGTTAATCAATCAGATTAAAAAATATTGACATTTTTTTTCATCATTTTAGAAGTGGTGGGGTGCCGTTCATATGTGTGTGCATGTGCGTGTGAGTGTGTATTGCATGTTTTGTATTGTTGTGTCTGTATGTGTATGTATTATTTAAAACCAGAAAATATTTTTAAAGATAATAACCATTTACTAATATAAGTTTTATTTTACTACAATGTGTGTGGCATGGTGGGTCTTTTCCGTTAATTTTAGTACTGGAAGAGCGAAGAATTGAGTTTCGTTTGAACATTTTCCATGGGAATGTCAATTGATCAGCGACATGTTTACAATACGTCTGTGGGGAAAAAAGATTTTAGATTGGAAAACAATAAGTTTTTGAACTCTATCGAGATGTAAGAGTGATTACTGGCTACCCTATTTATATTATTCGGGCTACTGACCTCATCTTTGTCGACATGTTTATCACAACGTTTCGGCCGTTGTACGCTCCGGCCTTCTTCAGGTGGTTGGAATGTCGAGCGGAACCCTTTATTTCGCTCGCTGGGGTAGAGTGTTCTAGTTACACGTGCCATGTCTAATGGATGTTTAGTTATCAGGTATCTCCTGTTAATTCCCCTCTCCAGGTTCTCCACTGCCTTAACTTTGAGGACACATTGCACAGTGGATAAAGGCGTTTGTTAGATCCAGTGACATGACCAGAAGATTGTGAGTTCAATAGCTGGTTAACTGGAGAACACAATCACACGCATATATATATATATATATATATATATATATATATATATATATATATATATATATATTGAAATATCATCTGACCTTAAAATAATTAATTTCTAAGATACCACTTTCAGCGTCTCTAACAACAAATTTAAGCCATTTCACAAAGAAAATCAAGCTCTTATTTATATTAGTGTCAACTCCAACCTCCCTATTAGTCAAATCCCTAACACTGTAAGCGCTAGAATTAACAGATTATCGTCTCACAAAAAAAATCTTCAATGAGAATAAAATAACTTATAATGAAACCCTCAATAAAAGTAATTTCAACCAAAAATTGGTTTACCAGGAAACTTTGAAAAAAAATATAACTAACAAAACCAAAACAGAAAAAGATAATATAATTTAACCCACCTTTCCGTAAACTATCTAATATCAATATTGGCAGATATTTTCTAAATTTAATCGATAAACATTTTAATCATAATTACCCTCTACCAACTTTTTCATTAAAAAAAAATCTAAAAATCAGTTATTCCTGATAATATTATTAACTCATTCAACAACCAATTATTTTATGACTGCAATACACCGGAAAACAAGCCTCCTTATAATTGTAGAACCGGAACTAACTACCCAGTTGGAGGTATCTGTAATTCAGAAAATGTGGTATACCAAGCAAACATTTTTCCGAAAGAGTATATCAACGAAAAAAGTATACATAGGTATATCCACTGGGAGTTAGAAACATAGACTTTACAATCACCGGCATTCCTTTTCCAACGCTTCTTTTAAGATACCAAACTGCTCTACTAAAACATTATTGGAGACTTAAAGATAGAGGCTTCACCCCACATATTAAATGGGATATCATCTATCAGTCTAAGAACAACTTCCGGGGCAGATGCAAACTATACATCCAACAGATAATTATAATGATTAAATATAGAAATACTGGTCCATTATTGAATCAAAAGAACGAACTTATCTTCAAGTGTAGACACAAGAACAAATATTTTCATGTAAATATTTTTGTTAATATTATATTTATTATTTTTATCCTTATCTATATTTTTAGATGTTCTTTAAATTTGTTTTTTTATTCATCTCTTGATTGAATTTATTTTTATATATTTTATTTTTATTTAATTTAATTTACTTTATTTTATTGATATCGGATATTATTATTATTATTATTATTATTATTATTATTATCAGTTTGAAAATGTGATGATTATAATACGATGATGAGTTTTTGCTGTCGGAAATGACATAACTAATAGACATATTACTGTACTTTTTTAAAAATTCTGATTACCCCTCCGTTGCTTATATAGTAAATTGTTCAGCCTTTTAAGGAAAAATTATTTCGAAGTCACCCTATTGGCTCATATTTAATTCTTCCTGCTTTTCTTTCTTTTCTTTCCTCCCCCATCTCTCTCTCTCTCTCTCTCCAACTATCTCACTTCTCCCCCTCCCTTTCTCTTTTATTGACATTTTTCTTTTCTTTCTTCCTTCCTCTCTTATTATAAAACATTTCCTTTTTCTTTTCTTTTTTCTTCCCCCTTTTTCCTTTTGTCTGTACAAATTGATTTCATTTCTAAAAGCTGAATCGATGAATATTTAAATAAATATATTCATGACATAAATTATATCCGAAATAAACTTTTTAAGGATTGTCTTTACTTATATATATATATATATATATATATATATATATATATATATATATATATATATATGTAATTATTTATTTTTAAAGAAAAAAAAAATTTATAACATAAATATGTTATAAAATCACTACAAAAATAGCCATTTTGTTTCAACACCTTCGATGTCTTATCAAGTGATGACGTTGAATGTAAAATAAATGGTTTTAAAAATTTCAAATTAATTAATATTCTACGCAAGGGGAAAATGTTGTTACAAAGGCTAGATGGAGCAATCAAAACACAGGTACAGGAAAATTCAAAAAGCTCGATAACGAAGTCATGTTATAATATCTATTCAGATGTTTAGTATTAAAAATTAATTTATTCCAACGAATAATTACTAAATTATATGATAAAATTTAATATTAAAATTTAAAACTGCTAATTACAAAATCAAAATTTAACATTTATTCGCTATCAAATTTACAACTAAAAAAATTACTGAGGAGAAAAGAAGAAATATATATGTTATTCAATTTATTTTTTCATTGAAGTTACTTTAGCTATATTTAATATCCGGTCTTTTTACAATGTATACATTTTAATCCTCATGGTGTGTAAATGGGGTCCCAAATATATATATATATATATATATATATATATATATATATATATATATATATATATATATATATATAGATAGATAGATAGATAGATAGATAGATATAAGATTAATGGTCAGTGTTGAATGAAGCCTGGAAACAGTAGTATTAAAAAGTGGACAATGCACGCATGAAAAAATAAAATAAAAATAACATGTACAACTTTTAACTTTTTAAAATTATTTTAAAGTATACATACACACACACACACACACACACACACACACATATATATATATATATATATGTATAATTTAAAAAGTTTGATTTTTTAAAAGTATTTTTAAAGTTAATATACATACATATATATATATATATATATATATATGTGTGTGTGTGTGTGTGTGTGTGTGTGTGTGTGTGAAATATATAAAAAATAGGAAAGGACTCGTTAGGTAAATAATCCAAAGTTCTTTTGTTATTATTATTTAAAATAAGTGCTCGATACAAAAGTAGAGCATAATTATAATTATTTATTTAAAATATGATTCCATCGCTACATATGAGTTCTCATGTTTCAAAACAGGAGTCGAAAACTTCAATATAATTATTTGAATTAAATTGAATTAAAGTACCAAGCTCTGTTCCATCTTCAAGCGATTTTTTTTGAATAACTAATTCCTGAAATTTCCGCGTTTTATAAGCATATTCATTCTTAAAATTAAAATTTCTATGGTAACGGCTAGAGCAATTGTTTAAAGAAAAAGTGGAGTAAGTTGTTGATAATTTGTATCAATATCTCAGTTACATTCAAAGACGTCAAGTCAGGGTAAGGTTGGGGTGTCTAAATTTAAAGCGGAAGATGACATCGTCTAGTCTGGTTAAGTGTCTATGGAGATTTATTTATTATTTTATTTTATTTTTTTTCTGAGAGGGTTTTGTGTATATACAAAAAACTGTCATAATTCGCTAACATTTGTTTTTTGACGACGTCATAAAGGGTTATCTTTTTTTGTTGGGCATATACAACTATTTATTTAGACTATGAATTTAAAAATTATTTTATTGTTTGTTTTTATGCTAATTATTCAATGCAAAAATTTGATGATGTCGGAAACAACCGTTAACTCATTTCTATTGTTTAATAGATTTTCATTATTTAGAAACTTAATCATGTGTAGTTTCTCATGTAGGCATAAAGGGCATGGGTCATCCCAAGTTTTACAAGTTCTAGTTTTGTTTATAATTTTCCATTTTACTTTTGGTGTTTTATTCATTTCCTTCAAATGCCAAAAATATTTAGAGATGTTTGATTTCTTTTATTTATATTGTTGAAAGAGCGCTTATGCTGCTTCCATCTGGCTTTAAATTCATTCTTCGTAGACCCAATGTATATCATATTAGTATTAGGACTCTCAGTGGATTAGATAGTACATTGGTATGCCACAGATTTCCAATGGGCAGTCTTCTGGGTTTCTACAATCACATAATTTTTCACTATTTTTGTCTAATTTAAGTGTAGGGCTTTTATTAATACTATTCAGGCATGGGGGTTTATTCAGGATTTTATTATTGTGTTTTTTTATTATACTTTCTAGATTTTCAGTGCAACTGTAACTTCATTTTAGGGTGTTTCTATTAAATATTTTACTAAGTCTACTATTTGTAGGAAAGTTTTTTTCAATTAAATCTAGGAATTTATGTCCTAGCTTAATACTAACCATTTGGTTGAATGGAGGGGTATACCAAATGATTTTTCTTTTCCCGCTTTTTTTTTTCTGGTTAGTACAATTGTTTCTATAATTGATGTTAGCATTCTTGTATCCACTATTTTTGAGGGCTGAGTTATAAAAATTACTGTGTTGTTGGAATATTTCTTTATTAGCAGAGTTAATGCTGATTCTATTCTCTATTGATGAGGGTATATGCTTAATTATGGATGGAGGGTGGTTTGAATTTGGGTGTATATATAAGGGGTTAGTATTTGGTTTTTCTATAAGGTTGGTATGTGATGTTTTTTAAAACTAGAGTTACGTCGAGGACGCTTACACTTTTTAATTTTGTACAGACTGTTGCTTTTAAATTTAGATTTCTAAATTCACTATATATAATCTTTCTAATTTTCTCTATTTTAAAATTAGTAGAACTCCTCACTGCCATATGTCCGTCATCTCTATACAGCCCAATGTCCTTAATATCTAATTCACGGTGCGCGGTCAGGTTGTACAGTATTAAAAGACCGACAAGATCGGAAGACTCTGCAGAGTCCAAAGATCCCTTAGTGATGTCAAAATGGGCATTATTGTTTTTAATCTATTGGTCCCTATTATGAATGAGGACAGATTTTTTTGCACTGAGAATTATATTTATTTCTTCCTTTGTCTTGGTAATTTAATTCAAATAATTATATTGAAGTTTTCGACTCTTGTTTTGAAACATGAGAACTCTTATGTAGCGTTGGAATCATATTTTTAAATAAATAATTATATATATATATATGTATCCTTGTGCAGGTATGCAGAAAATAGAAAAGAACACGTTGGGTGCATAATCCGGGGTTCCTTAGTATTTTTGTTTTTATTTTTAAGAAGACAGTGTTCCATACAGAAGTAGAGCTTATATTATAATAATATTTTTTGTTTAAAAATATGATTCCTTCGCTACATAAGAGTTCTCATGTTTCAAAAACGAGAGCCGAAATCATCCAAATAATTAATAAAATTAAGTTGGATTGTGGTGTTTAGTCCCGTTTCATCTTCAAGCGAAATTTTAGGAATAAGCTAACTCTCGGTTTACGTGTATCTTTAGGCACAGTCCGTTACAGAATTTGTTATTGTGGGAGTGGCTAGACTATTTTCCTTCTTTAAGGGGTCAGGGAGTTAATTCTTATCAGTAGATTCATCATCCTCTGAGAGGTTTTGCTAAGGTTGGGTAGGGTATCTATTTCAAGGCTAATGTTTACGGTCATCCTTTAGTTGGTTCCCAGTGAAGGATATTTTTATGGCGCGCCTACAGTCGTTATGTGTCTCGAGAATTGTCTTTTATTATTGTCTATCTGATTATCTATTTATTTATTTGTTATATATATATATATATATATATATATATATATATATATATATATATGAATGTATGTATGTATGTGTGTGCGTGTGTGAACTATTAACCGCCCCTAAAGCCCAAAAATATAGGAGCACATACTTCTGTCAAGGAAAATAACTGAAATTTATATGATGACAACCGAGATGTGCCTCCCACACTCTGCAGTGCTATGGCATTAAAAGAATTCACTCTGGATCTATTTACAGGTTTCACTTTCACATTGTCAACAATGATAAAACAGCTGTGAATACATCACTGGATAATATTTATTTTTCGGCCAAGATAGCAATCGCCTAAACAGATATCTAGAATTTAACTTACTCGAAATCGAAAAGATCCTTCATCTGTGAGTCGTTGTGTGAATTTTAACTTCGATACAACCCATACAGGCTTATATAGCAGGCCCAAACTTGCCACCCTCCATAAAAGTGTTGCCCGGGGCGGACTGCCATCTCCTACTCTCAAGATATGCTATTTTATTAAAACAAACTAGTTAGCTCAGTAAAGATACCGTTAATTCGAATGTACTGTAAATTCCAAGTACCTACCATTCGCCATTTTTGTTTATAGTGATAAAAGAAATAGCCCAACATGCAAATTATAAATTGGATATTTCCCAAATCAAACGAACACAACCATTTAATTATCCGGCAAGTGTTTTAACAGATGACGGACAGTGCAACACTGAAATCTGGAGGCCTATTGGAATATGCGAAAGATGTCTCCGAAAAGCTAAGCAAAATATTAAGAAACAGGAAAATTTTGTCAGAAAGAAAAGAGTACTGAACGGTTATGTAACATCGGTCCTCCTATATAGACTTGCTAGTACCATAAGTTATTAAATCATCAAATATTTTTCTGTACCAGAAAATACCTACGAAATTATAGGGTACGTCTTACGGCTTACACTTTAAGGTTTCATGTAATCCGTATGGGTAAATTCTAACAGAGAAGTTCGCAGTGGAACTGGGTCCGTCAAACCCCGTAGTAACGGTCTCGGGTTAAGAAAAATCCTTCTTGAAAGACAAGAAATATTTTATTGTCTTCTTAAACTTATTAATCATGGCGGAAGTCAAATAAACATGTATTATCCTCTTTTACACTTTTTTTTTCTTATTTATATCAAAATTATAAATAATTTTCTTCACTTCAAATCATAGGAAATACGGTAGGGTGAAGAAAAACGTATAAGGTTAACAAAAGGCAATAGAAAACTCTCTGATGACTGAATAATGACGCTATGAATTTACCCGAAAAGAAAAGATTTTGCTTTAACTGCAAGGTAGAGGAGATCCCCAGATGAGGCTATATTGAAGAGCAGAGTTTCTTCTGGGGAAACAGCTACCCGACCCCGTTTTCTACGTCCGAGATACATCACGTCAAATTCGGCCTTTTTGTGGCCGAGATACATCACGTCAAATTCGGCCTTGTGCCACAAGATGAGGGAAATACTTGAAGCGATATAAATATGGATTCTACAGATATATGTAATTATTTCTTCTTTCCTTTCTTTTCTTTTCTTTCCTCTCATCCTCCCCTCTCTCGCTTCCCCTTCCCTATCTCTTTCTGTCTTCCCTAAATTTAAAAAAAAAAATAGAAGAAATATATTGATTTTTTTCTTTTCTTTCTTCTTCTTTTATTACAAATAAATGCTGAGAATCCCATGGACTGAACGACGATGGTTTTAGCGAAAATGGAAAGAAAAACGATGTTTATAGGTAAAACCCAGAAAGAGATAGCTGAATTTTTTTTTCTAGGTCGCATATAATGAAGAAAGACGGCTTGGAAAATTTGACACTCACAGGACTGACTGAAAACACAAAGGAAAAAAACAGCGCCTGACCTACCAAACCAACTTGTGTAAATTGATGACAGAGCAGGGTTCAGGGGAGATAGCAAAAAGAATTTTAAAAAGTTCCAAATAATAACCACAATTTTTTTATCAGAAAGTCCGTAACGGAAAGAAAAATAAGATCGTAAAGTCGGCCACTTGGATTTCCTAGGACCGTAAGTTACTAAAATCATCAAAGCTTACAGTGGATAGAGAATTATGGAAACCTATGATCGCCAGCGTCCTGAAGAAGACGCCTCATCGACGCTATCTTCAGTCAGACAAGCCAACTATCGTCATCGAAATAGACGACCCCACCAGTCTCGTCGTCACAGTCAACTAGGAGTGGATACCCTTCTAGGAATTAAAAGAATGGGATTTCGACGTAAACAGGCCGTATGTTGATACGCCGTGTCACGTGTGGCGAATGAAACGTCTTGTTTTTGATGGCAAAAATTACAGAATTGTGTTAAACTATTAAAAATCTATTAAATAACCACAAAGTTTTATCAATAGGCCCGAAATGTGATAATTTGATGTGACAGAAAGAAAAAAATAACATCATAAACTCGCAGACTTCGATTTGATAGTACCATAAGTTATTAAATCATCAAATATTTTTCTTTTCCAGAAAATACCTACCAAATTATAGGCCGTGCTAGGTAAGACCTTAAACTGAATCCGCGTCCTGGGTAAGACGATAAACTGCATCCGCGTCTTGGGTATGGCGATAAACTACATCCGCGTCCAGGGTATGACGATAAACTACATCCGCGTCCTGGGTATGACGATAAACTACGTCCAACAGCAAGGTCTCTGATCAGGAGGTTTTCAGGAGCGTGTAACCATCTCTTCATTGCTGGTGTTCCCAGGTCCACCCTGACCCGGGGTGGTAGCACCTGCTAGGGTCCCAGCTATGGAAAAATAGTTAACACCGAAACTTGGGTCAAAATACTATGAAAGTGTGAAAATGTGTTTTAATAGCAGAAATAATTTGTAAAAAAAAAAAAAAGAAAATTATTAACAGCAATACATTTTTGAAAAAAAAAAAATTAAAAAAAATTACCAGCAATAAAAATTTTTGTCGGCATTAAATAACCCCTTGAGGTTGATAGGCCATAAAATAAAACAAACCGAAACCAAACCAAGTGAATAATTTAAAAAAAAAAAAACTCAAAGAAACTATTGCTATGAATCTATTTCAAAATTTTGTTGGCATTAAATGACCCTCTGAGGTTTTGATATGCCATAAAAAAAAACAATCAACCAAGCAAATTATAGGGTGCGTCTTACTACTTGAAAGGGAAAGCTAGGTGAAAAAACAACGTATGTATTAGTTCAACAAAAGGCAAAGAAAACTTTCTGATGACTGAATAATGATGCTATGAATTTACCCGAATAAAAGACCAATGATTTTGTTTTAACAGCATAACATCAATAACCAAAATAAACAAAACAAAAACCCCCTAAAAAACCTAAAGTGTGACCTCTGTCCGATATGAATTATGATATATAAGCATGTTTTATCTATGTCACGCTTTGTCAGGAAGTTATATCGATTCGATAGAAATATTCAAAATCAGATGTAACCCCTGCCAAAATTCTGACAGTCTTTGCCAAATTCTCGACACGGAATGAGATATGTAAATTGGGGTGAAAAAAAAAAAAATCGCTAGGGTAAAGGGTATTTTGCTCATGGACAGCTCGCTTGTCAGTTGTTTTAATACTAAAAAAAAGAAAAAGAAAATAACAGAGAAAGTAACTTTAAAATGATTTTGATGAAGTTAAAAAAAAAGAAAAGAAAAAAATGGTTTGGACATATTTTCTGAAGAGATGGAATGAATTCCATCCGTTTTCTCTGCTGCCTTTGTTTTCCCGCCTTCAATTCTTCTGACTAGAAACGTCATTCTACCATTCGTGTTGGAAGTTTAAACGGAATTCATCAAAGACATGTCAAATATCTTTTAAGCGTTTCACTGTGGGCGATTTTCAAGAATTAGCAAGAAATAAGTAAAAATTAAGAAAAAAAAAAAAAATTACACGAGTAAATGATCAACAAATAAAAAAAAAAAAACAATAAAAATAACAAATTACAGTGTAACCCGGATATAAGAGACCCGGATATAAGGGAAACCCGGATATAAGGGAAACCCGGATATAAGAGATATTGTATCTGGTCCCAAATTAGACTAAACAAAATACAGTGTAACCCGGATTTAAGAGAAACCCGGATATAAGAGAGATTGTATCTTGTCCCAAATTAGAGTCATACTTTCCTAAACAAAATACAGTGTAACCCGGATATAAGAGAGTGCCGGATATAAGAGAGATTGTCTCTGGTCCCAAATTAGAGCCATACTTACCTAAACAAAATACAGTGTAACCCGGATATAAGAGAGTCCCCGATATAAGAGAGATTGTCTCTGGTCCCAAATTAGAGCCATACTTACCTAAACAAAATACAGTGTAACCCGTATATAAGAGAAACCCGGATGTAAGAGAGATTTTTATCTGGTCCCAAATTAGAGCCATACTTACCTAAACAAAATATAGTGTATCCCGGATATAAGAGAAACCCGGATATAAGAGAGATTGTCTCTGGTCCCAAATTAGAGCCATACTGACCTAAACAAAATACAGTGTAACCCAGATATAAGAGAAACCCGGATATACGAGAGATTTTCTCTGGTCCCAAATTAGAGCCATACTTACCTAAACAAAATATAGTGTAACCCGGATATAAGAGAGATTTTATCTGGTCCCAAATGGGAGCCATACATACCTAAACAAAATACAGTTTAACTCTGATATAAGAGACCCTGATATAAGAGAGATATATCTGGTCCCAAATTAGAGCCATACTTACCTAAACAAAATACAATGTAACCCGGATATAAGATAAACCCGGATATAAGAGAGATTTTCTCTGGTCCCAAATGGGAACCATACATACCTAAACAAAATACAGTTTAACTCTGATATAAGAGACCCGGATATAAGAGAGATATATCTGGTCCCAAATTAGAGCCTGTGTTAATGTATATATAATAGACCAAACCCGGATATAAGAGAAACCCGGATATAAGAGACAACTCTCTTATATCCGGGTTACACTGTAACTTCTTTTTCTATGCGCCATGACCAATGAGGACGTGGGTGATCGTGGCTCTTCACACTGTTTTATAGCCCTTAGCAGCGTTTGTCCATCTGCCAAGCATTGCGCCCCCTTCTATCATCCACTTACACAAGGTCCTCATTTAGTTTATTTGCTCTATTCCTTCATGTCTCTTGACTTCGATATGCCTTTTGTTGTAGCGTGGTTTTCAAAGTGGAGGCTTGTATTTCACACAGTCGGTCCTAAAAAGGGTCCGACATACAAAACGTTAGGAACTTGAAATAATAGTTAATGACGCAGGAATCTAATTGTGAGGGTTGATACTTCAATGTCCGACATCGACTGACTCACTCAACTCCACTGAGCTCAACTGGCGACCGCTACAACTACTACTTATTATGTGTGGGAGAGTCTATTAATAATAGAATAGGTACGTTCAGGTATAACAGCCTTTTTCGTGAGACAGAAAATTAAAAGGAAGGGAACAAAAGTCAAACAATTATGTCCTGACTCCACAAAAAAGAAGAGGTACTGAACAAAATTTCATGAGAAAATTACCTCAGGGGAAGGTGTTGTCATGGAATGTCCCACTCTCCCTAGACTGCTACCCGACCCCGTTTTTACGGGGTCTACAGGAAATTTTCCCCCGATCTCACGGGCTCGGATACCGCACGTTAAATTCGGCCTTGTGCCACATCTGACCGCGTGGGGCGGTTGGCCAATATCCTTGCTTCGGCAATTAGCTGGAGATTCGACTCCAGCTAAGCTAGTCGAACTCTCTGCCTTCGGGCTGCGAAGAATCCAGACGAGTATATGTCGAAGGGCAGAGTCTCGTCTGAGGTGGTAGGCAGCTACCCGACCCCGTTTTTGTTTAATATTGGCAGCTGAGACGCAGTGTAACCTGACCGTTCCAACGGGCACTTCTATCTGCTGACCAATAACACTCTTCCTTGGTATATATCTGTTCTTTCAATACACTTGTTCAACCTACTTTCGTCTTCCGGGTCTTTCTTTATGGCCCTTAAACAGGCTACAACAGCTATTTAATGCCGACAACATTTTTATTGTTGGTAATATTTTTTAAAAAATGCATTGCAAGTAATATTTTTTTGCTTAAAAAATATTTCTGGTAATCTGTTTTTTTCAAAAATGGATCGCTGGAAATAATGTATTGCTGGTAACAATTTTTTTCAAATTATTTCTGGTATTCATTTTTTACACTTTCATAGTGTTTCAACACCAGTTTGGGGGTTATCTATTTGCCAATAGCTTGGACCCTTACAGGTGCTACCGCCCCGGGTCAGCGTGTACCTGGGAACACCAACAATCAAGAGGTGGTTCCCTGTTCCTCAAAGCCTCTTGATCAGAGGACTTGATGTTGGACGTAGTTTATCGTCTTACCAGGGATACGGATGTATTTTATCGTCTTACCCAGGACGCAGATGTAGTTTATCATCATACCCAGGACGCGGCTGTAGTTTATCTTCTTACCCAGGACGCAGATGTAGTTTATCGTCATACCCAAGACGCGGGCGTAGTTTATCGTCATACACAGGACGCGGATGTAGTTTATCATCATACCCAGGACGCGGGCGTAGTTTATCGTCATACCCAGGACGCGGGCGTAGTTTATCGTCATACCCAAGACGCGGATGTAGTTTATCGTCCTACCCAGGACGCGGGCGTAGTTTATCGTCATACCCAGGACGCGGATGTAGTTTATCATCATACGCAGGACGCGGATGTAGTTTATCGTCATACCCAGGACGCGGATGTAGTTTATCATCATACCCAGGACGCGGGCATAGTTTATCGCCATACACAGGACGCAGATGTAGTTTATCGTCATACCCAAGACGCGGGCGTAGTTTATCGTCATACCCAGGACGCGGATGTAGTTTATCATCATACCCAGGACGCGGGCGTAGTTTATCATCATACCCAGGACGCAGATGTAGTTTATCGTCGTACCCGGGACGCGAATGTTTATCGTCTTACTCAGGACAGTCATTGTAAGGAAGCTCTTCGGTTCACTGAGAGTCTAGTTCCATAATACCTCCCAGCAGGCATCGATTATCCCAAGCTTTAAACCGTCAACAGATTCAGCTATAAGCTCAAATATATCTGCAGTTATAAATCCGTTCCATTAATCCATAATGGGGCAGAAAATGGCTCGTAAATTTCAATGCATCCGAAACGAAAATACCCTGATGCCTTAATGTAATGTCAATCGACATCTTCTGATGTCTTGATCCTTGTTCTTCTTTTTAGCCTTTCCTCAATCTCCACAATGCCCAGTCTTTTCTCCATACTTTCACTCTGTAACCCCTTGCGTATTAGGGGCACTCCCGCCTTGCTTGGGTTGAACTCACCATAGACAAGCTTCCCTGCTTCCTATCAGTATGGTTGATGTTCAACTTCAGGAGAGCACATCACTGTGTCTTCTTAGTCGCACGCTTTTCTATTATACCAGACGTGGAGTGACTACATTGAATCAATAGTAGCATCTACTGCAAGGAAATTTGGTTCTCTGGGTCGCACCAGAAGGTTTTTCTCGTCTGAGTCCATCCTTCACATCTACAAATCTACCATTTGTCCATGCATCGAATACTGTTGATGTTACGGTTTTTTGTGTTTATGTATATAACTAGTGAGGCAATCCAAATGACTTAACTTCCTTTATAGTCTACCAATAGAAGCTTAACCAATCAGAAGCCGCAGAACATTGTATCCGTCGTGTATAAAGGCGGCCATCATTGTTTACCCTACCGGAAAGACCAGTGCCAACTTGACCAGGCGAAGATGATAAAAGGAAGAAGTACGCTCTGCTACTTTGCTACGATATTTACTGCGAACCTGAACTACGCTTTCCCACTGTCTCCGAAATATTCACTGCCAACCTCTGGATTCTATACTCGAAGACAACCGTCATGAATTTGTAACAAAGGTCACAGGGGAAACCACATTAGGGCGGTGATAAAAATGACTGAAGCCGAGATGTTAGATCAGGATCAATGATATTGCAGATTCCTTCTTTCGATTTCATCAAGGATACCAAAAACCGTACGATAGAAAAAAGAACAATTACCATGAAAGTATTAATAGAAAGGTTGTTACGGTTTTTTGGGTGTATATATATGACTAGTGAGCTAATCCAAATGACTCAACTTCCTTTATAGTCTACCAATAGAAGGTTAACCAATCAGAAGCCGCAGAACATTGTATCCGTCGTGTATAAAGGCGGCCATCTTTGTTTACCCTCCAGAAGGACCAGTGCCAACTTGACCAGGCGAAGATGATAAAAGGAAGTACTACGCTCTGCTACTTTGCTACGATATCCACTGCGAACCTGAACTACGCTTTCCCACTGTCTCCGAAATATTCACTGCCAACCTCTGGATTCTATTCTCGAAGACAACCGTCATGAAAATGTCTAACAGTTGACATATATGAACTGGTGCCCTCGCTGGTCATCTCGAATTTCTCGACAAAATCCAAAGACGGATATGCAGTGGGATCAGTCCTGATTTAGCGTCTTGACTCCGGTCACTTTCTCACCGAAGTAATGTGGCTTCCATCTGTCTTTTCTATAAATATTTTTATGGCATCTGCTCTGACGAGTTATTTTCACTCGTGCTCACCCACTAGTGCTACCAGGTTGATACCTCGATACCACCCTTTTACTGTCGAAACAGTTAAATGTTACCGCCTCTTCTGCTCCAACAGCTTCGTCTCTCGCCCTTCCCGACAGTGGAACTCCCTTCCTGTTTCTTGCTTCCCTGATAACTATAACCTTCAAAAATTTAAATGCAATGTCAATGTTTCTTTTTATCCTCCTCCTTTCTTCTTTTTAGCCTTTCCTCAAGTTACTAGGTTGGTGCAAAAATAATGTCGTATTCTCACATATGTTACTATGCGAGAAAACGACACCAACCTAATACATTATACCCAGTCTTTTCTTCTAAAAGAAAAATAATATTGCAGTCCGGATTGGCAATACAAATGCTGTCAAAAAATAAGCCGCGTGTATTTAAACGTTCAAGCATCTCATGGTAATTTAAGTCTAATGCTGGTGGATGTATTGCATTTGGGGTCAGGAGCAGCTTTTCAACACGTTCATTTTCTTTCTCATATAGCCCTGTGGAGGTATGCTTCGCTGTATGTCCCTTACATTGGTCCATCTCCGGCCAGCAATGTCGAGACTGGTCAATAACTAAATGGGTGACCGCTTGGGAAAACCAGGTACTGTAAGCTTGGATGTCCGGTCAGTTTAATGGATTTTTGGGTAAACAGCCAAGAGGCGTTCAACTCTTTAAATGTACGCAGCTGATCGAGGGATCTCGAAAAAAAAAAGGCGTAGACTTTAGCTGATTGACGCACCACGGTCATCCGACAGGGAGAGTGTTGGTTTTCTAGCAGCGAAACTAGTTTATTCATTTTGTGTTCTTTTGGCACCTGCTTTAATGGGTGTGCAATTGCACGGCTCTGATTGGCTAGCCAATAATAATGCTTGACCAATGGTCTTGTGTTATACGCTTCGAAAGGGAGGAAGGAAAGACCCCGGGAGAGCAATATGATTAGTGGGCCAATCAAAATAATCGCTTTGCGTCGTGCGTATTGCAGCGGGAGATGGTAAACGCCACCCCAGCCTTTCTTTCATTGACGGCCCAATCAAAATTGTTGCCTTGTGTCACACGTATCCACCTTGTGTGGAGAGTTTTCCACGTTCCGGAATCACACACTCATTTGAACTGATCATGACAGTCTTCATCGTCACCTCCATCCGACAGTGTGTCATATCCCAGTTCAAAACAAACCTGACCTTTAGAGATTCAGCGGTATCATTACTTTTAACTAGCAAAATCTTTATCAAATGAAAACAATATTTTAGTACAATTTTAACAGATTGTGCCAATCGTACCTAAATTCACTTTTACGCGTTTTTACACTACACACTTCAAAATCAAATAAGACTGAAAACTCATTACAATCATTTTTTAAGATGCGACATATTTTTCCTTCCTTGGAAGTAAAAAAAAAATAGATCGCCGGTCAACCTTTGACTCATATATCAGGAATTGGACATGCTCCAGATTATGGTCGACGCTAAAAAAAAAAAAAAAAAAAAGATCTACAATTACAGCTTCTTTTTTTTTCTCGAGCTGTTCTACTTTCGATGGGAAAACATTTAGAATGAAGACGTTCATGGCTCTCCACAATTTCCTTTTCTTTTGTAATGCTTGATAAATTAAGTTAGCTTGCGTATTGTTTTCCTCTGTTCTTCTCTTTAATCTGCCCCGTGAGTGTCAAATTTTCCAAGTCCTCTCTCCTCGTTACGTGCACGAGAGATTTTAACTGTCTCCTTTTTGTCTTCACGTTCGTTACTCACATGCCATGGTATATGGTATTCTTAGCCTCCTAACACATTTCTGTTTCTTGAGGTGTTTTCTTCATCTATGAATAGATTGTCCAGTATTCCCTGCCATATAGGAAGACTGATATTTCATAAAGGGTCAATTCTCATTTCTTTCTTTCTGTTAGCAATTACGAATTTTACAGCATTGAAGGATAAGTCAACAACTAAGGCAGAATTAATTTTGATTAGTATGATTGTTATAATAATGTTGATTAGTACGAACCTGCGTCTAGAATTACGTTATCATTTCTTATTTCCGTAAGTGTTACGCATTTTCGGACATTAACCCCATGGACGTGGTGGTAGTACCTGTTAGGGTCCCAGCTATCGGCAAATAGATAACTTTCAAACAGGGGTCAAGACATTATGAAGGTGTAATAAATTTTATAGTAAAAATACCGGCAATACATTTTCATAGTAAAAAAAAAACCCTAAAAAAACCCAAAAACAACAACAACAAAAAAACAGCAACACATTTTTGTAAGAAAAGAAAAATTGGCAGCAATTTCTTTTTGTTAAAAAAATATCAACCTTACATTTTTATAAAGGAAATTACTAATGGCAACACGAAAATTTACTTTCGGCATCAAATGACCCATAAGGAGTTGATATGCTGCTAAAGAAAGAAAGAAAGAAAGAAAGAAAGAAAGAAAGAAAGAAAGAAACCCCATGGATGATTTTAACTTTAAAAGCAACCATCGCCTTAGCTCACTGTATAAATTCCAAAGAGGTAACACTGCTTCAAAAAAGCGATTATGACGAGTGACAAAACTAACTTTAAACTCGGAACTAATTTCAAGTCGGTACTAATTTCAACACGGAATTAATTTAAACTCGAAACTAATTTCACGTCGGTACTAATTTCAACTCGAAATTAATTTCACCTCGAAACTAATTTCAAGTCGGTACTAATTTCAACTGTGAATTAATTTCAACTCGAAACTAATTTCACGTCGGTACTAATTTCAACTCGGAATTAATTTAAACTCGAAACTAATTTCACGTCGGTACTAATTTCAACTGGGAATTAATTTCAACTCGAAACTAATTTCAAGTCGGTAGTAATTTCAACTCGGAATTAATTTAAACTCGAAACTAATTTCAAGTCGGTACTAATTTCAACTGTGAATTAATTTCAACTCGAAACTAATTTCAAGTCGGTACTAATTTCAACTCGGAATTAATTTAAACTCGAAACTAATTTCACGTCGGTACTAATTTCAACTCGAAATTAATTTCACCTCGAAACTAATTTCAAGTCGGTACTAATTTCAACTGTGAATTAATTTCAACTCGAAACTAATTTCACGTCGGTACTAATTTCAACTGGGAATTAATTTCAACTCGAAACTAATTTCAAGTCGGTAGTAATTTCAACTCGGAATTAATTTAAACTCGAAACTAATTTCAAGTCGGTACTAATTTCAACTGTGAATTAATTTCAACTCGAAACTAATTTCAAGTCGGTACTAATTTCAACTCGGAATTAATTTAAACTCGAAACTAATTTCACGTCGGTACTAATTTCAACTCGAAATTAATTTCACCTCGAAACTAATTTCAAGTCGGTACTAATTTCAACTGTGAATTAATTTAAACTCGAAACTAATTTCACGTCGGTACTAATTTCAACTCGGAATTAATTTAAACTCGAAACTAATTTCACGTCGGTACTAATTTCAACTGGGAATTAATTTCAACTCGAAACTAATTTCAAGTCGGTAGTAATTTCAACTCGGAATTAATTTAAACTCGAAACTAATTTCAAGTCGGTACTAATTTCAACTGTGAATTAATTTCAACTCGAAACTAATTTCAAGTCGGTACTAATTTCAACTCGGAATTAATTTAAACTCGAAACTAATTTCACGTCGGTACTAATTTCAACTCGAAATTAATTTCACCTCGAAACTAATTTCAAGTCGGTACTAATTTCAACTGTGAATTAATTTAAACTCGAAACTAATTTCACGTCGGTACTAATTTGAACTCGGAATTAATTTAAACTCGAAACTAATTTCAAGTCGGTACTAATTTAAACTGGGAATTAATTTAAACTCGAAACTAATTTCAAGTCGGTACTAATTTCAACTGTAAATTAATTTCAACACGA
Organism: Acanthosepion lycidas; assembly: GCA_963932145.1. NCBI lineage: Eukaryota > Metazoa > Mollusca > Cephalopoda > Sepiida > Sepiidae > Acanthosepion > Acanthosepion lycidas. The sequence continues at coordinate 70,185,862 of OZ010575.1, read as the reverse complement.
AACTAATTTCAAGTCGGTACTAATTTAAACTCGGAATTAATTCAAACTCGAAACTAATTTCAAGTCGGTACTAATTTAAACTGGGAATTAATTTCACCTCGAAACTAATTTCAAGTCGGTACTAATTTCAACTGTGAATTAATTTAAACTCGAAACTAATTTCAAGTCGGTACTAATTTCAACTGTGAATTAATTTAAACTCGAAACTAATTTCAAGTCGGTACTAATTTCAACTGTGAATTAATTTCAACTCGAAACTAATTTCAAGTCGGTACTAATTTCAACTCGGAATTAATTTAAACTCGAAACTAATTTCACGTCGGTACTAATTTCAACTCGAAATTAATTTCACCTCGAAACTAATTTCAAGTCGGTACTAATTTCAACTGTGAATTAATTTAAACTCGAAACTAATTTCACGTCGGTACTAATTTCAACTCGGAATTAATTTAAACTCGAAACTAATTTCAAGTCGGTACTAATTTAAACTGTGAATTAATTTCAACTCGAAACTAATTTCAAGTCGGTACTAATTTCAACTCGGAATTAATTTAAACTCGAAACTAATTTCACGTCGGTACTAATTTCAACTGTAAATTAATTTCAACACGAAACTAATTTCAAGTCGGTACTAATTTAAACTCGGAATTAATTTAAACTCGAAACTAATTTCACGTCGGTACTAATTTCAACTGGGAATAAATTTCAACTCGAAACTAATTTCAAGTCGGTACTAATTTCAACTGTGAATTAATTTAAACTCGAAACTAATTTCAAGTCGGTACTAATTTCAACTGTAAATTAATTTCAACACGAAACTAATTTCAAGTCGGTACTAATTTCAACTCGGAATTAATTTAAACTCGAAACTAATTTCACGTCGGTACTAATTTAAACTGGGAATTAATTTCACCTCGAAACTAATTTCAAGTCGGTACTAATTTCAACTGTGAATTAATTTAAACTCGAAACTAATTTCACGTCGGTACTAATTTTAACTCGGAATTAATTTAAACTCGAAACTAATTTCATGTCGGTACTAATTTCAACTCGGAATTAATTTCACCTCGAAACTAATTTCAAGTCGGTACTAATTTCAACTGTGAATTAATTTAAACTCGAAACTAATTTCAAGTCGGTACTAATTTCAACTGTGAATTAATTTAAACTCGAAACTAATTTCACGTCGGTACTAATTTTAACTCGGAATTAATTTAAACTCGAAACTAATTTCAAGTCGGTACTAATTTCAACTCGGAATTAATTTCACCTCGAAACTAATTTCAAGTCGGTACTAATTTCAACTGTGAATTAATTTAAACTCGAAACTAATTTCAAGTCGGTACTAATTTCAACTGTGAATTAATTTAAACTCGAAACTAATTTCAAGTCGGTACTAATTTCAACTGTGAATTAATTTAAACTCGAAACTAATTTCACGTCGGTACTAATTTCAACTCGGAATTAATTTCACCTCGAAACTAATTTCAAGTCGGTACTAATTTCAACTGTGAATTAATTTAAACTCGAAACTAATTTCACGTCGGTACTAATTTCTACTGGGAATTAATTTCACCTCGAAACTAATTTCAAGTCGGAACTAATTTCAACTTTGCAAATAATTTCACCTCAGAACAAATTTCAACTCGATTTAAAATCAAAGTTATCAATTTCCGTGTTTTCCTATACGAAAATTCAATGAGATGGTATAAATTTTTTAATTTAGCATAAAAAACCTTAGTAAATAAGATCATTCAGAATTCATCTTTTCTGCAACTTTCATTAATTAATTCCGAGTTGAAATTAGTTCCGAGTTGAAATTAGTTCCGAGTTGAAATTAGTACCGAGTTGAAATTAGTTCCGAGTTGAAATTAGTTCCGAGTTGAAATTAATTCCGAGTTGAAATTAGTTCTGGGTTGAAATTAGTTTCGAGTTGACATAAATTCTACACCCCATTATGACATACATAGCAATCCGCGCCATGGAAGATAACCCACTCTGAACGAAGACATTTTGGAAGAGGTTATTGAATTGGACCCACGTCGAAGCACCAAATATTTGGTGCAATGAACTTAATTTGCTATTGTTCTACTGCCCACAAGCATCACAAGGGAATTGGTAAAACTTGCAAAAATGGAGATTCTGTTTCTCACGAGATTTCGTTTGAGAACGGACCACAATGTCAACTTCATGTTTTGAACTATTCATATTCGACCTTTCACCTTTTGAATAGATGTGCCAATCTTTCATTTTTGAATCATCTTTATAATAATTGCCAAAGTCAGTGTGTCACACTTTTTCAATGAAAGGGAGATAACTTTTTTTAATGTTTTTTTACATAAAAAAAATAAAAATTGATTTAATGAAAAAAAGGAGACAGACCAACGTCCTGGGTATGACGATAAACTATATACGCGTCCTGGGTTTGACGATAAACTACATCCAGCAGCAAGGCTTCGGATCAGGAGGTTTTGAGGAGCGTGGAGCCACATCTTAATTGCTGGTGTTCCCAGGTGTACCCTGACCCAGGGTGGCAGCACCTGTTAGGGTCTTAGCTATAGGTAGATATCTAACAACCAAAAATGGCGTCGAAACACTATGAAAATCTAAAAATAGTTAAAACCTATTTTACAAGCAATGCAATTTTTGGGAAAAAAACATTACAAGCAATACATTTTTGAAAAAAAAATGTTATTAAGAGCAATACATTTTTGAAAAAAAATATTACCAGGAATAAAATTCTTGTCGTCATTAAATAGCCCATTGAGGTTGATATGCCGTAAAACAAAACAAACCAAAACCCAAATGAGATTGTCAAAATCAATTTTTCTATAAACCGTGTATCTGAAAAGAATAGATCAATGAAACGAAACTTTCGACAACAAAGCTCTTTACAAAGGTTTATCAATGAAACTGGCTGACTACGAATATATATTCTATTCATAGGAATCTACAGTGCTGTTCGATAAAAGTGACTCACTTGATTTTTTTTACTAAATGTTCTCTTCTCCGATGAAATGAAAGTTGAGCTAAATTCAAAGGATAAGCAATCTAAAATCCGAAGAAGCTTTCAAGCTCTTTGAATTTAGCAGTAGGTACTTTCAAGCATCCGTTCAGTATAATGTTCTGGGGATGCTTTTCTTTTCATGGAACTGGTTTCTTAAAACCTATTAAAAAGACCCCCAGGAGCGAGCAGTGCAAGAGAATTTTAGTTTCCTTGTCTGCTCCCTTCTGCTGAAAGGATGCAAATCGACCCCACCAAGCTCATTTTTATGCAGGATAATGCTCCCTGTCACAAATCAAAATTGATGGAGGAATACTTTGATAAGAAGCAGGTGAGTGTTATGACATGGCCGCCCCAATCTCCTGACCTCAACCCCATAGAAAACTTATGGAGCATTATAAAGTACATGCTCTCGAGAAAGCAGTTGAGCAACAAAGAGGATTTGATTGTGAATTTCATATCCGAATGGAATTCAATGCTTGGAGATGAGATTTGCCAGAACCTAATCAAGTCAATACCAAAAAGGGTTGAAAAGGTTATTCAAAATAAAGGAGAACCCATAGATTATTGAATTTCGAACTATATTACCCTATTATAAATAAATTTTACCTCTATTATTCTTTATTTAAAGCTGTTCGGTTATGTTTCCATTGATTACTAGTTGCAGGAAATAAGTTAGTCACTTTTTTTTGCACAGAGTTTTTCCCTAAATCTCATTTATATCCGAAATTATAATTATCAATAGAATATCTTAGGGTGAGTAAACTTTTTTTACTAGGTGGTCGGGAAGGAGCCTTTATATTAGTAATATTAAAAATTAGTTTGACCAAAAAAAAAACAATAGGCCAAAAAATCTTTTAGTAAAAAAATCAGGTGAGACACTTTTATTGAACAGCACTCTCTAGTAAAAATCTTGTCGGCATTGAATAACTAAATAAGGTTGATATGCCGTAAAACATAACAAAGAAACAAACGAGATAGAATACAATTTAAAATACCAAAACCTTGTGCTTAATTTAAATTAATGGCATTTTGATTATTTCAACTTTCAAAATTCGTTTATATTTATTATTTTTCAAAAAGAATTCGTCTCTCAAACAACCTAATATTTAGATGAATTTAATTTTTTTGATATTCTTTTTGCTAAAACGCAATTTCTTTCCAAACATCCAAATATTTAAATACATTTAACTTAAATTTGTTTTTATATCCTTTTGTGCAGACCCATTACGCACGAACTTATAAACAAACAAATCACATTTACAACACCAAACATTCATTGGTTAATAAATCACCACTAGATTTCTACAGGCAATTTACAAATCGCAGTAATGCGACAATTTTGTAATCGCTCTATTTTTAAGTAGTCAATTTTGTGCACTTTTGAGAGAAGCAGATCACAGAAGCTTTCTTAAGTCTCCCCAAAACTCGCTCGCTGATTGGTCGATGCCAACCAATCAGATCGTTTGCATATGAAGAATAATTTTTCCCGTGCAACGATTTGGAGCCTATGGTCGCTTATTTAAGCCAAGATTTTTCTTATCTCAATTAGTGAGAACTCAACTGCCAAACAAATCCACGACAGTTGAAACCATGCGCCACCCTTCTCACTCACACACACACAGACACTCACATGCTGAACATAATTTGTACACACTCACAAAATTGTTTTTATTTTTTTTTATAGGCGTTTTACCCCAAGCAAGACGGGAAGCCGCTAGCATGCAAGGGGTTACAGAGAGTTGGAGCGTGAGTGATAGAGGAAAGGATGAAGAGAAGGATAGGGGATAGATCAGGGCATCTGGAGACGTCGATTGACATTACATTTGAATAGTTGAAGATTATAGCTCTCGGGGAAACAGGAAGAGAGGAGGGAGTTCCACAGGCGAGTGGTGCGAGACATGAAGCTTTTAGAGTAGAAGAGACGGCTACATTTAACTGTTTCGACAGTAAAAGGGTGAGAGCGAGATGACAGCCTAGTTGAACGATAATAATATCTTTCAAGAACAATTGTTACAAGAAACTCTCATGAACATTTTCCCAGTGAACCTTAAACCAAATAACTATCTTTCACTGAACTCTAAAATAACAGTTAAAGAGAGGCAACTCTTGGTTTTCTTTCACATGGCTTTTTTATATTGTACATCTTGTTAAAATACATATTTTATGTGTAACAATGTCTTTTGGTTATCCTTCTTGTGTGAGCCTTGTTTCCTGATCAAAATTAAATTAATTTGGTGAAGTCTGCCACACTTTCATTTTAAATGTAATGACTTTCTGAACGCATCAATATTAGATATAATTTAAGCAAATTTATTCAGTTTATTTTCAAATACTTTTTGGTAAAACAAATTTCCGGCCATCTTAATATATATTTCTTTTTAACATACTTTCTGGCAAAGCGTATTTGCTTTCCAAACTCGCTGTTTGCAAATATTAAACATACATTTGTTTATATAGCCTTTCAATTAAGATATAACGACTTTCTGAACACACTAATAACATTTTAAATAATTCTATTTTCATATTCAAACTCGTAAAACATTATTACTTTCAGAATAAATTAATATATGTATGTTTTAACATCCCTTTCTTCCGGAACACCACAGTAGTTAAATATATTTAATCTTCACTTATTTCTATATTCTTTCTAGTAAAAAGTCTTTATTTCCCGAAAGCCATATACGTCTTTGTTAGGAATAAAAAGATAGCCGTTTTGTTTACACTTTTCAAGAAGCAAGTTTGGCTATAGAAATTGATCTGCAAATATTTTTGTGTTGATAACAGACACCGAAAAGAAATTACAAGTACAAGCAAGAAACGTTTCTGATCATCTTACTTATTATAAAACGCAGCTTGTGTGTGTGTGTCTGTATGTTTATATATTTGATCGGATTTCCTAGATTTTTCAGCCGATTTCAACAAATCTTCACAGGACTACGTAAAATTACCTTGCGGTGGTTCTGACAGCGCCAAAAATTGGAAAAACACAATTGTTTTTGCACGAAATCAATTTGAAAATACAATTAAGAGGTATCAATGAAAGGGGGACAACTCATATCGAGTTATACTTATTATAAAACCCAGGTTGGTTGTGTGTGTGTGTGTGTGTGTGTTCGTTTATATATGGGATCGGATTTCCTACATTTTTCAACCGATTTCAACAAAACTTCACATTTTTTTTTTGCAGGTAGTGTTTCTTATTGTCTTGCACACTTTTTTCTTTATTTTTACATTCAGAATGCTTTAAAAATTCCATTACAAGACAATTGTTTATAATAAAATTCTATCCAATCGGTAGACTCATGACGATTGAAAACAATGTTTTTGTTTGAGTTTGGGTTTGACCAATTCCTAAAAAAAAAAAATAAAAAATAAAAAAATAATTAAGACATACGTGTCCGTCAACCTTAAATAATAATCTTTGTCAATTTTATTTTTCAGTCTTTATGATGGTCGATACATGATCTATCTCTTACTGTTACATCCCCGGGCAACGCCGGGCTCTACTGCTAGTAATTTCTATGACCAACGAATGTGCTCTATTTTTTTTTTTTTTTAAAGCAAAGCTTCATAGGAAAGGAAACTTATTTGTTGTCAAACTGTCCGTTGAGAATGTGGGTCTTTGCCCGTATCGGACCTAAATGGAAAAAAAAATGATGAGCCTGCTTGTCTATTCACTTTTTGTCTCGTCTTGGCTGAGAAGGAAGTGACGTAGATCCTTACTGATTGGTCACTTGTGATTTCAAGATCAGCAGTGGCAGCTAGTTAATGTGTCCATTTGTAGTGTGCTTGGTGGATTTTTGCTTCAGGATCGCCTCTCGGAATAGTACTGTTTCGGTAGGGTCTCTTGGGCGAACAAGTATGATGTTGTAAGACCCGAAACTTGTCATGACCCCCAAGTCACAACATAACTGATGAGGCGATCCTGCACACTTGTTTACATAACAAATTAAAAAGCTTATTCCAAAGGATTACTACTTTGTGAAATAGACTCCCTTGAGGATGCTTCTCCAAACACTACAATCTTAACCTCTTCAAGTCTAGGGTCATCTGTTATCAACTTTCAACAATAACCTTCTAATTTGAGTGGCTATTGGACCTTGTATTGCATTAAAAAAAGAACATTAAAAATTATTTTCTCACTTGTCAAAGCAGTTTTCTTGCTTATCCCGCTTTTAATTTTTGAGAGATCCTTTTTTTATTAACTTCTAAAAGATATTTATTTTTGTTCTCTTGTTTTAGGTGTGTGCATATGTGTGTGTTTGTGTGTGTGCTTACTGTTTGGCCATGCATTGACTGATAAACTCCTACAAAAAAAAAAAAAAAAAATCTTAAATTGCCATATTAGCAAAAAAAAAAAAAAAATAAATAAAATAAATAAATAAAAAAATATTAAATAAAAAAACGCACTCATTTAAAATTTTCAAAAAGTCAACTTTAGCGTAGCGACTGTACACTCCACAAGTTTGTATCTGTCATCAATAATACATTAAAAAAATATATATATTTTGGGGCGTTTTGGTTGCTACCAGAATTATACCAATAACAAAATAATTTCCATGCCTGATGATGACCGGAGAACCTGTCGAATGTACATGCATATTTAAGGAAAAACTAATACAGTTTATAATTTAAAAAAAAAAACAAGGATCATAACATTTATCGAGTGATTGGTAGGTTAATGCATCTTTAAAATTTTGTTAGCAAAGGGATTTCGCCATTTAATATCATTAACTTTACTAGATTACTTTTTGTATGAATGAGTCATTGTAATATAAATTGAACTGCGCCATTATATATATATATATATATATATATATATATATATATATATATATATATATATATATATATATATAATGGATAACGGCTTGGAGAGCCGAGTTCGAATTCCAGTCGAATGCATTACATTGACGTACGTGCTAATACCCTTGGGAAAGATATAAATCCTCTTCCTCTCCCTCCAGCTATGGGTAAAATAGCAGGACAGGACAGTTCTGTAGCCTAGGATGACAACTGATCTAGGAGAAGGACAACTCTGAATTCAAAACCTGCGGAGGGTCGTTTGGGGACCTTGTGGCACGTAGTGCACCAGGTCTCTTTATTCGGCCCTTCAAAAAGTGTGGATGGTCCTGCACGAAACCTTCACCACTATAATCAAATCTCATGTGCTGTTGTCGGGCTGTCGGTTTTTCTAGGAACTGATCTGCTTGACCCTCATACGTCGTATTCGACAGAAGAGTCGACAGAGTATATATATATATATATATATATATATAT
>OZ010575.1:70150075-70172575 GCA_963932145.1 Acanthosepion lycidas | reverse complement strand
ATTCCTGGTAAATTAATTTTTGTTTGAATTCACTCTTCTTGAGCGCATCATTATACGTTATCTTATTCTTGCTGAAGATTTTTTGTTAGAAGATAATCTATTAATTATAGCGTTTAAAATGTTACAGATTTGTCTAATTATAGAATATGGGTGACTGGGGGTGACATTAATATAAACTGGAATTTGATTGTCCTTAGTGAAATAGCTTAAATGTGTTGTTAGAAAGTTTTAAAATGATATCTAACAGTTTTAAGGTTAGATGAGATTTCAATTTTAAAATCAAGGAACTTGAAAATCCCTATAATCTTCTTCTGTATTATAGAAGATAGATAAGATCCTTACTATCTGGGAGGAAAATAATTCCATCATCTCTGTAAAGACCAACCTGTTTAGGATCAATAATCCTACCACGACTGTTTGATATATAAATGACCACTAAATGCTCTGCATCTTATTTTGAGCTCTCATGTAAACTAAACGTTCTTTTTGGAATAATCCCTACCAATTACAATTTGGTATATATATATATATATATATATATATATATATATATATATATATATATATATATATATAAACAAGTATAATAAATCAATCCAAACAAATATATAAAATAAATAAACAAACAAGCCACTCCCGCAAAAATAACCGCTAGAATAGATTACCCCAAATGAACCACTGACCCGTATATATAAATAGCCGACGAAAAATCCAACATTCGCAGCCTGACGATTACGTCCAGCATGAAACCGCCTGTCGCTTCTGTATATTGACATCAATGTTCACTTTTATATTTATATTTACATACGCTCTATCTCTGATATTGAGCACTTTATCCCATAAATATAGGACACCTTAAAACTATATTTCTTTATATATATATATATATATATATATATATATATATATATATATATATATATATATATATATTCTTTGAATTTAGGCAGCAAAGGTTCTTTAACGTAAATATTATTGAAAACAGCTGGATTTTTAAAATTTTTTATTCAATTTAATTAAGGTTTTTTTCCCCCATACGACTTTAAAGAGGAAATTCGCTAAAAAATCGTCCCACGTTCCCTTTGGAAGGTAAAATTAAAAATAATAGGGTCCCTGTTTTTTCACATTTACCTGCCTATCCTGATGATGGCTTAAGTAAAGTCGAAACCTTACTTATTATTACTTTTACGGTAGAGAATGTGTTGATACATTACAGGGCTAATTATTAGGTTGGTGCAAAAATAATGACGTAATAATGTCGTTTTTTGACGTTAAAAAATACGTCAAGAAACGACATTATTTCGTCATTATTTTTGCACCACCCTAATAGTAAAGATGAATCGTCCTTGTGTACCTGGCATTGTCGGTGCTTAGCTGTAAAGATCTGAATTTGGTTGGACTAAGTTCCTTTGTGCAACGAAATCAGACCTTTACAGTATTCATTTACTGAATATTTTCCTATTTCTGATCTGGTTTACGCCCATATAACGTTGAGAAACCGGCTCCTGTACGACCGCCGGAGTTAATCCACGTCGATCCCGGTCAGTACCTAGATGAGTGACCGCTTGTGGGCAGAAGGTGCTGTAAGCTTGGATTGGCTTAGAATTTTTAATCGAATAACCGAGTTCCAAATCCAGTCGGGTTCGTTATCTTTACTTACGCTCAAATACCCTTGGGAAATGTATAGATCCACCTCTACTCTCTCCAGCTATGCATTACTTGTATCAGTAAATCATTATTATCTCAGAAACGATCTTACAATATAAGATTATTCTCTGGCTTTAAATAACATGAAAAAGGTTGATAAAACGTTAAAAACAAATCAGTCTCAAGCCAGAAGTTTAAGTCTAAAATAAAATTTCACGATTTTGGTTCATTGTATAGTCGTAAATTTTCTAAGTGTTTATCTCCCTATGTTAATCTAAGTTCTTGAAGCGAGAAAAAAAAAATGAAGAAAAAGCCTTAAAAATCTGGCAAAATATAATTTGGCAATATAATTAGGAAACACACATAGAAGAAGAAGTTTTGAGATTTTATCCCGATTTCAAGTGTTTCATGATTTATAGATGAGGTAGATGAGGGTCTTTAAAATGTGCAGCTTGGGATATTTAATCGAATAGCCGAGTTCTAAATCCAGTCGGGTTCGTTATCTTCACTTACGCTCAAATACCGTTGGCAAATGTATAGATGCACCTCATATCACAACAGCTATTAGTTAATAAGTGAGACTTGCATCAGTGAATCATTATTTATCTCAAAAACATTCTTACGATATAAAAAATATTCTCTGGCTTTAAATAACTTGCAAAAGGTTGATAAGCCATAAAAGAAAACCAGTCAATACCTAGATGAGTGACACACTGAGCGAGGACGACGTTTCTTAACTTCGAAAGAAATGAGTGCGTGTGTGTGTGTGTATTTGTTAGTATGCTTTAATAATTGAACGAAATGAAGGACAATGAGGGACTTTAAAAATGTCCTTAATAATTATTCTAGATCAATTTTTATTCATCTTAGTTCATGTCGAAAATTATTAATCCATTTTTCCCAGCTTTTTTTTTTTTAATCGAATTAAAGGTTAATCCTCATCTTATTTTTTTCTTAATCTCGAATTAACTGCCGGAGTAGGGGAAAAAACAGTATGAATGATTTATTTAAGCGTATACAAATATATACATACACATATTTCTTTATTTTCAGATTTGATGAAGCCTAGAAAGGCGAAACGCGTAATCAAATCTAGTTTCAATGAAATGTTTTCCATTTGTAAAATTTCTTTTATATATATATATATATATATATATATATATAAGAAATTTTACAAATATATACATATATATATATATATATATATATATATATATATATATATATATATATATATTAGGTTGTCCCAAAAGTTCTTAAACACTTGCGAAAAATTGAATGTTTATGCAACACAATCCAGCACAATCGAGACAAGCGATGGGTTCAGAAAGGGCAAGAGACACCGTCAGTTCCAAAACAAGATCGATTCGGCAAGAAAGTCATGTTGTGCGTTTGGTGGAACTTTGAAGGAATCGTGCATTTTGAGTTGGTTCCGAACTTTACTGCCAGCAACTGGAGCGGGTCTACGAAAAGTTGAAGCAAATGTACCCGGCTCTGATCAAACGAAAGCGCTCTTTGATGCAGCAGGACAATGTCAAGCCACACACCGCCAGGAAGACCAAAGACAAGTTTGACGAGCTGGACGGCGTTGAGGTTCTGCCACATCCAGCCTACAGTCCTGACTGTGCTCCATCAGATTACGGCCTTTTCCGCTCAATGCAACACTTTCTGAAGGGCCGCCGATTCGACTCGTTTGATGAACTCGAGGAAGCGTGTCAAGAATTCTTTAATTCAAAGCCGGCTGAATGGTACTTTCACCAGATCCGAAAGCTTGCAGATCGATGGCAGAAAGTCTTGGAAAATGATGGCCTTTATTTTGAGGAATATTTTTTGTTGTTTTTGTTATTACTTGGCGAGGAAAATTTCAATTTTTTGCAAGTGTTTACGAACTTTTGGGACAACCTAATATATATATATATATAATTTGTGTATTTAGGCAGCAATCCTTCTTTCATGCACATTTCATTGAATACGACAGACAAGGTGCTTTTATTTAGTTTTTTATAAAATTTTTCATGCGATCTAATAATTTTTTTCTTTTCCGATGATAAATTATATAAAAACTGTCCGAATGCTCTTTTTATCCGAGCGCTTTCGGCTATTCATTTAGCCATTTTCAAGGATTAAATATTTTAACTGTTAAATAAGAAATAGTTTGTTTTATAAAATGTTTTCATTTTTCAAAACACGGTCAAGATATTATGTCCATGTTCATAGTTAATATTATTGCTTCCATTATTTTTGGCCTTTTGTTTTTGCATGTATATGACGCTATTATATTAGTGTTGTCAACAAGTATGTTACGAATAGTGTCCGGTTTGTCTCCATGAATATTTAAATGAGATCTAATTGAGCTATTGTCAGAAAGGTGTAGAGTGAGTCTGCGTGTCAAACATGTTGTAGTGTGGCTTATATAATTACTTACGAATTTTGATTGATCGGTAATACAATTCGTTAATGGACATTTAAATTCGTAAATAATATTTGCTCTATTTAATTTTGTTCTAGGAGGTGAATTATTATTTTTAACTATAAGTTTAGAGGTTTTAAATTTTTTCTAATAAATAATTAATCTAATTTTTTTGCTATTGTCAACTGGTGTCATGCATTTTTTTATAATGTTCTTAATTCTGCTTTTATCCTGTTTATATTTTCGTTCATCTGTTTTTTATAAAAATTATTAATGTTATTGTTTATGTTTCTATTCTCGCCATTGCTATTAGCTACCTTAGCTGGCCACTCGTATTCGAGGATACCTGTCTACTAGGGCGGCTACCCAATCCCTATTGCAGACGCTCGCTCAGGCACATTTGTGTTTTTTTTTCAACACCCACAGAGTCCACCTGTGATTTATACTGTAACTGGGAAAGAGCGTGTTATCTAGCGTGATCATCAATTTGAACAAGGCCAGCACGCTCAAGCCCTCAGCCACGATGGGGAGGGCAAGAAAAAAAATTTTATATGATAGAAAGAACTAGAGGCCAATCACTAACAAAAGCCAACTAGTGAATACATCCGGGTCATCTATAGCGGAACACGCTATAACTAGCAGAGAATGTGTTGCTGGTTTGAGTGTTGACTGATTTTCCATTCTTGCGAAGTCACACTCCGCATATCATTTGAAGGTTCTTGAGTCCATTTACATCAAATCCCGCAGGCCGTCTCTCTGTAAGCAGAGAGATTGCTTGTTGGATTTGGATGTGATTGGGCTCTAGTTCTTTCTATCATATATATATTTTTTTGCCCTCCCCACTCATTGAATAGTTTTTTGTTTTTAAGTTTATGAATAAATAATCCCAGTGTATCAAACCTGAGGAATATTGGGACGAAACCGGTTGTTTGTTTTAATTCTTAGTTTTCATAATTATGTCCTTTCCATTCCGCTTATTCCTTGCTATAATAAAATTTTGTACCTGTAAGAATCTTTTCAAATATATATATATATATAATGTGTCATTTTATCTCACCATTCCTTAAATATATAATCACAGGTGAGAGCTGCCAGTGTTGGGATATGAACGTGTGTTTTCGGATTCATTACTTTACAAGGATTAATATTATATAAAGTACTTATGTTTCTGATTAAATATGTATATGTAAACATATATGAAGAGATTCACGCATACTTATGTATTTATGAATGTGCCTCGTCGTATATATCCGCTCCGTATTCGAGCGTACTTCCATAGATATTAATAAAAAGCAAGGGTACCACTACAGTGAGAAAGAAGAAGAATTCCTGTGGCATTAATAGTTAATTTCATATTTTATTGATCATTAAAACAATTTCATTTAGCACAAATACCATTATGTAACAAGTGCCGTCGGGCAAAATCGATCGAAGCATTTCAGCCTAAGAAGAAAGGCAAATTAGCGAATTTAAAATGGCGCCGGGCGAAAACGAACGGCGCCATTTTTGTTCGGTCAGTCGATAATTGAAATAATAGCCGCCATGAGCAATTGCCGTTTTGACTTCTTTTCTTCACTTTCTCTTTGCCTATAGCCGGCGAAGGGCGTAAAAGAAAACAGTCTTACTAGTTCGTTCCATTACTCCTCTCTCTCTGTTACAATTTCTGAGGCAGAGACCGTAAGGCTTTACTGTATTGTACAATGTCTTTACGTCCGATCTTTTAACGCGCGAATAATTCTATGCACGACAAAAAATTCCCCAAAGCATTTAGGAAAAAAAAAAAAAAAAAGAATAAAAATAACGTTACTGTGAATAGTTTCACTTATTTTCAGTTAATATTAACTAAGATATATGCATTGTAATGCTCAAATTACCAATTTCACAACGAAAATAGATAATGTTATTATTGTCTATTAAATAAGATATGCTTGGCATGAAGATAGGCAGATGGAGAAAAAGAATTGAGAATTATTGTCTCGTCATTGAAAACGCAATCTAAATAGATAATGATTCACTGTTGACAGACCGTCCTGTGTATGACGATGAAATACATCCTACAGCCTCTGATCGGGAGGTTTTCAGGAGCATAGAACCTCCTTTTAATTGCTGTAGTTTCCAGGCCCACCTTGACTCGCGGTGGAAGCACCTGTTAAACCCCAGACTGCGATCAAAGCACTATGGAAGTATAAAAATAGATTTTTATAGTGAAAATACTAGCAATACATCTTTGAAAAAAAAAAATATTACCAGCATTGGACTCTCGACAAAACGCCCCTTTTGACAAAGCTGCGTCAATGACACCTGATCTACAAACAGATTTCTTACAAAGAATATATATTCTGTCATTAAAAATCTATCCTAAAAAATCTTGTCGACATTAAATGACCCATTGAAATGTTGATATGCCGTAAAATAGAAATAAACCCAACCAAACTCGAGACGAAAACCGTTTTTACAAAAATGCGTCAAGGAAACCATATCAACGAACAGATTTCTCACAGAGAATAGCTATTCTATTCATAGGACCCAATGCTAAAAACAATATTAAATAACCCACTGAGTTTCATACGCCGTAAAACAAAAATAAACCAAACTCAACTCCCGGCAAAAACCCACTTTACATTAATACGTCAATGAAACCTGATCAACAAACTGATTTCTTACGAAGAATAAATATTCTATTCATACGAACCTATCCTAAAAAAAATATGTCGACATTAAATGACCCATTGAGATGTTGATATGACGTAAAACAAAATAAACCAAACCAAACTTTAGAGAAAAATCGTCTGTACAACGATGCGTAAATGAAACCTGATCAATAAAGTGATTTATTGCAAAGAATATATATATATATATATATATATATATATATATATATATATATATATATATATAATAATTTATTTAAAAAATTTACAACATAAATATGTTATAAAATCACTACAAATATAGCCATTTTGTTTCAACACCCTCGGTGTCTTATCCAGTGATGATGTTATATATATATATATATATATATTTGGTTGGATTGATGTAAGTTTGTAACCCTGAGTTTGTCTGACGATCGCAAAAGCGTGAAACCCAGGGTCACAAACTCACATCTATCCAACCAAATATGTTAGCTCTATCTCTGATATTGAGCGCTTTCTAATAAGTACCGCGCATATAATATATAAATAATTATATATGTATATATTTATTTATATTCATACACACACACACATACACACACGCGCGCACACACACACACACACACACACACACACACACATATATATATATATATATATATATATATATATTCATACGAATGAATGATGAATCGCCGGTTTATCTGCAATTCCCATCTCCCTATGCGCAAATGAAACCTGATCAAGAAATTGGTTTATTGCAAAGAATGAATATATATATATATATATATGGCTATTTTTGTAGTGATTTTCTAACATATTTATGTTATAAATTTTAAATAAATATTTATATTCGCTCTACTCTGCATTGGGCACTCTTTTAAGAATAGTAATTGTTGGTTATTGCAATTTTCTTCCGTATACACCAATCATACACTTGGATATATATATATATATATATATATATATATATATATATATATATATATATATATATGAATGGTAAATCGTCGGTTTGCCTACTATTCCCATCTCCCGATCTTGCTGAATCTTCTCGTCAGTGGTTGGAGATTAACGGGCGTTTTTTGCTCCTTCTTCGTGAGTCACACTCACCCGACCATTTGTAACCTTCTCGACCCACTCATTCGGTAGAGCACTGTCACCATCTTGTGTCAATAGGCTTCGGTGAATTTCAGTCCTTGATAGATTTGCCAACCAGAGAAATTATCTCCATTAAGCCTTCTTGTAATAAATCAATTTTAATCCTTAGGGACCCTTTTCTCCATCATCGTCTTTAACGCCATCATCAGACGCATGATCGTGTGTGGACGTGCTGTCCCTGGGCACCTGACCAGCACGATCACATATGTCTCGACTACCTGCCAATGCCTGAGTCACTGTGAAGGATCTTCCAGCCCAGTCTTATACAGTCTACGATTATTGTTCAGTGTAATATTATTCAGACTCCTGCCTGGATGCTTTCCAGGACACACAACTCTTAATCTGTTCAAGCCCTGGTTCAGCCGCTGGTTGTTTTTGTTCAGCACCATACCAGACTACATCGCTTACATAGATATTTTGAAAGCAATTGTATACCTTCAACTTCAGATAAAATGTATTGATGTTAATTCTACTATAAATTGGTATTATTGGTAATATATATATATATATATATATATATATATATATATATATATATATATATATATTATATTTTATTTTTTATAATTAAATTTAAAAAAAATAAGTGTACTAAATCAGGGAAATGAATTAGCTATTTTTTGACGTCATTATCATAAATTTTACTTAAATAACATTTAAATATAATTTTTTTTTTAAAATGTGACCTGGTAACATACATACTTGATATGAAAAAATAATTATACATACTGTAAGTAATTCTAATACATTTGCTTGTTTTAAAAAGAAATATAGTCTATTAAAATTAAGAGTAAACATATTTTAAAATTGTAGTTAAATAAAACATATTCTAACTTAACCCCCACCCAAAAAAAAATCTTTAAATATACAAATAGAAAAAATGTCGTAAGAACTTTTGCCGTTAACAATAAAATTTAAAAAAAACACAGATGACATGCATTTAAAGGATGTCAGAATTCGTTGAAAAATACATCCCTACCCCTACCTAAACAAAACCCCTTTTTCAAACGTAACTAATAACTGATAGAACAAAAGTTAATAAAAATGAACAAGCAACCACCCTTGTCTGGATGAATGGATTTCTCTGTATCCTTGGAAACAGTAAATTATGATTTTTTGCCGTCCCTTTAAAACCCTGTAAATTTAAAAATAAGTTACTCGAAAATTCGCTTGAGGATGAAATGGAACTAATGTCTTTAGTTTAATTACAAAATAAAATTCGAAGCTTTCAGCTTTCATTTTTGAAACATGGTTAGAACTGTGTAGCGGAAAAATATTTTAAATCAATTAATTTATAATATTAATGTTCTGTAAAATTACATTGAGCACTATTTTGTAAAAATAAAAATATCTATAAGAACACCGGATTAAATATCTTACTGTTCTTTCTTTCTTTATATATATATATATATATATATATATATATATATATATATATATATATATATATATACAGTGTGTCCATAAAGTTAGTGTGCACTTTAAAAAATTGATAACTTTATTTGTATTTGCGATAGAAATAATTTGTAAAAAGGATTAGAAAGAAGTAAATCTATATTTTTAAAGGTTTTGTTGAAATTTTATTTAAGTTTCCACATATCCTCCATCATTAGCAATACAAAGGGTAATACGATTTTGCAGTTTACGGAAAACATTTGCCAACTGATTGACAGTAAAGTTATTTTAGATATATTTAAAACTAGGTACATTAAACTTTATAACATTTTAAAGGTTAATTTTTATCTCAAAAATAATGTCGTTTTCTCACATATGTGAGAAAACGACATTATTTTTGCACCAACCTAATATATATATATATATATATATATATATATATATATATATATATGTATGCATGCATGTATGTATTTAAAAAATACATAATACTCGACATTAATATCCTCCTGTCCACACTCCTCCCTGGTATTTTGAACATTATGATGTCAACGGGAAACAACTACACCACCCTTTCCCGAAGTATATGGGAATTTACATAGGCAACTAAACAAACTCAACCAAACCAAAGAAAGTGAAGGATATACATTTATAGATCGCGAGAATATCCATCCATCCATCCATACACAAACACACACACAAACACACACACACACACACACATATATGTATGTATGTATTTAAAAATACATAACACTCAATATTAATATCCTCCTGTCCACACTCCTACGTGGTATTTTGAACATCATGAAGTGAACGGGAAACAACTACACCACCCTTTCCCGAAATATATGGGATCTACATATAATAACGTAAAGGAATATATGGAGACTCATGATCGCTCACGTCCTAAAGCAACATTGTTAATCAAAAAAAATAAATAAATAAAAAAACAAACCAATAGAATTAATTTATAGAAATTGCTTCATTCAAGAACTGGCGATGTCTGCTGGCAGTGTAAAGATATTTACGAGACCGGGAAGGGAAAATTTGCGTACACGATTGTCGTATCGCTAACGTACCGCTCGAGAATGAACCCCTAAACCTGGGACCGAATCGCAGAGATATACGCACAAAATATTGTTTTAACAATGTCAGGTTATTATTTTTCTCTAACCGACTTTTAATAATGACGCATTATGATCAGCTGTTTGATCGGGTGGGGTCTGGACGACGGTGAGCTGGACTGTCAGTTTCAATTTTTCCCAGAAAAGAGGGTTTATTCGGCGTTTTTTTTTCTTTTTTTTTTCGATTCCAGGTTTATGGCGTCAAGTTTGAAGGGAAATTTATTCTGATCAAACGTATTTTTAGTCTTTGAAATCGAATTGAATAACATTGGTCCGGATCTTCCGCCCTCCCCGACCAGCAAAAAAACATGCCATAAATTTCAGTCGCTTCGCTTAAAACAACATTGAAAAACCTTAGATTAACATAATCAATAAAATTAAAATACAACAAAAGCACAATTATTGAAACAACTGCGAAATGCTTTATTTGCTGCGCCATCCAATGGTAAAGGGCACTCGTTTGCAATATCGTGTTTTGTATTCTGGTAAACATTTGGAGGGGCTCGTTATCAATCCATTGTGAAATGCTTTATTTGATCGCTAGAGTAATCACGACTGAATAGTTAGTTCAATCCTCATTGGGTGCTCCATACTTTCGGCCTTGTGCCACATGTAAGATACGCTTACTAAATCGCTATATATCACCATACACACACACACACACACACGGGCCCGCACACACATATGTGTGTGTTTATATATATATATATATATTTATATAAATATATATATATCACACATATATATTAAACACACACACACATCCTTACAAATATATATACACACTCATATATCTATATATCACCAGAACATATATATATATATATATATATATATATATATATATATATATATATATAGATAGATAGACCTCGAGAACACACACACATACACACACACACATATATATATATATATATATATATATATATATATATATATATCACATTAGGTAATGAACAACTTCCGACAATTATTTTAAGACATTTTTTGTATTTATAAGTTCTTTTTATAGATACATTTTTTTAAGTAAATGCTCTGTTTATAATAAACAGCATTAAAAAACATTTACCGGCCTGAATGTCCGAGAAATTTTCATAGAAAATATTCGTCCTTTGACAGGATTCGAACCTGTTTCCTATACGGTTAAAGGCACGTCAGGCTAAATGACGGTTTGTATCTAGAAAAAGAATGTATAAACAAAAAAATCTCTTTCTCTCTCTCTCTCTCTATATATATATATATATATATATATATATATATATATATATATATATATATATATATATATATATATATATATATATATATATATATATATATATATATATATATATATATATATATATATATATATATATATATATATATATATATATATATATATATATATATTTAAAAAAATACATAATACCGGATATTAATATTCTATTCCACTGTTCAAAGGCGTACCTGTTATTTTGAACAGGAGTAGATATTGATCCCCTAGTCTCTCGGGTTGTTTTTCTTTCTAAAGTCTTTCTATTTGTACGGATAATGAAAAAAAAATCTTGCGTCTTCGTGGAATTATTGCCTTGTTTGGGGTATATATATATATATATATATATATATATATATATATATATATATATATATATATATATATATATATATAATTTCATTGAATACGACAGACAAGGTGCTTTTATTTAGTTATTTATACAATTTCTCATCTAATATTTTTTGGATGATAAATTATATAAAAACTGTCCGAATGTTCTTTTTATCCGAGCGCTTTCGGCTATACATTTAGCCATTTTCAAGGATGAAATAACTGTTAAGCTGTTTAACTTTTAAGCAAGAAATAGTTTGTTGTATGTATGTTTTATAAAATGTTTTCATCTTTTCAAAACAAGGTCAAGTTCATGTTCAAATTTAAGTGTTTTTTTTTTGTTTTTATTAATAAGGCTTCCATTATTTTTATCCTTCTTTTGCATGTAGATGTTGCAAAAAAAAAAATAAATAAATAAATAAAAGTAAAAATAAAAATAAAATTCGGACAGTTTCTATGTAATTTATCATCGGAAAAGTAAAATATTATTAGACCGCATGAGAAATTGTATAAAAAAATAAATAAAAGCACCTTGTTTCGTATTCAATGAAATGTGCATGAAAGAAAGATTGCTGCCTAAATACAAACACACACACACACACACACACATATATATATATATATTATAGATTAATTGATTTAAAATATGTTTTTTCGCTACACAGTTCTAACCATGTTTCAAAAATGGAAGCTAAAAGCTACGAATTTAATTTTGTAATGTCTTTAATTTAATTACAAAATTAAATTCGTAGCTTTTAGCTTCCATTTTTGAAACATGGTTAGAACTGTGTAGCGAAAAAACATATTTTAAATCAATTAATTTATAATATTAATGCTCTGTAAATTTACATTGAGCACTATTTTGTAAAAATAAAGATATCTATAAGAACACCGGATTACATATATTACTGTTCTTTCTTTTTATTTAGACACACGTATATATATATACATATATATATATACATTAAGAAATGGACAAAGTCAGACAATTTATTTATTAAAGACATTTTTATGTTTAACGTTCTTTTTATAGATACAAGTATTTAAGTAAATGCTCTGTTTATAATAAACAGTATTAAATAACATTTACCGGCCTGAATGTCCGAGAAATTTTCATAGAAAATATTCGTCCTTTGACAGCATTCGAACCTGCATCCTATACGGAACCGCCATTTAGCCGGGCGTCCCTAACCGATTCGGCCACAAAGGATTGTTCGGTTGGCAAGGTCAAGTTTATAAGCAGTAAATTCGGAACGTATAGGATGATTTCAATTCTGAATAAACTATTAAAACTCGTAAATTTCAGAAATAAGTCATTCCCAAAAAAAATTCGCTTGAAGATGGAACAGAGCCTACTTTAACTCAAGTTAATTTAAATATTATTTTTAAGTTTTCGGCTCTTGTTTTGAAACATGAGACCTCTTATGTAGCGAGTTGGAATCATATATTTAAATATATATATATATATATATATATATATATAAAATACACAAATATATATATATATATATATATATATATATATATATATATAAAATACACAAATATATATATATATATATATATATATATAAAATACACAAATATATATATATATATATATATATATATATATATATATAAAATACACAAATATATATATATATATATATATATATATATATATATATATATATATATATATATATATATATAATTTTCGTGGCTCTATTGACATGACTTACATTTCTCGAAATCACTCCTCTTGGAAAAAAAAATCATTCTGTACTCAATTCTTTGTCGCAACCATTTTTCATGTTTGCTAATTCCTTCAATGCAAATATATGACGACGCACATACACAGTCAGACACGCAGACTTGCGCGCGTGCATAAATCACACTTCTGTGATTCAAGGTAATAGTAAATCTTTTTTCCTAAATGTCAAATCGAATCGATTGCAAAACACATGGACATGTTGTTTCGGGCTAGCTCAGAAGAGATATTTATCATTTTTCCAGTATCTCTGCCCGCCACCCCCGCTCATCTCTGTCGCTCATGCCGGACTTAACAAAAGGCAGGCGACTGCGGGAAATAAACATATTACTCTTTCCAACTATTGTCACTTCTTTTCACCAAAAGCAAACGACTCCATTCTAGCCCTATGTCAAGATTTCTTTCTTCCTATTGTATTTAGCACGCTGAGGTAAAACTAATCTCAGCGTAGATCCATCCATGGTAAAAAAAAAAAAAAACTATAGATTTATTATTTTTTATTTATTTATACATTTTAAATATCTTAAACCCACACACCCTTCTCCGCCATATTTCTACTTAAATATACCCGCGTTGCATATTCCATTTCATTCTGGGAGGTCAACGTCGCCAATTCAATACAATGCTGTATTCTCTCTCTCATTCTTTCTCCTCTCTTCTTTACCCGGCCAGATGGCGAAATGTTGTTTTTTTTTGGGGGGGGGGTGTTGGCGATGTCCAGAGATAAACGACCTTAACAAAGAACATTTTAACTTATCCAGTTTATTTAATGTCGTCGACTTTTACATTTTCTACTATCCAGTGGGTGGGGGGGGGGTCGTGCTCCTTCCGCTGGGGAGCCTTTTCAGACAAGAAACAAAACACGTCTACATTGTTCGACGGCTAAGAAACAACTCACTGAATAACCCTTTATCTCTCACACACACATACACACACACACATATATATATAAATATATATATTAAAAAATATACATTATACCTGACATTAATTGTTAGAATATTGGGGTAGTTCTTGTACTAGTGAGCTAGCCAAAATGAGCTGACTCATTTTATAGTCCGCCAAGGGGTCCGCAAGTCAAAAAGTTTGAAAACCCCAGACCTAGATAATGCTGACCACCACTTTACTTTAGAGAATAATGACGTAATGCCCAACCACTTGTTGAACGGCGGGGCAACACTTGTAACTATTTTTATATCTACCGTGAAATATTACATACGATTTATTTGCGAATTTTGACACAGGAGCCCAAGCTAAGGTGTTAAAATTGTTCAGAAACGCAGGGCTCAAATGGTTAAGCGAGGGAAGAAAGTTTTATTCTCCCTTTTATTTCCCTCATTATGGGCATTATCATATCCATGATCTGACCTTACTTCACGGATGTAATGAAAGAAATGGAATGACAAACATGCTTTGTTCACAGAAAGAGTTTTATATTACTAAGTCATACACAAAATTATATATGCATATTTACACTGAGCAAAGAAAATATAACTCATGTGTATACAACAAGCACTGTGAAAAGGAAAGGAAAAAAGTGTTTTACGTGAACTACACAGAATTTGGTTTGCTGGAGATTCTTCTGTGTTTATGGAGAAGTCATATTTAGGATTCCAGATACGAGAGGGCCGTATTTATCTGGTATGTCACTTGCGAGGCAATATTCTGGAAACGGGAAATGGCGAGTCCTGGGATTTTCCCAAATCGAGGACTGCGAGCCGAAGATATTTTTTTATATATAGTGAAGATATATTTCTATAGGAAAACACCGGCAAGGGTTTATAAGCTGCACTACATGTGAGATAGCTGGGAAAGGTAGACTTAACCTTAACCTCGGACCGGGCCCCCCCCCAAAAAAAAAGAAAAAAAAGGGGGGACTGCTCGGTTTGACTCCTGGAAGATAATTGACTGTAGAGACAGCTGATTGCCCCTTTTCATCACTATACAATGACGTCACTAAGTGCCCATCTCGTGAACTACGTAAATTCATCTCTACCAATGGGAGACAATCGCCTTTTGTATCCCTACAGAGACAACATGCATAAGATCTTATAACGATCATTGACCCAAGCTAATAATTTCTGTATTTTTTTTTAATTTTTAAATTTTTTCGTAATTCCGCTGTCAATCCAATCTTTATATGCAATTAAGGGGCATTTACTGAGTTTTAAATAAAAAGTTGTCAACTTTTCCCGCATGACAACTGGAGCCGTCATAACCCTTTTCTGCTATTTATGGATGTGCATGAGGATATTTATTTTTAAATGTTATTAACTGTCAATTTTTTTTTAAATTAACCACAGTAGCGAGGTTGCCATGGTAACGATTCTATTGATAATTATAATTTTGGATATAAATGAGATTTAGGGAAAAACTCTGTGCAAAAAAAAAAGTGACTCACTTATTTCCTGCAACTAGTAATCAATAGAAACATAACCGAACAGCTTTAAACAAAGAATAATAGAGGTAAAATTTATTTATAATAGGTAATATAGTTCGAAATTCAATAATCTATGGGTCCTCCTTTACTTTGAATAACCTTTTCAATACTTTTTGGCATTGACTTGATTAGGTTCTGGCAAATCTCATCTCCAAGCATTGAATTCCATTCGGATATGAAATTCACAATCAAATCCTCTTTGTTGCTTAACTGCTTTCTTGAGAGTCTGTACTTTGTAATGTCCCATAAGTTTTCTATGGGTTTGAGGTCAGGAGATTTGGGCGGCCATGTCATAACACTCACCTGCTTCTCATCAAAGTATTCCTTCATCAATTTTGATTTGTGACAGGAAGCATTATCCTGCATAAAAATGAGCTTGGTAGGGTCGATTTGCATCCTTTCAGCAGAAGGGAGCAGACAAGACTCTAAAATTCTCTTGTACTGCTCGCTCTTGAGGGTCGTTTCAATAGGTTTTAAGAAACCAGTTCCATGAAAAGGAAAGCATCGCCAGAACATTATACTGAATGGATGCTTGACAGTACTTACTGCTAAATTCAAAGAGCTTTCAAAGCTTCTTCTTCGGATTTTAGATGGCTTATCCTTTGAATTTAGATCAAGTTTCGTTTCATCAGAGATGAGAACATTTAGTAAAAAAAACAAACAAAAAAAAAAATCAGGTTAGTCACTTCTATCGAACAGCATTGTATACAACTACTTTTTCCCGTAGTCTAGCTTACATACTTGTATCTCTGTAGGAAGGCTTTACTTATGGCAGAACGTCTATAAGACTGTCCATTAAATTCTTCTTTCGTCGACAGTTTTCTTTCCATCTGATTCATTCGCGCTTCTTTCTACATGGATTCACTAATATGGCTGAATTAGTTGCTTCGGTTTGTTTTTATTCTGGGAAGAACTTTTGCACGAACAACGTAAGAAGCCGAATCAGGTGTAGTTCTTGCCATCGGAATGCCTTTGATGTGGTCAACTCTTATGCTTATTATACAGAATTGTAGCAGATTGGCTAGGATTTATTAATGGCAATATCCAATCGACCATTTTGCTCATCTTTCATTTCGACTTTCTTTTTTTTTTTATTGTAATTCTTCATTTCTTTCTTCTTTTTCTTTTTTCTTCTTTTTTTTTGTTCTTTTCCCGTTTCAAACATTTTATTTCTTATTGATTGCACTTCAATGTCATATTTTGATTGTGTTATTCAGTCGTTTTTTATTCTTTCTTTCTTGCATTCTTTCTTTCTTCTACCCTAAATAATGGATTTCTTTCTTTCTTTCTTTTCTTTTGTTTGTTTGTTTGTTCTATCCTAAATAATGCCTTTCTGTCTTTCTTTCTTTCTTTCTTTCTTTCTTTCTTTCTTTCTTTGTTCTATCCTAATGCCTTTCTTTCTTTCTTTCTTTCTTCTACCATAAATAATGCCTTTCTTTCTTTCTTTCTTTCTTTTTTCTTTCTTTCTTTCTTTCTTTTTTCTAATATAAATAATGCCTTTTTTCTGTCTTTAAATTAAATATTAACTCTTTCTTTCTTTCTTCTCCTTGTCTCTAAATGAAATATTTCTTTCTTTTTTTCTTTCTTTCTTTCTTTCTTTCTTTCTTTCTTTTACCCTAAATAATGCCTTTCATTCTTTCTTTCTTTCTTTCTTTCTTCTACCCTAAACAATGCCTTTCGTTCTTTCTTTCTTTCTTTCTTTCTTCTACCCTAAATAATGCCTTTCATTCTTTCTTTCTTTCTTTCATTCTTTCTTTCTTTCTTTCTTTCTTTCTTCTACCCTAAATAATGCCTTTCATTCTTTCTTTCTTTCTTTCTTTCATTCTTTCTTTCTTTCTTTCTTCTACCCTAAATAATGCCTTTCATTCATTCATTCATTCTTTCTTTCTTTCTTTCTTTTTTCTAACATAAACAATGCCTTTCTTTCTGTTTTTAAATTAAACATTCTTTCTTTCTTTCTTTCTTTCTTTCTTTCTTACCAATCATATTCTGGGAGCAATCAAAGTCCATTCTAAGAAATGGAACCCCCCACCCGAAATAGCATTAAACGAGGTTCACTCTAACTCTGAGATAAAGTGAAAAGTGAAAATATGGAAACAATAATAACCAAACTCTTCAGACGATTCTGACAAATCAAAAGACACAGAAGATCCGAATAGAAATAAAAGACATAGAATCTGTTGGTAATTAATACGCGAAATGTGTAAAGCTCCAGTTATTTACGTATCAGTGTTATCTGCGTGTCGCCGGGATGGCATGAAATGCAGAAGAATACATATAAGGCTGTTCTAGTCTTTGGTGCCTCGACTGCGTGGAAAGAAGCCTACTACTTGATTGGCAATTAGGTCCCATCGTTTTACTATTGAAACTGTTTATTTTCTAGAGTTTCTTTTCGCTTATCTGCCTGCTTATTTTACTGTGTGTTTGTGAGAGTATTATAGCTGCATAATATTATGTACATATCTATGTTTTTCTAAGAAATGTTGTTTAATAGAACTAAGATCAGAAAGGTGACAGGTAAGTCTACGGGATAGTGTGGTTGTGGTAAAACCAATATATGCAGTGGGTTTATTATTAGACAAAATCTCTGCACTGGCATGTAAATTCATAACCTACATTGTTTTTTGTAGAAGATTTATTTGTGCGGTTGTAGGATTATTAGAGATTAGGATGTTAATTGTTTTAATTTTTTTTTTATAAAACGGCTCCTGATAAGACATAATAGACATTCATCGTTTGTTATATTTAATAATATATGCTTAAACAATGATCTGCTGCCACAATACACTATATGTGTGTGCGTGTATGTATGTGTGTGTGTATGTGTGTGTATATCTGTGTGTGCGTAGATGTGTGTATGTGTGTGTATGTGCGTGTGTGTGTATGTGTGTTTATGTGTGTGTGTGTGTCTGTGTGTGCGTATGTGTCAGTCTGCGTATATATGTGTATGTGTGTGTATCTGCGTGTGCATGTGCGTTTATGTGTGTGTGCATGTGTGTATGTATATGTGTGCATGTGTGTGTATGTGCGTGTGTGTATGCGTATTTATGTGTGTGTGTGCATATATGTGTGTATGTGTGTTTATCTGCGTGTGCATGTGTGTATATGTCTGTGTGTATGTGTGTGTATGTATATGTGTGTATGTGTGTGTGTGTGTGCGAGTGTGTGTGTATGTGTGTTTATGTGTGGGCGTGTGTGCCTGTGCATATATGTGTGTATGTGTGTTTATGTGTGTGTATGTGTGTGTGCGTTTATGTGTGTGTATGTGCGTGTGTGTATATGAGTTTATGATTATGTGTATGTGTGTGTGTGCGTATATGTGTGTATGTATGTGCGTGTGTATGTGTATTTATGTGTGTGAGTGTATGTGTGTGTGCGTATATGTGTGTATGTGTGTGTATGTGCGGGCGTGTGTGTGTATGTGTGTTTATGTGTGTGTGCGTTTATGTGTGTGTGTGCCTTTTTGGCGGGGATGCAAACCCACTTTTCTGTTAAAACTACTGTCAAGGTACTGCGTTAAAGATTTTTTTATTAATTTCTCTTCTGTTCTCTTTTATTTTCGCTTTTAAATGAATGCATGGATTGCTTTATATATATATATATATATATATATATATATATATATATATATATATATATATATTATGTGCGTATATATATATATATATATATATATATATATATTATGTGTGTATAGATATAGATAGATATATATTATATGTGTGTGTATATATATATATATATATATATATATATATATATATATATATATATATCTAGAGTGATAGGAAAGTTTTCCTTTTTCAAACAGGGTCAGCACATTGTGTCCATGTTCATAGGTGATATTAAGAAGAATTTTCTTTTTTTTTTTATTAATAATGCTTCAATTTTTTTAACCATTTTACATGTGGACGAGTCTATTACATTTGTATTATCAAAGAATATTATTCGGAATAGAGTTTGGTAGATCTCTGAAGAGACGAAATTGAGAAATGGTCAGAGAAATGTAACATGATTCTTTTTGTTAGTGTGTGTGTGCTGGGGGTGCGGGGGTGTTCTGGGGTGTATGCAACAAGTACTGCAACATGCAGTATATGTTGCACAGATACACACATGCACTATATGTTGCGCATGCACACACATATATAAATATAAAAGTGAACATTGAAGTCAACACCCAGAGGCGACAGGCTGTTTCATGCTAGATGCAATCGTCAGACATCAATGTTCACTTTTATATTTACACACGCTCTATCTCTGATATTGAGCACTTTATCCCATAAATATAGCACATCTTAAGATTATATTTCTTCATATATATATATATATATATATATATATATATATATATATATATATATGTATGTATGCATATATATATATATATATATATATATATATATGCATATATGTATGCATATATATATGAATATATGCAACATATATATATGTACGCACACAGACACACAAACAAACACACACACACACACACACACACACACATATATATATATATATATATATATATATATGGCTGATCATGAGAGCAGGGTTCGTAACTCACCATGGTCAATTTGTCAGGAAGGAGAAATCCTGATGTTATCGGACTGGTGGGGGTCGATCCCAGCGTTCGGCACATTTGGAATTGTCTACCAAACCATACCACGAGTTAACCTAAGTCTTGGGAGTGAAATTGGGTAGACGGAACTCTTGTGGGACGTCGATAGCTGTGCTAGCACGTAGCCACAAGTCATCGTGGCCGAGAGCACGAGTGCGATGTTTGTCTTCAAATTGTTGATCACGCTAAAAACAAAAAAAAAAAAAAATAAAGCGCTCTTTCCCAGAAACTGTAACTAAGTTATGCTCAGCATCGTTGCAGTATAAACCATATGTGGACTCCGAAGGTGTTGAGCAAACACAGATGTGCCTGAGCGAGCGTCTGCAGTAGGGATTTTCTAGCGGACCTAGAAGACGAGTATCCTCGAATACGTGTGGCTAACTATTATACGTATATATATATATATATATATATATATATATATATATATATATATATATATATATATATGAAATTAATCTTAAGATCCAGGAAAAATTTAGGTTTCACCTAAATGGATTTTCAGGGTAAGCCAGCTTATCCTGAAGACCCGTTTAGGCGAAATCTAAGTCTGTTGTTCCGGGATCTTTAGGACATATTCCATTTATCCCTGCTCTGCTGAGTGTATTGAGCACTCTATGTTTTATCATAGTTACTCGGTTTTTTACTTTGGACTAAAAACTTAAGGTACTGGACAATTTATTTCGTCCTCTTCGGAGGTTTCTAGTTCTCTCTTTTCTTTTTTCAATTTTTTTCCTCGGGTACCGATTTATTTTGATAGACTTACACGTTGTGATATATGAGGTATATTTCCAAACGAGTATTACTACATTAATTACATTATTCAGACTATTGGCAACGTTTCGGCCCTTCAGTATCTGTTTATATTTCTGAGATGAGGTATTATGTACATTATTTACATTATTCGGACTATTGTCCTCATCTTTGTCGCCATATTTATTACAACGTTTCGGCCCTTCAGTATCTGTCTATATTTCTGAGATGAGGTATTATGTACATTATTTAAATTATTCGGACTATTTTCCTCATCTTTGTCGCCATATTTATTACAACGTTTCGGCCGTTGTACGCTCCGGCCTTCTTCAGAGGGAAAATTAACAGGAGATAACAGATAACTGACATCCATTAAAATATGACACATGGAACTAGAACTCTCTGCCCCAGTGAGCGGAATAAATGTACATAATACCTTATTCCAGAAATATGGCGATAAAGATGGCGTAATGACTTGGTAAACGTCATTCCTCTTTAAACAGAGTACAATGATACACTCCTGCGTGAATACTCCACTATAATGTTAAGCTCTTCAAATCAAGGGTCTATCGATAATTATAATCTTCATTTCCTTCTTGGTGTAATGCTTAACAAACATATCTCGCTTACAACTGAACAATGAGTTCGATCCTCACTGGGTGCCCCCATACTTCTGGCCTTGTGCCACTTCCATGGAGACTATGAGGTATTATGGTGAATGTAGTATGCAAGGTAAGTAAGAATGCGCTGTTTTGCCTTGTGCCACATCTAAGATACGTTTAGAAAATTGACATTAGTTTAGTTCTTGGCACCTCGACGTAGTGCAATGGTTAGCAAGCTTCTCTCGCTAAATCAATTAAGACTGAATAGTGGGTTCGATGCTCACTGGATTCCCCAAATGTTCGGCATTGTGCCATATCTAAGCTATGAAAAATCGCCATTAAAATCAACAATTCGCCCTTGCATGGAGTA
>OZ010575.1:70132575-70145075 GCA_963932145.1 Acanthosepion lycidas | reverse complement strand
ATCAACATAAATTGTCTACCAAAATCAAATTCATGCGAATGGCCTCCCAAACTATCGTTAATTTACAGACATATGAATACGTCCAAATGAACATTGTTCAGGCCCTTTCGATAATATTACACAGATATAAGTATCAACAACTTATGAGGATTATGGAGTACACCAGTGGATATTTGGGTAAGAAAAAAGTCAAAACAAAAAAACAAAACAAAATAAAATAACTTAATCTTTGCGCGTTAAAAATAACCCACTTACGTATACCACAATCGCGTACAAATTAGGCTTTTTCGTCGCGCCAATATCGTCTGCTTTGTTCAAGTCGACGAAAATATTTTTAAACTTTGGGTAGCACTTGGGATTTTTATGAATGAACGCAGAATATCCGTTTATTTTTTGTTTTTTTGTTTTTTTTATTTTTTTGTTTTTTTTGTTTTTCGAGCGAGAATTATGTTTTCGGTCGCCCGAAATAGACGATGTTACAATATTCGATAGCAGACAAAACAAGTCCATTGATATATTTACAACGAACATATTTTTATTTTTGCGAAAGTCTTTATTCGAGAAGTTGACTCGAGCGACCGGATGTGCAATATTTCTAAAGTTTTCAAGAAGAGTGGGAGAAAAAGAAAGATAGAGAAAGAGAGAGAGAGAGAGAGAAAGGGTGAAACATAGAGAAAGAGTGAAAGAGAGAGAGAGAAAGAAAGTGAGAAAGAGAGAGAAAGAGAGAGAGAGAAAGAAAGAGAGAAAGAGAGAGAAAGATAGAATGATAAAGAAAGAGAGAGAAAGAGAGTGAGAGAAAGAGAGAGAGAAAGAGAGAAAGATAGAGAGAGAGAAAGAGAGAAAGAGAGAGAGAAAGAGTGAGAGAGAAAGAGAGAAAGATAGAGAAAGAGAGAGAGAAAGAGAGAGAGGGAAAGAGAGATAGATAGAGAAAGAGAGAGAGAAAGAGAGAGAGGGAAAGAGAGATAGATAGAGAGAGAGAAAGAGAGAGAGAAAGAGAGAAAGAGAGAGAGAAAGAGAGAGAGAAAGAGATAAACATAGAGAAAGAGAGAGAGAAAGAGAGAAAAAGAAAGAGAGAGAGAAAGAGAGAAAGATAGAGAAAGAGAGAGAAAAAGAGAGAAAGAGAGAGAGAGAGAAAGATAGAGAAAGAGAGAGAGAGAAAGAGAGAGAGAAAGAGAGAGAAACATAGAGAAAGAGAGAGAGCGAAAGAGAGAGAAAGAGAGAGAGAAAGAGAGAAAGAGAGAGAGAGAAAGAGAGAGAGAGAAAGAGAGAGAAACAGATAGAGAGAAAAAGAGAGAGAAACAGAGAGAGAAAGAGAGAAACATAGAGAAAGAGAGAAAGGGAAAGAGAGAAAGAGAGAAACATAAAGAGAAAGAGAGAGAGAAAGAGAGATAAAGTGAGAGAGAGAGAGAGAGAAAGAGAGAGAGGAAGAAAGAGAGAAAGAAAGAGAGAAATAGAGAGAGAAAGAGAGAGAGAAACATAGAGAAAGAGAGAGAGCGAAAGAGAGAGAGAAAGATAGAGAAAGAGAGAAAGAGAGAGATAGAAAGAGAGAGATGAAGAAAGAGAGAAAGAGAGAGAAAGAGAGAGATAGAAAGAGAGAGAGAAAGAGAGAGAGCGAAAGAGAGAGAGAAAGAGAGAGAAAGATAGAGAAAGAGAGAAAGAGAGAGAGAGAAAGAGAGAGAGAGAAAGAGAGAGAGAGAAAGAAAGAGAGAAAGAGAGAGAAAGAGAGAGAGAGAGAGAGGGGGGAGAAAAAGGAAGACGAAAATGATGTGAAATATTTATTATTTTTCACACATGAATGATTTCTTTCTAAAAAGTCGATAACTACATTAAGCGATCGATCGATTCTTTGTTTCTCGGACAGACACGCGTATAATCCCGAAGACGAAGGAAAAAGTCACCCCAAAACTCGAAGTTACGTTTGAATAGCGAAAGATGATTTCCAAATGCTAAGCAAAGTATTAAGAAACAGGAAAACTATCTATCAAACGAACCAATGCCTACCACTTTGATTCTAGAGAAAATTATACCTACGTATACCTATTTTAAAATCTAGTGAAAACCAGACCAATGTATACATTGTTATTCTAGCTGAAACTTACGTCTAACATTTCGATGTTGA
Organism: Acanthosepion lycidas; assembly: GCA_963932145.1. NCBI lineage: Eukaryota > Metazoa > Mollusca > Cephalopoda > Sepiida > Sepiidae > Acanthosepion > Acanthosepion lycidas. The sequence goes on along the minus strand of OZ010575.1, from coordinate 70,142,956 downwards.
CTCTAGTGTGAAGTGGACCTGTGTTTACCATTTTGCTTCAAAGTGTAAACTAGACCTACGTCAAGTTTTTGTGTCTAGTTCAAACTTGATCTATGTCTACCGTTTTGAGTCTAATGCAAACTGGACTTAAGTCAACCTTTTGCGTCTAGTTCAAATTTGATCTAATTCTACCGTTTTGATTCTAGTGTAAAGTGGACCTAACTCAATCTTTTTGCATCTAGTTCAAACTTGATCTATGTCTACCCTTTTGATTCTAGTGTAAAGTGGACCTAACTCAATCTTTTTGCATCTAGTTCAAACTTGATCTATGTCTACCCTTTTGATTCTAGTGTAAAGTGGACCTAACTCAATCTTTTTGCATCTAGTTCAAACTTGATCTATGTCTACCGTTTTGATTCTAGTGTAAAGTGGACCTAACTCAATCTTTTTGCATCTAGTTCAAACTTGATCTATGTCTACCCTTTTGATTCTAGTGTAAAGTGGACCTAAGTCAACCTTTTTACATCTAGTTCAAACTTGATCTATGTCTACCCTTTTGATTCTAGTGTAAAGTGGACCTAACTCAATCTTTTTGCATCTAGTTCAAACTTGATCTAATTCTACCCTTTTGATTCTAGTGTAAAGTGGACCTAACTCAATCTTTTTGCATCTAGTTCAAACTTGATCTATGTCTACCCTTTTGATTCTAGTGTAAAGTGGACCTTAGTCAACCTTTTTCCTTTTTTTGTTTGTTTTTTTTTTGTAAGCGTTTCACCCCCCAAGCAAGGCGGGAAACCACTAGGACGCAAGGGGTTGCAGAAGATTTGGATCAAGATTAGATAGGAGTGATAGAGGAAAGGGAGAGGAGAAGGATAGTGGATAGATCAAGGCAACTGGAGATGTCGATTGACATTACATTTGAATAGTTGGAGATTATAGCTCTTAGGGAAACTGGAATAGGGAAGGGAGTTCCACAGGCGAGTGGTGGGAGACATGACTCTATTGGAGTAGAAGAGACGGCTATATTTAGGTGTTTTGACAGTGAAAGGGTGAGAGTGGGATGCCAGCCTCGTAGGGCGCTTGAACTCATGAAGTCTGGGAACCAGTGAATGCAGCTCCTCGGAGCAATTACCATGAAAGTATTTGTAAAAAAGACAGAGAGAGGCAACGGCGCGTATGTGAGAGAGCGACTGCAGACGAGATGCCAGAACAGGGCCAATTATATTGCATACCCGCATCTGGAGCTTATCAAGAACCCCGAGGCAAACAGCAATACTCCATGGAAGGGCGAATTATTGATTTGTAGATCTGAAGGATCGATTCCGGTGAGAAAAATTTCCTGAGTTCAAACTTGATCTATGTCTACCGTTTTGATTCTAGTGGAAAGTGGACCTAAGTCAACCTTTTTGCGTCTAGTTCAAACTTGACCTATTTTGATTCTTACATTAATGACTCTTGTACAAATAGGGCGCATTTCTATCTTTGTAAATTTGACTTATGTCTACCTTTTTGACTCACTTAAACTAAATATACGTCAACCATTTAAAGTTTATTTTAAATCGGGCTTACGGTCAGCTTTTTACCTCGCGTGTTTGGCGGACCAAGCATTTGATCGCCTGTTGCAACCAGTTTTGCCAGATCTCGCCCGTTTCAGTCCCTTTTGAACCGTGGGTGGGGCGGGGGTCGCTTCTAGCCTAGTGTGTAGGCTTCTTCGCCGCGCAGGGTTGTCTATCAAAATGAAATTCACGCGAATGGCCTCGCTAAAATCTCTTTAATTTACAGCTATCTTCGCCCCCGCCATCAGGTTAGAGAAAAGAAAATAGAGAAAGACGATGACGATCCGCCGATGCGAGCGCCTATCGACAAGAAACTAAACAAAGGTCTACCATTTTGATTCAAGTTGAAAGCGGACCATTGTCCTACGCTTTGAGACTAGAGTAAGCCACACGGATGTCGAAGTTGTTTTTTTTTTATTCTAATGTAAGTCTGGCGAGTCTGCCATTTTTTCGCGAGTGCCAATCGGGGTAAATTCGTATTGATCACTCGTGCAATCCAGTGTGTGTGTGTGTGTGTGTGAGAGAGAGAGAGAGAGAGAGAGAGAGAGTGAGAGTTAGTGTGAGTGAGTGAGTGTGCAAGTGTGTGTGTGTCAGTGGAGAAAATATTTTTGTCAATAACGAAAAGGAAAATTGTTACGAATGAGGGTTTCCAGAAATATTTTCGCACACACCAGCCTCAGATATTCATAATTACGTTAATATATATATATATATATATATATATATATATATATATATATATATATATATATGTTTCAACGTCATCACTTGATAAGACACCGAAGGTGTTGAAACAAAATGGCTATTTTTGTAGTGATTTTATAACATATTTATGTTATAAATTTTTTTTTTCTTTAAAAATAAATAATTATATATATATATATATATATATATATATATATATATATACTGGAGGGAGAAGAAGAGGATTCATACCTTTCCCAAGTGTATTAGCACGTAAGTGAATGTAATGGATTTGACTGGAATTCGAACTCGGCACTCCGATTGCACAATCCGTGCCTCATAGTCAGTTATGTGCCATGCGTGTTACATGATTAGGCGATCATGTATCTCTCGATACATGACTGACGAGGCAGATTTTTCCCACAGTAAGTTGCCATTTCTATCTGCGGTAGACCAGTTGTCATTCAAGGCTCTAGAACCCGGTCTGTCCTGCTATTTACCCATAGCTGGGAAGAGAAGAAGTCATACCTTTCTCAAGGGTATTAGCACGTAAGTGAACGTAATATATGTGGCTGGAATTCGAACTCGGCTCTCCGATTCCTCAATCCAAGCTGCTATCCATTACTCCACCGTGCCTCCTATGCCAGCTATGGGTAAATAGCAGGACAGACTGGGTTCTATAGCCTTGGATGGCAACTGATCTAGGAGAAGGAAAACTCTGAATTCAAAACTTGCGAAGGGTCGTTTGGAGACTTTGTGGCACGTAGTGCACCAGGTCTCTTTATTCGGCCCTTCAAAAAGTGTGGGTGGTCCTGCACGAAACCTTCACCACTATAATCAAATCTCATGTGCTGTTGTCCGGTTGTCGGTTTCCTAGGAACTGATCTGCTTGACCCTCATACGTCGAATTCGACTGAAGAGTCGAGTATATATATATATATATATATATATATATATATATATATATATATATATATATATATATGTATATGTATATATATATCTGTGTGTGTGTATGTGTATGTGTGTGTGTGTGTACACACACACACACACACACATATATATATATATATATATATATATATATATATATATATATATATATATATATATTATTAATAGAAATCTTAAAAGTATTAGAAATTATACTCGTTCGGAAAAACCTTCGGTGTTTTGATTTGCGAATAATCAAACCAATACCAAAGGGAAAAAACGGTATAAAAAAGAAAGAACCAAGAACATGAAAATAATCGTCCAGCATGCAAGTCCAAAGTCCAAAGAAAAAAACTCCGATACGAGTAAGCAAAATAACTAAAGTGCTCAATACGTTAAGCAGAACGGACCTAGTTAAACCTAAACGATCCTTTTTTCCTGACGATCCGCTTAGGTGAAACCATGGTAGGTTTCTCTGGCTCTTTAGGTTTAACTATATATATATATATATATATATATATATATATATATATATATATATAAAGAAAGAACAGTAAGATATGTAATCCGGTGTTCTTATTGATATTTTTATTTTTACAAAATAGTGCTCAATCTAAATTTACAGAGCATTAGTATTATAAATTAACTGATTTAAAGTATGTTTTTTCGCTACACAGAAATAACCATGTTTTAAAAATGGAAGCTAAAACTTTAAATTTCATTCTGTAATTAAATTAAAAAACATTAATTCCATTTGCTCCTCAAGCCAATTTTGGTATAACATATTTTTTTTAAATTTACTGAGTTTTAACTGCAAGGGAAATTCATAATTTACGTTTACCAAGGATACAGAGAAATCCAATCATCCATACAAGATGTGGTAGCGTGTTCATTTTTATTAATTTTTGTTGTATCAGTTATTAGTTATGTTCGAAAAATGGGTAAAGTTTAGGTACGGGTGGGGATGTACTGTCCTCTACAAAATAAATATCGCGCAGAATCATTAGTATACCAATGCAATATCTCTTCTATGGAAAATCCTGAAAACATAAATATATATATAGGTTGCACAAGCCATGAATTCAAAAAGTGTTTCAACCAACATCAAAGTTCCTTTAGGATAAATAAATATAGAAATCAAACATCTCTCTCGAAGTAATTTTGGCACCTGAAAGAATCAAATAAAACACCTACAATAAAATGGAAGTTAATAAGAAAAGCTAGAATACGTAGGTCACTAAATGACCCATGTCCTTTGTGCATACATGAGAAACTATATATATTACTAAGTTTATAAAAAATAAAAATTTACTGAATCAGAGAAATGAAATTGCCATTTTTGCCGTCATTGTCAAAAATTTGCCTTAAATAATATTTAAAAATAAAATTAAGAAATCCGACCTGATAATACTTATATTTGATATTAAAAATTAATTTTTTATAATGTAAGTAATTCTATTACATATACTTGTTTGAAAAAGAAATATACTCTATTAAAATTAACGTTGAAAATATTTTAAAATTGTAGTTAAATAAAACGTATTCTAACCTAAACATCATTTAAAATTGGAGTTAAATAAAATAAAACGAATTCTAACCTAAACATATCGCTCAAAGTACTTCTGACACTAAAAAGAATCCAACACTTAACGTAAAATAAAAACTAATAAGGAAAGGTGAAATATGTAAGCCAATAAATGACCCATGTCCTTTGTGCATACATGAGAAACTATATATTACTAGGTTTATATATAGAATATAAAAAAAAATCAAAAATTTACTGAATCAGAGAAATGAATTAGCTATTTTATGCCGTCATTGCCAAAAACTTTGCTTAGATAATATTTGGGAAAATAAAATCTTAAAAAAAATGTAACCTACTGATATACATATTTATATTTGATATGCAAAAATAATTTCATATCCAGGAAGTAATTCTATTATATTTATTTGTTTTAAAAAGAAATATAGTATATTAAAAATTAAAAATTAATAGTGAAAATATTTCAAATCGTAGTTAAAGAAAACGTATTCTAACCTAAAAACCCCCAAAAATCTTTAAATTTACAAATAGAAAAAAATGCCCCAAGAATTTTATTGCCGTTAACAATAAATTTAAAAAAAATCCAGACGAAATGCATTTAACGGATGTCAGAATTCATTGAAAAATACATCCCTACCCCCTACAAAAACGTAACTAATAACGGATACATCAAAATACAGACATAATGAACACGCAGACACCCCTTTTCTAGGGGAAGTGGATTTATCTGTAACCTTGGAAACGTGAATTATGATTTTAGCTGTGTCTTTAAAACCCAGTAATTTTAAAAGTTACTCCAAAATTCGCTTGAGGATGAAATGGAACTAATGTCTTTAATTTAATTACAAAATTAAATTCGGACCTTCCATTTTTGAAACATGGTTAGAACTGTGTAGCGGAAAAAACATATTTTAAATCAATTAATTTGTAATATATATATATATATATATATATATATATATATATATATATATATATATATGTGTGTGTGTGTCTGTGTGTCTATGTGTGTCAGCGTGTGTCGATATATATATATATATATATATATATATATATATATATATATATATATATATATATATATATATATATATATATATATAATTGTTACCTAATAATATACATACTTATAGTTGATGTGAAAATAACTCTACATACTGTAATGGATTCTAATAGATTTACTTGTTCTTAAAATAAATATAGAATTTTAAAAATTAATAGTGAAACTATTTTTCAAATCGTAGTTAAATAAAACGTATTCTAACCTAAACACCCCCAAGAATCTTTAAATATACAAATAGAAAAAAGGCCGTAAGAATTTTTGGCGTTAACAATAATTTTTTTTTTTTTTTTAAACCCAAAAAAACCCAGACGAGGAGAATTTAACGGATGCCGGAATTCGTTGAAAAATTCGCCCCTACCCGTACCTAAAGCCTTTTTCCATCGTAACAAATAACTAATACAACAAAAGTTAATAAGAATGAACACACGACCACCCCTTGTCTGGATGAATGGATTTCTCTGTATCCTTGGAAACAGTAAATTATAAATTTCCCTTTTAAAAAAATAAGTTACTCCCAAATTCGCTTGAGGATGAAATGGAACTAATGTCTTTAATTTAATTACAAAATTAACTTTAAGGTTTTAGTTTGCATCTTTGAAACATGGTTATTACTGTGTAACGAAAGAAAAACATATTTTAAATCAGTTAATTCATAATATATATATATATATATATATATATATATATATATATATATATGTATATACATATATATATATATATGAACAAATAAATAAATATATATATATATATATATATATATATATATATATATATATATATATATTTATATGAACAAATATAGTTTGAAGATGTGCTATATTTATGGGATAAAGTGCTCAATATCAGAGAGAGAGCGTGTGTTAATATAAAAGTGAATATTGAAGTCAACACTCAGAGGCGACAGACTGTTTAGGCGGCCACAGATGATTGCGTCCATTGCACTCTCTTCATACGGATGTATCTACCCATACATCTACATGTTTTTCTGTTTATCACAGTTCATATCTACATCTTTATCTCAGTATGTTATCTATCTATCTATCTATCTATCTATCTATCTATCTATCTATTTCTTATAGGCTCTTCGTATCTATCTCTCAATTTGTCTGTCTATGACCACTTCATCTATCTATCTATCTATCTATCTATCTCATTCTCTCCAGTATCTATCTATCTATCTATCTATCTATCTATCTATCTATCTATCTATCTATCTATTTATTTGAGCATGTTATCTATCTATCTCATTCTACTTTCTTTCTTTCTTTTTCTTTATCAATCTATCTATCTATCTATCTATCTATCTATCTATCTATCTATCTATCTATCTATCTATCTCATTCTCTCCAGTATCTATCTATCTATCTATCTATCTATCTATCTATCTATCTATCTATCTATCTATCTATCTCTTTCTTTCTCATTAATAGCTATCTATCTCTTTCTTTATTTCTTTCTACCTCATTCTTCTCTCTTTCTTTCTTTCTTTCTTTTTTCTTTATCTATCTATCTACCTATCTATCTATCTATCTATATATCTATCTATATATCTGATTATTCATAATCTATCTATCTATCTATCTATCTATCTATCTATCTGATTCTACTCTCTTTGTTTGTTTCTTTTTCTTTATCTATCTATCTATCTATCTATCTATCTATCTATCTGATTCTACTCTCTTTCTTTGTTTGTTTCTTTTTCTTTATCTATCTATCTATCTATCTATCTATCTATCTATCTATCTGATTCTACTCTCTTTCTTTGTTTCTTTCTTTTTCTTTATCTATCTATCTATCTATCTATCTATCTAAGTCACATTAATATCTATCTATCTCTTTCTTTATTTCTTTCTACCTCATTCTTCTTTCTTTCTTACTTTCTTTCTTTCTTTCTACGCAGCCGTACCTATTTCGTCATCTTTCTATTATAAATCACAAGCCCCATAAACTGCTCTCTAACATTTATAGAAACCTATTGCAACGACACATGCGTGCAAATAACTACGCAATATAATCAATTGATTCATATATATATATATATATATATATATATGATAATATTATATCCGTAAGCATCTAAATGGTGGTTATGGGTAGAAACAACAAAACAGAAAGGAAATAAAAACCAAACAAAATTTAGCGGGGCGCCCAGCCAGCAATATGTTGGGAAAGTATTAGAATTGTTATCTGATTTATGGCTTTGTTTGTCCGATTGACGAGTAACAATAACAACACAGTCGTACACTGGACAGATTCGGGTCACCTCTGATAGCAGACGAGAAATAAACAGGCAAACACATCCGCCAGACACACACATGCGCAAGCATTCGTACATCTCGCAGTCACACACACACACACTAGGCCACTTTAAAAGAACACTCGACACTAAATAAACATTTTTGATTTCACATCTGTCTGAGATTAAACCTAAAATAGGTCTTACTAGCAGCATGACCCGGCGTCGCCCGTGCTTGATTCAAAAATCGTACGACTCATACAGCAATCGCTATCACTTGACTTAAAATATTTTTGCCCTTCCTTGCCTTTAAAGGAGTGCCCTTTGCCGTGCTGATGCCTTACTTCTTGGCTATCTCACACTGCGAATTTTTTCTAAGCTCTATACTAAACATTAAATCTGTTACGAAAAAAGAACTAAACAAAATGAACACAAAACGATCAGCTTTAAAAAAAGGACTCGTAACTGGAAAAACCGAATGAAAAAAGAATGTTAACAACAAATACTTTTTTACACTCAACCCAGTTCTGCGGAATCAGAATCAACGTTGAGTTTAAGCGAATTAGCCAATTGGAGTAAAGTGCCATGCAGATTTAAATTTTTCTCACTTGTGACGAATGCAGCTATCGATTTTTTTTTTGCATGCTAGTTAACATTGGTGTCAGTCAGCTGTTGGCTCTCACGCTGGCCAATAGAATCTTCCTGCCTATTCGTGACAGCCAGCTATAGGCTCTGACTCTGACCAGTAGAAAATGACTGCAAACTACATGAAAACTGTCGTAGAAGCATGAAAAAGTCGATTATTTCCACTATCGTTGGGAGTTGGGAAATGCAAAGTCGGTTTTGGTCTTCCGCGCTAACTTGGAGCATGTGCATGTAAATTTTGGTGCAAATCCGTCGAAAATTGCGGCCGTGCATTCGTTACAAACACACACACACACACACACACACACATCCTGCCTTTTATAGATAGAGATTAAGTTTTAGCCAACGTTAACAGCATTTAATTTTTGTTCATGTTTATTCATAAACGAATGTATTTCCTCTATTTTTAACGATCTTACGTCAAATTTCAGTTGCTTTAGCATTGTTTTCTGACGAAATTATTATTCCTATTTATTTATAGCATCATTATTCAGCAATCAATGTATTTCCACCATTTTGAATGATCTTACGGCTTATTTCGGTTAAACGGTTTGACGCAAATATTATCTGCCCTGTTTCTTTTCTTTTTACAAAACTCTTTGAAGGTGGTATTTTAAATAAATTTATTGTCTGTCTGCGTTATTAGGTTGTATTAGGCGTTATTAGGTTGTAGTGAAAGTTACCACCATGCAATTTTTTATATTTATTCATGGCATCATTATTCAGCAATGAATGTGTCTCCCTCATTTTGAACTATCTTACGTCACATTTCAGTTAAAAGCATAATTTTCTGACGAAATTATCGTTCATATTTATTCATAACGTCATTATTCAGCAGTCAATGTTTCTTCGACATCTTGAATGATCTTTCGGATAAATTCTGGGGTTTTTTCTTTTTTTTTTTATAATAATACTTTGACGCACACATTAAATGCATCGTTTCTTTTCACTAACCTTTTTCTTTTCAGGATCTAACGTTGCCATTTCTCTAAATTCTGTAATCATCCATAATTCAGCGATCTGTTTTCTTTATCCTTCTATCAACCGTTCGTCTATTATCCAAAAACCGAAACATATTTTGGCATGCAAGAATAATTATGTGTTTGCAAGTAAATACTGAGAGAAATAGATAGATAGTCTGAGGCCCCTTCTGTTACTCTCAAGGTTCTTGATAGGCTCCAGAGGCGGATATGCAATATAATTGGCCCTGCTCTGGCATCTCGTCTACAGTCGCTCTCTCACAGACGCGTCGTCGCCTCCCTCTGTCTTCTTTACAAATACTTTCATGGTAATTGATCCGAGGAGCTGCATTCCCTGGTTCCCAGACTTCATGAATTCAAGCACCCTATGAGGCTGGCATCTTGCTCTCACCCTTTCACTGACGAAACTCCTAAATGTAGCCGTCTCTTCTACTCCAATAGTTTCATGTCTCACAGCTCTCGCCTGTGGAACTCCCTTCCCTATTCCAGTTTCTCTGAGAGCTATAATCTCCAGCTATTCAAATGTAATGTCAATCGACATCACCAGTTGCCTCGATCTATCCACTAGCCTTCTCCCCATACTCTCTTCTATTATCCCTATCTGATCTTGCTCCAAATCTTCTGTAACCCCTTGCGTCCTAGTGGCTTCCCCCCCCCTTGCTTGGGGTGAAAAGCTTAAAAAAAAGAAGACAGATAAAATAAAGAGATAGAGAGATAGATAGAAAGATAATATATTAAGATAGATAGATAGATAGATAC
>OZ010575.1:70072575-70120075 GCA_963932145.1 Acanthosepion lycidas | reverse complement strand
AATATCTTTGCCTCATATATGAATCAATTTTTAAACGAAATCGCTAGTAACAAATTTGATTAAGATATAATTTTGAGACGACCCCGAGACAACAAGGGCAGTCAACGTGTTAATAACGCCGTTTTTTTTTTCATATTCTTTTACACTCAGTAATCTCTTGCGTCTTAGTGGCTTTATTGCCTTGATTTGGGCGAAATAATTAAAAAAAACATATATAGGAATTACACGGAGCGTAAGGGAAAACGGATTGTCAATGATCTGGAATAAATGCAATTACTATTGGCAAATCGAATATGCGCAGCGTTAACTTATTTCTCTAAGCATAGAAACTGAAGTTTAATCATAATCAAACACTTCTTGCCTGGACGGTTTCATCCGTTTTAATTGCTCATTATCAAGCGTATGTAATAAATGATTAAAATCCTGCATGAGCGAAAAATTCAGTCAACAGACAGACGAACGAATGGATACGGATCTACTTTTGGACTTTGTAGATTCAGCGTTGCAAGCAAATCGATCGTGCAAGAAGCGGACGTCTTCAATTAAAGTGCTATTAGATGTCAGTTTATAATTTCTCATTATCAAACGCCATCACAATTACGGGTGTGTGAGAGGTTCGTACTTGTCTATCTCTGGTTCAGTTTGCGGCGACGATGACGACGACGAACTCTAAGAGAATGCAGTGCGATTGCCTCTCTCCTTTCGGCTTACTTTCCGGCAGTCGCGATGGGAGAGTTGAAGAATAGATGAATAATCTCCCATATGCATTTCCTCCATCATGGGCTTTATTATATCCGTGGGTTAATAACACCGTACTTCACGGATGGAACGGAATCGATGAAAGAAAAGATGCGCTTTGCACCCGGAGTGAGTTTTATGCTAAGTCATAAACAAAATTATATGACAAACATGGCCCGGCGTTGCCCGTGCTTGATTCAAAAATCGTACGACTCATACAGCAATCGCTATCACTTGACTTAAAAATATTTTTGCCCTTCCTTGCCTTTAAAGGAGTGCCCTTTGCCGTGCTGATGTTGCTACATGCCTTACTTCTTGCCTATCTCACACTGCGAATTTTTTCTAACCTCTATACTAAACATTAAATCTGTTACGAAAAAAGAACTAAACAAAATGAACACAAAACGATCAGCTTTAAAAAAAAGGACTCGTAACTGGAAAAACCGAATGAAAAAAAGAATGTTAACAACAAATCCTTTTTCACACCCAACCCAGTTCTGCGGAATCAGAATCAACGTTGAGTCTAAGCAAGCGAATGAGCCAATTGGAGTCAAGTGCCATGCAGATTTAAAATTTTCCTACTTGTGACGAATGCAGCTATCGATTTTTTCTGCTAGTTAACATTCGTGTCAGTCAGCTGTTGGCTCTCACGCTGGCCAATCGAATCTTCTTGCCTATTCGTGGCAGCCAGCTATTGGCTGTCACTCTGGCCAGTAGAAAATGGCCGCAAACTACATGAAAACTGCCGTAGAAGCATGAAAAAATCGATTATTTCCACTATCGATGGGAGTTGAGAAATGCAAAGTCGGTCTTGGGCTTTCCGCTAACTTGGAGCATGTGAATGTACATTTTGGTGGAAATCCGTCGACAATTGAGGCCGTGCATTCGTTACACACACACACACACACACACACATACACACACACATACACACATCCTGTCTTATATAGATAGAGATAAATAATTTAAACTTTATCTTTTAAAAGTACAATTAAATTTCTGTTGTATTTCTCAGAATAGGTATTGCACGTATTTAAACTACTTATAGTGTTTGAACTGTTGTCTCCATATTTATTCCCATATCCACGACGTTTCGGTCGTTGTACGCTCCGGCCTTCTTCAGGTGATATTTAGAATTTAGTATAGAATTTACAATGAGATGACCGTCTGCATTGCTTTGAACTTTTTGAAGATCAAAGTTGATTAGAAAGCAAGAAGGCGGAAGAGAGTTCCATAAGGCAGAAGTGCTTACACCTCGTAATTTTAAATGTAAAATCGTGAGATGCAGATTCACTTAAATTCGTAGAGGCGAGGTACCAAAGAGTAAAGCACTTCAGATCAGTTACCATGAAACTATTTATAGAAAAGGCAGAAGGAAGTGCTGGTAACGTGACTACAGCCGAGAAGACTTCGTTGACAACAGGTCGAGTGATAGCAATTCGATAAGAAAAAAAACACACACCTGCCACATTGGACTATGGGTGTAATCACAGATTTTGATGTTGGGTCGGTAGGTCACGTCATGTCGCATGACTTGGCTTTTCTGGAGATTATTTTGGATTATTTCGTGGAGGGAATTTATCGTCTACAAAGCGAGAATATCGGTCATCTATTGAATATGCTTATCTCAAGGAGACTAGGCATTAGTTTTGTTCAACACATTACAACTATCTATCTATCTATCTATCTATCTATCTAATTCTGAGCACTATCTATCTATCTATCTATCTATCTAATTCTGAGCACTATCTATCTATCTATCTATCTATCTATCTAATACTAAGCACTATCTATCTATCTATCTATCTATCTAATTCTGAGCACTATCTATCTATCTATCTATCTAATTCTGAGCACTGTCTATCTATCTAATTCTGAGCACTATCTATCTATCTATCTATCTATCTTATCTAATTCTGAGCACTATCTATCTATCTAATACTGAGCACTATCTATCTATCTATCTAATTCTGATCACTATCTATCTAATTCTGAGCACTATCTATCTAATTCTGAGCACTATCTATCTATCTATCTATCTATCTATCTATCTATCTACACCAGTCTGTCCGTATCTATCTATCTATCTATCTATCTATCTATCTATCTATCTATCTATCTAATTCTGTTCAATATCTGTTCAATACACCAGATAGATTATCTGTTGTAACCTAGGAAAGGTTACTGAATAGAATAATCCACTGAAGTTTGGTAATGAACGATAATACTTAGGTCAAGAACAACACATATAGGATTCATCAGTGGCGCGTAGAAGAAGTAGTCAACTGCTAGAAGTGAGTTAAGTGACTTCCAACTGCGGGATATCTATCATGCACCCCGTGCGGTCAGATTTCGCACACGGCCGAATTTAATGTGGGGTAATCGAGCCCATAGGCTTGTCCAACAATTCCGCGTAGACCCCGTATAAAACGGGCTCTGGTATCTGTTTCATTATCTATCTATCTATCTATCTATCTATTTCAGTATGATGTCTATCTATCTATCTATCTATCTATCTATCTATCTATGTCACTGTAATATCTCTCTTTTTCTCTCTAAGTCACTTTGATATCTATCTATCTATCTATCTATCTATCTATCTATCTATCTAAGTCATTGTAATATCTATCTATCTATCTATCTATCTATCTATCTATCTTAGTCACTGTAATATCTATCTATCTATCTATCTATCTATCTATCTATCTATTCCAGTCTCTCTATCTATCTATCTATCTATCTATCTATCTATCTATCTATCTATCTAGCCAGCTAGTCACATCTATCTATCTATCTATCTATCTATCTATCTATCTATCTATCTACTTTTATCCGTCTATATGGCCTGCTTAATGGCTTTGATGCGTAAAGTACATATTCCATGTACAAACGATTTCTCTTTTAAATCAGGATAGTTTATGCTGGCTAATTTTACGATCGCTGCAAGGTTATTTAACGTTGAAGATATGCCATATAGGATGCATGGCCCAATGATTTAATATATATGTCGGCATAGGTCCCGGTAACACTCAAGTCAAAAAGATTTTCGTAGGTCTGCTTTACACTAGAGTGAAAAGTGTAGATATATGGGGTGTAACAGAAAAAGTATTTACATTGTGTAACAGCATACTTATTCATCGTATATATGTATATCTCAAATATCATTTTCCATGTTTTAAAGGGTTTAGCCATCTTGACACCATTTGTCGTAAGAATCACTGAAAAACCCTTTGAGTTATTCAGCTAGAAAGAGAACAGGTTAAAATCGCTTTGTGCCAGCATCACTATGTCTTTCCAATTGAGCAATGGTGAGAGGAAAAAGATCATTCAAGCCTTCAGTAATGGTGCCAATATTCATACTCTGGCTTCAGTGTTCAAAGTTTATTCAAGAAGCATCAAGAGAATGGTGAATAAGTTTTAAAAAAGAGGGAACAGTAGAGAGGAAAACTGGATCAGGAGGTCACAACAGAAAGAGGGATGATCATTTCAACTTAGAGATAAAGGGTTCAGTTACAAAAGATACAACTCAATCCAGTAGACGTTTGGCATGTGAGAGAGAAGTTTCAGCTATGACAGTTCAAAGAGCTGTGAAAAAAGACTTGAAAATGAAATCGTACGTGAAACATGCGAGGAACCTTCTTAAGCCAAGATAGAAACTTAGAAGGTTAGAGAGGGCGAAGATCATCTTGAATAAGTTGGAACATGATCCTGGATTAATTAATATATATATATATATATATATATATATATATATATATGTGTGTGTGTGTGTGTGTGTGTGTGTGTTAGCTATGATTAAGTAATGATAAACATGTCATTTTGTTTATGATCGATTTCATCTCTAACATTTCTGTTAAGCTTGGAGAATAATTATACATTTTTTTTACTTTATTGCTCAGAGTCAAATAGTGTTATTAAAAAAAAAAAAAAACTATGAGATTTCCAGTAAGATATCTTTAATCATTTCTTGAAAGCTTAATCTAACAATTGGACAATTTTGCTGTTACACCCGGTATATCCAGTTTATACGAGAGTAAAAAAAAAGAAGGTAGACATAGATTTGTGTTCAGACCAAAATGTAGACCAAATTGGGAGACTGATATCCGACTTACCCTAGATTCAAAGACGTACTTATAGAACAGGCTGACACAGGAATAGAAAGCTAGTTATACGGGGTGTCCACAAATCGATTACACAAATAGAAAAACTATATACAGTGTAACCCGGATATAAGAGACTTGTCGGGACCGGAGAAAAAGTATCTCATATCCGTGTTTCTCTTATATCCGGGTTTGGTCTATTTTGTTTAGGTGAGTATGGCTCTAATTTGGGGCCAGATAAAATCTATTTTATATCCGGGTTTCTCTTATGTCCGGGTCTCTTATATCCGGGTTACACTGTATATTAAAATTTCGAAGGAAACTGGTTACTATCGAAATCTTTAGATAATATGAAGTCATTTTTAGTGTGATCTTCACCCTATGCAAGGCACGATGGCCACATGAGGTTAAGTGTTACTGATTAAGAGATTAGGCGGATAAGTGAGGAAGATAAACAGTTAATCCTTGACTTGAACAGATTAAGACTGTAGTGATCGAGGAAACATCCTTTTGGGAGTCGGTTCCACAGTTCAGTGGGTCACAGGAAGAAGTTGCTCGAGCGGAACTTACTCCCCAAATGCAGGGAAGATCGGTGGTGTGCTACAATTTAAGTGGCATGACCTGTTCTAGCCGTGAGGCTTTGAACTGGCGGAACCAAGGAATGTAGTTTGTCTGAGGACTTTCCGTGGAACTAGCGCAGTAAAAGGAAGAGCAAAAAAAGTCTTGCTACATCCCGCCTTTGGTTAGAGGACAAGTTGTCACCCACAAGGACACGAAGACATTTTAGGACTTCGTCGTGACTGGAAAGTGAAGATTTGGAAAGTCCTGCTCAAAATATGACTGTGGTTCTCCATTTAAAGCCTATTCTAGCTTTTATGAAGATAGACGCTTGCAGGAGGAGTCTATCTAAATCTTGGTATATACTTTCAACAATAGCCGTTAACACATCAGAAATTGATCTAGAAAAGCGAATTGGTTATTTTAAAAAAATAAAAAAGATTCTGCGAGATGCAACGCTAAACGAAATACTGAGTTAATTAGAGCCTCTAAAAGGTTACCAAAGAGAGTTAAAAGACTGAGAGGCCGATAGTTAGAAGCACCAGATGGTTGACAAGAGTTTATTAAAGAAAGAAAGGACAGAAGACGATTGCCAACGAGCGGATAAGCAAGAAACAGCGAAGCACTTACTGTACAGTCCCACTTTTGGAGCATTTCATAATTACTATACTAGGGATGGCATCAAATTCACATACTTTGTGGGGAATGTGATTTAGGGATGATACCATGGGCAGAGTTATATGCATATCACTCAATAAGTATTCAGTACTAAGTGGAAAGACAAGATTAGAATTTGTTGAAGGAACGCAAATCTACCTGAGCAAGTGTCTGAAAGAGGGACTATCTAGCTACCCTAGCAGCCAGTTTTACAATAATAATAATTATTATTATTATTATTATTATTATTATTATTGCATGCGGATATCTGACTACTAAAAGATCGCTGTCCTGCTGCTTGTGTTCAAACTTATTCCCTGTCTTTGTATGGGCACCTCGGGGTGGTGTATTGGTTAGCAAGCTTGCCTTGCTAGCACAATTATGAGTGAGTAGTGAGTTCGATCCTCACTGGGTGCCCCATACTTTCGACCTTGTGCCACATCTGAGCTACGCTTGGAAAAAGCACTATTCCCTGTCTTTGTACATATCCGTGAAAGCTTATCTGATACATTTGGCCTCTTTCTCTCTCTCTCTCTCTCTCTCTCTCTCTTAAGTTTCGTGTGTTTTTATCTGTACTCCCGCCAGTGTTAATTCGCCTCGTGCTATCGCAGTCGACCAAAAAGACAGTGCCTTGTCTTTGCTCGATACATTCCAGGCGTACACACAAGAAAAGCGAATGCGATCGTTTTCTCGTGGAATGTAATTACAGCAGAAACTTCTCTCGTATATCATATTAATGAGAAATTATAATTTTCATTTCCAATATCGTCCTCAATGAACACATTTGTCTCTCGTATTGTACGTGTATTACACTGGGGAACTCGGCTTATGCAACTGGATCTTAATTCGTTACGAATCGATCATCTAATTGATCATTTTTTGTTGTTCATTCATACGGAATTCCAATCATTTATTTATCCACTCACCGACATGTAAATGAAATGAAACGCAATCAAGCAAACAAAATGATTCTTCACTGATACAAAGTCGTGTTTTTTTTTCTATAGATATAGATAGATAAAGGAAAAGGACAATTTCATTGTAATTTCGTATTAGAACATGAAGCAGTATGGAAAACATCTTTTTTGGTATTAAGTCAGGATTTTAACATACTCTAATATGAAATATTGTCCGTTGTGGTATGATGTAGCAGTCTCCATCCACCGGGCCGTGGACCATTTGGTACCGGGCCGCTTATCATTTGGTACCGGGTCGCGGATCATTTGCGACGTGGCTGCTGAACATTTTGTACCGGGCTTCGGACCATTTGGTACCGGGCTGCTGATCATTGGCAACCGAGCCTCTGATCATTTGGTAACGGACCGCGAGCCCTTTGGTACCGGGCTTCGGGCCATTTGGTAGCGTATGCTGATCATTTGGTAATGGATCGTGGACCATTTGGTACCGGGAATCGGACTATTTGGTACCGAGCCGCTAACCATTTGGTACTGGGCTGCTGATCATTTGGTTGCGGGCCGCGGACCATTTGGTACAGGGATGCTGATCATTTGGTACCGATCCGCTGACCATTTGATAGCGGGTTGCTGATCATTTGGTAGCGGACCGCGGACCATTTGTTACCGGGCTTCGGACCATTTGGAACCGTCTACTGATCATTTGGTAGCGGGGCGCGGACCGACCATATGGTAGCGGACCGCGGACCATTTGCTACCGGTCTTTGGACCATTTGGTATCGTCTACTAATCATCTGGTTGCGGGGCGCGGACCGACCATTTGGTAGCGGACCGCGGACCATTTGGTACCGGGCTTCGGACCATTTGGTACCGTCTACTGATCATTTGGTAGCGGGGCGCGGACCGACCATTTGGTAGCGGACCGCGGACCGACCATTTGGTAGCGGACCGCGGACCATTTGGTACCGTCTACTGATCATTTGGTAGCGGGGCGCGGACCGACCATTTGGTAGCGGACCGTGGACCATTTGGTAGCAGACTGCGGACCATTTGCTACCGGGCTTCGGACCATTTGGTACCGTCTACTGATCATTTGGTAGCGGGGCGCGGACCGTCCATTTGGTAGCGGACCGCGGACCGAACATTTGGTAGCGGACCGCGGACCATTTGGTAGCGGACCGCGGACCATTTGGTAGCGGACCACGGACCATTTGGTAGCGGACCGCGGACCATTTGGTAGCGAACCGCGGACCATTTGGTATCGTCTGCTGATCATTCTCTCTAAGATCTCATCGTTGCTCACACGCTCGCTCTGTGATATCCGTAGTATCCTTCTGTAGAACCACATCTTCTCGAGTCTATTCTTCATCTTTGAATAGACTGTGCAACATTCGCTACCGCATAGGAGGGCAGATGTCATGTAACAGCTCAGTATTCTTTTCTTCCTTACCAAAGAAATCCTCCTGTCACGCAATACTCTGCCCAGCTTTTTGGAATGCGTCCTTGGCCATTCCAATACGTCTATGGATCTCAGTGTCACACTTCCCATCCTCTGTCAAAACACTTCCCAGGTATTTAAACTTCGGCACATGTTTGATTTTAGTGTCCCAGGCCTGCAAATCGGATTTTGGGCTCATCCATTTACTGAACTATAGGCTAATATTTAAAAGCATCAAAACAATCTTTGATGTTAGATTAGATTCTAATTCTATAGATTACCAGCAGCATGGGCCAGCGTTGCCCGTGCTTGATTCAAAAATCGTACGTCTCATACAGCAATCGCTATTACTTGACTTAAAATATTTTTGCCCTTCCTTGCCTTTAAAGGAGTGCCCTTTGCCGTGCTGATGTTGCTACATGCCTTACTTCTTGCCTATCTTACACTGCAAATTTTTTTCTAAGCTCTATACTAAACATTAAATCTGTTACGAAAAAAGAACTAAACAAAATGAACACAAAACGATCAGCTTTAAAAAAAGGACTCGTAACTGGAAAAACCGAATGAAAAAAAGAATGTTAACAACAAATACTTTTTCACACCCAACACAGTTCTGCGGAATCAGAATCAATGTTGAGTTTAAGCAAGCGAATGAGCCAATTAGAGTAAGGTGCCATGCAGATTTAAATTTTTCCCACTTGTGACGAATGCAGCTATCGATTTTTTTAGCATGCTAGTTAACATTCGTGTCAGTCAGCTGTTGGCTCTCACGCTGGCCAATAGAATCTTCCTGCCGATTCGTGGCAGCCAGCTATTGGCTCTCACTCTGGCCAGTAGAAAATGGCCGCAAACTACATGAAAACTGCCGTAGAAGCATGAAAAAAATCGATTATTTCCACTACCGATGGGAGTTGGGGAATGCAAAGTCGGTCTTGGGCTTCCCGCTAACTTGGAGCATGTGCATGTAAATTTTGGAGCAAATCCGTCGAAAACTGCAGCCGTGCATTCGATACACACACACACACACACACACACACACACACACACACACACACACATCCTGCGTTTTATAGATAGAGATTCAAAACAAGCTACAATTCATTTAAACATTTTAAATTGTTTCTTTACATATATTTATATGTTCCAATATAAGGCTCTTACTTTATTTTACTTCAATTTCTTTTATTTTATTTAATTTTAAATCATTTTCTTTCCATTGATATATTATTAGTAGTACTTTAGTACTTTAGTACTTTAGTACTTTATTTTTATCATTACTTTTTAGTTAGTTTAAGTAATATTATTATCAATTACTCTTGTGACTTTTAGAAAAGTTACACCCCACCCCTTTGATTCCCCAACGCCTCCTTTTTCATACTTACGGTTTCAAAAGCAGCATCTCTCTAATTTAGAATTTATTTTTTTGATTTCCAACTTTATTTTCAATCTTAAATGTTAATCTGAGCTTAAATTCAAACTCGAAATTAAACTACAATTCAGTTAAATATTTTAACTCCAATAATATTCCACCCCAACAATAATAGATCTCGCGTGAACCACAAAATTAAAAAAAAAAAAAATTGGTGTCAACCCAAAAGATAAATAAAAATGAATATAATTATTTCAACACATGAAAATTGATTCGGCGTGAAACTCGGAGTTGTGCAATTAATGTAAGATATGTATATATTTATTAATATATATATATATATATATATATATATATATATATATATATATATATATATATATATATATTAAATAGCCCTGTTGCTTAACATTCAGCACTGTTATTCTTATACTATAGAGTATGTAGTATGTATGTAGTATGTATTTGTTTATGATCGCTCGCTACCTATATTTACCCATTCGGATATATATATATATATATATATATATATATATATATATATATATATATATATATATATATATATATATATATATATATATATATATATATATTCTTTATATGTATATTTGATTTGTAACCTGTAGTCGATATTATTTTTGTCAAATTTTCTTAATTACACAGCGTCCCTTTCAATTTGAATTTCACCCGCCCCATCTTTCTTCCCCACCACTTCTTTCCTTACCTCTCCCTCCTTCTTTAACATTTGATCGCCCATGGGGTGTGTATGTCACCACGAAATGTATCTTTAATGTATTAGACATCCGACAACAATCATTTCCCCCCTTCCACTCACACCTAGTTTATATATATATATATATATATATATATATATATATATATATAACCCTCTCTGCTAAATTCACTCGTCTGTTACCCCTCTCTTTAGAACTAACATTCGTCCCACACTCTCATACTTACACTCTCTCTAAATTCTATTTTTATTTCCGGAATAGGTTTTTTTCAGTTTTCTTTTTGAATTTGTAGGTCTGATGAATTGGATCGTATTTACGATTCCAATGGAATAAATTATGACCATGGAATATTAGTGTTTAAGCCTTTTTATATATATATATATATATATATATATATATATATATATATATATATATATATATATATATATATATTAAGGAAAAACCTTTAAGGTTCTATTATAATAATGTATTAGGTTGGTACAAAAGTAGTATATTTCTTTATAATATGCCTCAGAGAAGATTCGTCGTGTTTGTAATTAATATAAGTTTGGTTTTTGTAATAGAATGTGTGATTTTTGGCTGTGTATTCACTTTCGTTATTACTTGCTCTGTGGAGAAATAGTCTAATTTGCTGGTCTATAACGTGGTTAGGAAAGTCGTTGTTGATTAAGGTTTGTTTTACATTATAAAGTTCTTTGAGGAAGAGTAGTCGAGATGATGAGTTTTTAATGAAACATGCATACACACACACATACATATATATATATATATATATATATATATATATATATATATATATATGCGTACGCGGGTGTGTGTGTGATATGATAAAATATAGTTTTAAGATATAGTATATATATGGGCTACAGTGCTCAATATCATGCTTAGAGCTTATGTAATTATAAAAATGGACTTTGAAGGTAAGACCCAGAGGCGACAGATTGTTTCATGTTTGTAAACAATCGTAAGGTGATATAAAGGGTGACCATAAAGGTCGTGTGCACTTTCAAAATTTATAACTTTGATTGTATTTGCGATGGAAATAATCTGTAAAAAACTGTTATAAAGTTTAATGTATCTAGTTTTAAGTATAGCTAGAATAACTAATGTGATTACAGGCGTTACTGTCACTCAGTTGGCAAATGTTTTCCGTGAAATGAAAAATCGTATTACCCTTTGAATTGCTAATGATGGAGGACATGTGGAAACTTAAAAAAAAAATTCAATAAAACCTTTAAAAATATAGATTTACTTCTTTTTAATCCTTTTTACAAATTATTTCTTTCGCAAGTTACACTGTTATGATAAGACCCGGATAGATAGATAGATAGATAGATAGATAGATAGATAGATAGATGTGGGAGTGTGCTGATGCAATTGTCGACAATTTGCATACGACTGAAGGTCAATTTCCACCAGCTTTAAGATAACGAGGTCACATATTTAACACAAATCATCTAAGAGATTAGTAAAATTTAATTAGTTAAATTAATTTTCTCCGAGCATATATAAGATCAAGCGAACGTTGTGTGGAATGAGTTGGATTGCTTCTCTAAATTTCTGACCTTGGTTTCCCAGTAAAGGAATTATATTTGTAAATTGCGTGGGGGTTCTGGTTGATGGATAACTAATTTCGAAAACCAAGATATAGTGTTTGAAAAAAAAAAAAAAAAAAATGAGTAAGGTGGGAAAAGGAGAGTAAGATGGAAAAAGGAGAGTAGCAGTGGAAAAAGAAGAGTAAGGTGGAAAAAGGAGAGTAAGGCGGAAGAAAGGAGAGTAAGGCGTAAAAAGGAGAGTAAGATGGAAAAAGGAGAGTAGCGGTGGAAAAATAAGAGTAAGGCAGAAAAAGGAGAGTAAGGCGGAAAAAGGAAAGTACGTTGGGAAAAGGAGAGTAAGATGGAAAAACAAGAGTAGCAGTGGAAAAAGAAGAGTAAGGCGGAAGAAAGGAGAGTAAGGCGGAGAAAGGAGAGTAAGATGGAAAAAAGGAGAGTAGCGGTGATAGTTCGAGGGATTGGCGGGATGGCGTCTTGATTAAGGGATGAGCCACGTGAAACGAAGTAGCACTTGCAGCGTGTCTTACTGGCAATGGTTCGAGGGATTGGCGGCATGGAGTCTTGATTAAGGGACGACACACGTGAAACGGAGTGGCTCTTGCAGCGTGTCTAGCTGGCGATTGTTAGGGGGATTGGCGGGATGGCGTCTTAAGGGACGAGCATTGTGAAACGGAGCGGCTCTTGCAGCGTGTCTCACTGGCAATGGATCGGGGGAATGGTGGGGGGCGTCTTAAGGGACGAACCTCGTGAAACAGAGTGGCTCTAGCAGCGTGTCTCACTGGCGATGGTTCGGGGATTGGCGGGATGGCGTCAAGGGACGAACCTCGTGAAACGGAGTGGCTATTGCAGCGTGTCTCACTGGCAATGGTTCGGGGGATTGGTGGCATGGCGGCTTAAGGGACGAGCCTCGTGAAACGGAGTGGCTCTTGCAACGTGTCTCACTGGCGATGGTTCGAGGCATTGGCGGGATGGCGTCTTAAGGGAAGAGCCTCGTGAAACGGAGTGGCTCTTGCAACGTGTCTCACTGGCGATGGTTCGAGGCATTGGCGGGATGGCGTCTTAAGGGAAGAGCCTCGTGAAACGGAGTGGCTCTTGCAGCGTGTCTCACTGGCAATGGTTCGAGGGATTGGCGGAATGGCGTCTTGATTGAGGGACGAGCCTCGTGAAACGGAGTGGCTTTTGCAGAATGTCTCACTGGCGATGGTTCGGGGGATTGGCGGGATGGCGTCTTAAGGGACGAGCCTCGTGAAACGGAGTTGCTCTTGCAGCGTGTCTCACTGGCGATGGTACGGGGTATTGTCGGGATGGCGTCTTAAGGAACGGGACTCATGAAACGGAGTGGCTCATGCAGCGTGTCTAGCTGGCGATGGTTAGGGGGATTGGCGGGATGGCGTCTTAAGGGAAGAGCTTTGTGAAACGGAGTGGCTCTTGCAGCGTGTCTCAATGTCAATGGTTCGAGGGATTGGCGGCATGGCGTCATGATTAAGGGACGAGCCTCGTGAAACGGAGTGGCTCTTGCAGCGTGTCTCACTGGCGATGGTTCGGGGAAATGGCGTGATGGCGTCTTAAGGGACGAGCCTCGTGAAACGTAGTGGCTCTTGCAGCGTGTCTCACTGGCAATGGTTCGGGGTCTGGCGGCATGGCGTGTTGATTAACGGACGAGCCTCGTGAAACGGAGTGGCTCTTGCAGCGTGTCTCAATGTCAATGGTTCGAGGGATTGGCGGCATGACGTCTTGATTAAGGGACGAGCCTCGTGAAACGGAGTGGCTCTTGCAGCGTGTCTCACTGGCAATAGTTCGGGGTATTGGCGGGATGGCGTCTTGATTAAGGGACGAGCCTTGTGAAACGGAGTGGCTCTTGCAGCGTGTCTCAATGGCAATGATTCGGGGGATTGGCGACATGGCGTCTTGATTAAGGGTCTAGCCTCGTGAAACGGAGTGGCTCTTGCAGCGTGTCTCACAAACGATGGTTCGGGGGATTAGCGGGATTGAGTCTTAATTGACAAGCCTCGTGAAACGGAGTGGCTCTTCCGGCGTGTCTCACTGGGGATGGTTCGGGGGATTGGCGTCATAGTATCTTGATTAAAAGACGAGCCTCGTGAAACGGAGTGGCTCTTGCAACGTGTCTCACTGGCGATGGTTCGGGGTATTGGCGGTATGGCGTCTTAAGTGACGAGCCTCGCGAAACGGAGTGGCTCTTGCAGCGTGTCTCACTGGCGATGGTTCGAGGGATTGGCGGGATGGCGTCTTAAGGGACGAGACCCGTGAAACGGAGTGGCTCTTTCAGCGTGTCTTACTGGCGATGGTTCGGGGGATTGGTGTGATGGCGTCTTAAAGGACGAGCCTCGTGAAACGGAGTGGCTCTTGCAGCGTGTCTCACTGGCGATGGTTTGGAGGATTGGCGGGATCGCGTCTTAAGCGACGAGCCTCGAGAAATGGAGTGGCTCTAGCAGCGTGTCTCACTGACAATGGTTCGGGGGATTGGCGGCATGGCGTCTTGATTAAGGGACGAGCCTCGTGAAACGGAGTGGCTCCTGCAGCGTGTCTCACTGGCAATGGTTCGGGGGATTGGCGGCATGGCGTCTTGATTAAGGGACGGGCCTCGTGAAACGGAGTGGCTCTTGCACCGTGTCTCAATGGCAATGTTTCGGGGGATTGGCATGATGGCGTCTTAAGGGACGAACATCGTGAAACGGAGTGGGTCTTGCGGCGTGTCTCACTGGCAATGGTTCGGGGGAATGGCGGGATGGTGTCTTAAGGGACGAACCTCGTGAAACGGAGTGGCTCTTGCAGCGTGTCTCACTGGCAATGGTTCGGGGGACTGGCGTGATAGCGTCTTAAGGGACGAGCCTCGTGAAACGGAGCGGCTCTTGCAGAATGTCTCACTGGCGATGGTTCGAGCGATTGGCGTTATGGCTTCTTAAGGGACGAGCCTCGTGAAACGGAGTGGCTCTTTCAGCGTGTCTCACTGGCGAGGGTTCGAAGGAATGGCGGCATGGCGTCTTAAGGGACGATCCTCGTGAAACGGAGTGGCTCTTGCAGCGTGTCTCACTGGCAATGGTTCGGGGGACTGACGGCATGGCGTGTTGATTAACGGACGAGCCTCGTGAAACGGAGTGGCTCTTGCAGCGTGTCTCAATGGCAATTGTTCGAGGGATTGGCGGCATGGCGTCCTGATTAAGGGACCAGCCTCGTGAAACGGAGTGGCTCTTGCAGCGTGTCTCACTGGCGATGGTTCGGGGGATTGGCGGCATGGCGTCTTGATTAAGGGACGAGCCTCGTGAAACGGAGTGGCTCTTGCAGCGTGTCTCACTGGCGATGGTTCGGGGGATTGGCGGGATGGCGAATTAAGGGACGAGCCTCGTTAAACGGAGTGGCTCTAGCATCGTGTCTCACTGGCGATGGTTTGGGGGAATGGCGGGATGGCGTCTTAAGGGACGAGCCTCGTGAAACGGAGTGGCTCTTGCAGCGTGTCTCATTGGCAATGCTTCGGGGGACTGACGGCATGACGTGTTGATTAACGGACGAGCCTCGTGAAACGGAGTGGCTCTTGCAGCGTGTCTCACTGGCGAAGGTTCGGGGGATTGGCGGCATGGCGTCTTGATTAAGGGACGAGCTTCGTGAAACGGAGTGGCTCTTGCAGCGTGTCTCACTGGCGATGGTTCGGGGGATTGGCGGGATGGCGACTTAAGGGACGAGCCTCGTGAAACGTAGTGGCTCTTGCAGCGTGTCTCACTGGCAATGCTTCGGGGGACTGACGGCATGGCGTGTTGATTAACGGACGAGCCTCGTGAAACGGAGTGGCTCTTGCAGCGTGTCTCAATGGCAATTGTTCGAGGGATTGGCGGCATGGCGTCTTGATTAAGGGACCAGCCTCGTGAAACGGAGTGGCTCTTTCAGCGTGTCTCACTGGCGATGGTTCGGGGGATTGGCGGCATGGCATCTTGATTAAGGGACGAGCCTCGTGAAACGGAGTGGCTCTTGCAGCGTGTCTCACTGGCAATGGTTCGGTGGATTGGCGGGATGGCGTCTTAATGGACGAGTCCCGTGAAACGGAGTGGCTCTTGCAGCGTGTCTCACTGGCGATGGTTCGTGGGATTGGCGGGATGGCGTCTTGAGGGACGAGCCTCGTGAAACGGAGTGGCTCTAGCAGCGTGTCTCACTGGCGATGGTTCCGGGGAATAGCGGGATGGCGTCTTAAGGGACGAGCCTCGTGAAACGGAGTGGCTCTAGCATCGTGTCTCACTGGCGATGGTTCGGGGGAATGGCGGGATGGCGTCTTAAGGGACGAGCCTCGTGAAACGTAGTGGCTCTTGCAGCGTGTCTCACTGGCAATGCTTCGGGGGACTGACGGCATGGCGTGTTGATTAACGGACGAGCCTCGTGAAACGGAGTGGCTCTTGCAGCGTGTCTCAATGGCAATTGTTCGAGGGATTGGCGGCATGGCGTCTTGATTAAGGGACCAGCCTCGTGAAACGGAGTGGCTCTTTCAGCGTGTCTCACTGGCGATGGTTCGGGGGATTGGCGGCATGGCATCTTGATTAAGGGACGAGCCTCGTGAAACGGAGTGGCTCTTGCAGCGTGTCTCACTGGCAATGGTTCGGTGGATTGGCGGGATGGCGTCTTAATGGACGAGCCCCGTGAAACGGAGTGGCTCTTGCAGCGTGTCTCACTGGCGATGGTTCGTGGGATTGGCGGGATGGCGTCTTGAGGGACGAGCCTCGTGAAACGGAGTGGCTCTAGCAGCGTGTCTCACTGGCGATGGTTCCGGGGAATAGCGGGATGGCGTCTTAAGGGACGAGCCTCGTGAAACGGAGTGGCTCCTGCAGCGTGTCTCCCTGGCAATGGTTCGGTGGATTGGCGGGATGGCGTCTTAAGGGACGAGCCCCGTGAAACGGAGTGGCTCTTGCAGCGTGTCTCACTGGCGATGGTTCGGGGGATTGGCGGGATGGCGTCTTAAGGGACGAGCCTCGTGAAACGGAGTGGCTCTAGCAGCGTGTCTCACTGGCGATGGTTCCGGGGAATAGCGGGATGGCGTCTTAAGGGACGAGCCTCGTGAAACGGAGTGGCTCTTGCAGCGTGTCTCACTGGCAATGGTTCGGGGGACTGGCGGCATGGCGTCTTGATTAACGGACGAGCCTCGTAAAACGGAGTGGCTCTTGCAGCGTGTCTCAATGTTAATGGTTCGATGGATTGGCGGCATGGAGTCTTGATTAAGTGATGAGCCTCGCGAAACGGAGTGGCTCTTGCAGCGTGTCTCACAGGCGATGGTTCGGGGGATTGGCGGGATGGCGTCTGAAAGGACGAGCCACACGAAACGTAGTGGCTCTTGCAGCATGTCTCACTGGCGATGGTTCGGAGGATTGGCGACATGGCGTCTTGATTAAGGGACGAGCCTCGTGAAACGGAGTGGCTCTTGCAGCGTGTCTCAATGTCGATGGTTCCGGGTATTGGCGGGATGGCGTCTTAAGGGACGAGCCTCGTGAAACGGAGTGGCTCTTGCAGCGTGTCTCAATGTTAATGGTTCAAGGGATTGGCGGCATGGCGTCTTGATTAAGGGATGAGCCTCGTGAAACGGAGTGGCTCTTGCAGCGTGTATTACTGGCGATGGTTCGGGGGAATGGAGGGATGGCGTCTTGATTAAGGGATGAGCCTCGTGAAACGGAGTGGCTCTTGCAGCGTGTATTACTGGCGATGGTTCGGGGGAATGGAGGGATGGCGTGTTAAGGGACGAGCCTCGTGAAATGCAGTGGCTCTTGCAGCGTGTCTTACTGGCAATGGATCGGGGGATTGGCAGGATGGCGTCTTAAAGGACGAGCCTCGCGAAACGTAGTGGCTCTTGCAGCGTGTCTCATTGGCGATGGTTCGGAGGATTGGCGACATGTCGTCTTGATTAACGGACGATCCTCGTGAAACAGAGTGGCTCTTGCGGCATGACAATGGTTCGGTGTATTGGCGGGATGGCGTCTCGATTCAGGGACGAGCCTCGCGAAATGGAGTGGCTCTTGCAGTGTTTTCTATGGTTGACGTAATTGGTTCCTAAAAAATTTCGAAAAAAATTTCGCTTGTAGATGGAACAGAGCTTAGTACTTTAATTCAATTTAATTCAAATAATTATATTGAAGTTTTCGGCTTTTGTTTTGAAAAATGAGAACTCTTATGTAGCGTGTTGGAATCATATTTTTAAATAAATAATTATATATATTATTATAATTATTATTATTATTTATATAAATATCAAATAATAAACGGATTACAGAAAGGTCCGTTTATGAAAATCTATCTCTCTATTTGGTTTTTATCATATCTGTTTATAGTTGTATGTGCGTGTGATGTGGCTATACGTAGGGTACTTTCAGAATAAATTTATCTCCCTAAGTGTCTACTGGTATATCTTCATACAGACATATTTTTCCATCAATATATATGTCCACTCTTCAGGAGATATCAGCAATTGAGTGTTTATTTTCTCACATTTGTTGCTATTTTTTTAAGTGAAAAGTCATTTAAGCTGTTTTTATTGGTGTAAGGTTGATTGTTGCGCATATATGTGTGTGCGCGCGCATTTGCATGCGTGCGTGTTTGCATGATATGTGTGTGTATATGTGTGTGTATGTGTCTGTATATGTGTGTGCGTGTATGCCTGTATATGTGTGTATGCCTGTATATGTGTGTGTATGCCTGTATATGTGTGTGTGTGTGTGCGCACCTGTATATGTGTGTCTGTATGTGTGTGTGCCTGTATATGTGTGTGTGTGCCTGTATATGTGTGTGTGTGCCTGTATAAGTGTGTCTGTGTGTGTGCCTGTATATGTGTGTGTGTGTGCCTGCATGTCTGTGTGTGCCTGTATATGTGTGTGTGTGCCTGTATATGTGTGTGTGTGTGTGTGTGTGTATTACGTAGACTATCGTGTTCATTTTCCTTTGCGTCGACTTTCTTTTTCTCTTATACATTCCTTATACCGATTCCCCTACGATCACCGAAATTAAGCAACGTCGAGCCTTGTCAGTACCTCGATGGGTGACCGTTTGGAAATACCAAGTGCTGTAAGCTTGGGCGTGTGGTTAGTGTAATGGATAATAGCTCGGAATTGTTAATCGGAGAGCCGAGTTCGAATTCCAGTTGGGTTCATTATATTCACTTATGTGCAAATAACCTTCGGAAAGACATGAATCCACCTCTTCTCCCAGCTATGGGTTAATTAGTAAGACTTGTATCACTAAAAAGCATGATTATCCAAAAATAAAATAAATTGCATGGAAAATATTTAAATTTCGGCATTAATCCTTTGAACACTGACCACCGCTTTATCGGGGGTGGAGTAAAATGACTTAATGTCCATCCAACGATTTAACGGTGGTAGAATGAATGACTTAATGTCCAGCCAATGGTTGAACGGTGGTAGAAAGAATGACTTAATGTCCATCCAACGATTTAACGGTGGTAGAAAGAATGATTTAATGCCCAGCCAACGGTTGAACGGTGGTAGAAAGAATGGCTTAATGTCCATCCAACGGTTGAACGGTGGTAGAAAAAATTACTTAATGCCCAGCCAACGGTTGAACGGTGGTAGAAAGAATGGCTTAATGTCCATCCAACGGTTGAACGATGGTAGAAAGAATGGCTTAATGTCCATCCAACGGTTGAACGATGGTAGAAAGAATGGCTTAATGTCCATCCAACGGTTGAACGATGGTAGAAAGAATGACTTAATGTCCGGCCAACGGTTGAACGGTGGTAGAAAGAATGACTTAATGCCTAGCCACCGGTTGAGCTGTGGTAAACACTTGCAACTATTTTTATATCTACCTGGCAACGTTCTTTCTTCTTTTTATGTGCCTTCTCCTTTCAGGGCGTAGACGATCGTGGCTCTCCACATCTTTCTATTCCTTGCAGCACTAAACAAGTTCCTTCCCTCTGCTTCCTCCCCCAGACCACGTTCTCTCATCCACTTGCTTTAAGCCCGCCAGGTATGTCAGGCGTTGTTTTCCCTTGTCTCTCTTTCCCTCTATTCGACCCGTGAGTATCAGATTCTCCAGACCCTCCTTCCTCATTATGTGTCCCAGAAACTTCAGCTGCCTCTTCTTGATGTTAAGTATTAAGCCTCCTCTTTGTTGCAGCCTAAGATCTCATCGTTGCTCACACTTTCGGCCCGTGATATCCTTAGCATCCTTCTGTAGAACCACATCTTACATATTAATAAAGTTAATACAGAAATCTCCAATCAAACCTTAGGCTAGGCCAAAAATATTCTCCTCGAACCCGTATAAATGGCTTCAGGGCCTGTCTTCTTCCCCGGACGAAACCTTGCCTTTGGCAAAGCTTTCGTCCGTGTTCCTCTCCGTCGTGGCGGAGAGTTCGACTGTAATGAACGGTCTATATCATCGTTATATTTATCGTCCCCCTCCCACGTGGGTCGTATGTGGCACAAGGCTGGGTTTATGGTGGGTTCACCGAGCCAGTAGCCTAGGCCAAAAATATTTCCCTCGAACCCGTATAAATGGCTTCAGGGCCTGTCTACTTCCCCCGGACGAAATCTTGCCCTTCGGCAGAGCGTCGTCCGGGTTCCTCTCTGCCGAAGCAGAGTTTGACAGCACCGTTCCTTCGAGGCTTACTTTCCTATTAACACTATAGTAACTGGAAGTATCCACAACTGCCTCATTAGAGGGCGGAAACCACAGCAGTTTTCCATGTCGACAATAGACAAAATGGTTTTGAGAATGACAATTGGAAAAAAAATTATTAGCTTTTGCCGACGTGTATCGGCCCCCCACACCACGATTTTATCAAATACATATTTGATAAAATCGGGGTGTGGGGGGCCGACATACGGTTCAAGCGCAATCTGAGCGTATCGGTTTTTGGGGTTATATCGATTTTCAGCGCTGTTTAGGGGTCAGTGGCCATGAAACTTCTGGGTAACATTTCTACTGGTAGACTCTAAGAGGGTGTCAAATTTGGTTGAAATGCGATCATTCCTTCTGTAAGCAGATTTTTTCGATTATCGATTTTTTCGATTATCGATTTTTTCGATTATCGATTTTTTAGGAACCTGAGTCCGAACTCAAAAATCGGCCTCCGTCATGTCCTTACGGCAGCCATTTGCAAACTTGTGTTGAAAACCGCATCGAAATCGGGTGAGAAATGCGGCCTGGGCGACAGACACACATACAAGAGAAATATAGATAGTAGATTTTAGTCACTGTGAGCTATTCTAAATTTTCTTTCTGAGTTGGGGTATAAATTTGGAGGCTCCTGATGTATGTAAATTAATCTAAATTATCTTTTACGCCGTAAATAAATAAATAATTAATAATAATAATAATAATAATAATAATAATAATAATAATAAAAACGATTTATTTAGGGATATCTATTAACTGACCTGACGTAACACAATATCGTTTCACGATGTCCAAAATGCTTTTCTGATACCCTCCATTTCCGTGCACCCTTACAGGCTTTCCTTTAAACCTGGGACACGGACGTAAATAAAACTCTGTGCCAACTCAGTTACTTATGTGCCATGCGAGAAACACGTTTAGGCAATCATCTATCTTTCGATACATAAGTAACGAGGTAGATTTTTTTTTCCTGTAAGTAGTTTGCCAGTTCTTTCTGCTGTAGACCAGCTGCCATCCAAGGCTATAGAACCCGCTCTGTCCTGCTATTTACCCACAGCTAGGGAGAGAAGAAGAGGATTCATACCTTTCACAAGGGTAATGTAATGGATTCGACTGGAATTCGAACTCGGCTCTCCGATTCCTCAATCCGTGCCTCCTAGTCAGTTATGTGCCGTGTGTGATACACTCTTAGGTGATCATGTATCTTTCAATACATGACTGAGGAGGCCGATTTTTCCCGCAGCAGGTTGCCGTTTCTTTCTACGGTAGACCAGTTGCCATCCAGGGATATAGAACACGGACTGTCCTGCTATTTACCTATAGCTTGGCGAGGGGAGAAGAAGAGGATTCATGCCTTTTCCAAGGGTATTAGCACGTAAGTGAATGTAATGGTTTCGACTGGAATTCGAACTCGGCTCTCCGATTCCTCAATCCGCGCCTCCTAGTCAGTTATGTGCCATGCGTGATACACGCTTAGGCGTTAACGTATCTCTCGATACATGACTGACGAGGCAGATTTTTTTCCCGCAGTAGGTTGAAATTTCTTTCTACGATAGACCAATTGCCATCCAAGGCTATAGAACCCGGTCTGCCTTGCTATTTACCCATAGATGGAGGTGGGGTAGAAGAGGATTCATACGTTTACATTAGGTTGCCATTTCTTTCTGTGGTAGACTAGTTGCCATCAAAGGTTATAGAACCCAGTCTATCTTGTTATTTACCCATAGATAGGGAGAGAAGAAGAGGATTCATGCCTTCCCCAAGAGTATTAGCGCGTAAGTGAATGTAATGCGATTCGACTGGAATTCGAACTCGGCTTTCCGATTCCTCAATCCGAGCCGCTGTCCATTACTCTATCGTGTCTCCTAAAAGTCTGTTATGTGCCATGCGTGATAAACGCTTAGGCGATCATGTATCTTTCGATACATGATTAACGAGGCAGTTTTTTTGTCCGCAGTAGTTTGCCATTTCTTTCTGTCGTAGGTCAGTTGCCATCCAAGGCTATAAAACCAGCTCTACCCTGCTATTTTACCTATTGATAGAGGTGGGGTAGAAGAGGATTCATATCTTTCCCACAGAAA
Source organism: Acanthosepion lycidas (assembly GCA_963932145.1). Taxonomy (NCBI): domain Eukaryota; kingdom Metazoa; phylum Mollusca; class Cephalopoda; order Sepiida; family Sepiidae; genus Acanthosepion; species Acanthosepion lycidas. The sequence goes on along the minus strand of OZ010575.1, from coordinate 70,097,302 downwards.
TAAATGTAAATTCCTCAATCCGTGCCTCCTAGTCAGTCCTAGTGATACATGCTTAGGCGTTAACGCATCTTTCAATACATGACTGACGAGGCAGATTTTTTTCCCCGCAGTAGGTTGAAATTTCTTTCTACGATAGACCAGTTGCCATCCAATGCTATAGAACCCGGTCTGCCCTGCTATTTACTCATAGATGGAGGTAGGGTAGAAGAGGATTCATACCTTTCCCACGTAAGTGAATGCAATGGATTCGACTGGAAGCCCAAGCCGCTATCCTTTGAAATTTCAACGTACATAGAAAACAAAAAAAAAAAGAGGAAACATTGAAAAAAAATAACTGATGTCTAAAATGCGATTCTGATAACCTCCCTTCCGATGCTCTCTTACAGGTTTTCCCTTAGACCTGGGATTCGGACGTAAATAAAGCGGACTCTGTACCATGCGAGATACACGTTTAAGCGATCATCTATCTCTCGATACATGACGAGGTAGATTTTTTTTCCCGCAGTAGGCTGCAATTTCTTTCTGCGGTAGACCAGTTGGCATCCAAGGCTATAGAACCCAACTAACTACCAAACCATATCGAGCAAATGTTATGGCAATTTATCGAATTAAATGCTATAAATTTTTTTTTTTGCACACATGCGCGCACACAGACACACACGCAGAGAGAATCATCCTTAACCAATCGGATAATGAAGTTCGTGTTGAAATGGAACGCTTCCAGATCATCTCTTTCTATCACGGGGTTTTCCCAATGCCATATCCATGTGCCTCCGGCGTTTCTGATCTTTATCAATGACTCCCGCGAGATAATCAGTTTCCAATTAGGCATTTATGCAGATTGCACAACCACTTACTCCTGTCTTAGCAGCGAGTTCCGACAGATGCGACAGAGTAAACCTGGAAACTGCCCTCGAAGGACCTCCAATCAATGGTTAATTGGGGCATGAAATGTTATGTATATTTTAACGCCTCCAAAAAAAAAAAACAAAAAAAAAACTGCTTTCCTTTAATCACCAGAGAGAAACTTTTCTGCCTCCCATCGGCATGGCTGATGCTAAATTCCACAGGAACAACACTCTGCGCTTTCTTGGGCTCACGTTTTCTACTGACATGAAGTTGAGCGACTCTATCGAATCACTTAAAACTGCAATGGAAAGTTGTTTCACTTTATTGTGCCAGAAAAACTTTCTTGTCAGAATGCATCTTACACATTTATAAATTTACCATTTGTCCTTGCACTGAATAGTGCTGCTAATTTAATGTACGTTTTCTCGTCAGTATTCGTGTCTGTTGACTGATATCATATTTCCTCAACACTTAACATTTCCAGTCAAACTCCTCCCCCTACCCTTCAGTCGACAGCCTGGTTCTCCTGCTGCATATCTTGACAAAATTCAAAGAATGGTCTGTAATGTGAACGATCCACACTAGGCCTCTCGACATTCTAAATGACGTGTCTGTTCTACGAATATTTTCATAGCAAATGCTCTGATGTGTTGTTTTTTCTCTGGCGCTCCGATTACATGAATTTTAACAAACTGAAGGGCCGAAACGTTGTAATAAATATGGCGAGAAAGATGAGGACAATAATCCGAATAATGTAAATAATGTACATAATACCTCATCTCAGAAATATAGACAGATACTGAAGGGCCGAAACGTTGTAATAAATATGGCGATAAAGATGAGGACAATAGTCCGAATAATGTAAATAATGTACATAATATCTCATCTCAGAAATATAGACAGATACTTAAGGGCCGAAACATTGTAATAAATATGGCGACAAAGATGAGGACAATAGTCTGAATAATGTAAATAATGAACATAATACCTCATCTCAGAAATATAGACAGATAGTGAAGGGCCGAAACGTTGTAATAAATATGGCGACAAAGATGAGGAAAATAGTCCGAATAATGTAAATAATGTACATAATACCTCATCTCAGAAATATAGACAGATACTGAAGGGCCGAAACGTTGTAATAAATATGGCGATAAGGATGAGGACAATAGTCCGAATAATGTAAATAATGTACATAATACCTCATCTCAGAAATATAGACAGATACTGATGGCCGAAACGTTGTAATAAATATGGCGACAAAGAAGAGGACAATAGTCCGAATAATGTAAATAATGTACATAATACCTCATCTCAGAAATATAGACAGATACTGAAGGGCCGAAACGTTGTAATAAATATGGCGACAAAGATGAGGACAATAGTCCGAATAATGTAAATAATGTACACAATACATCATCTAAGAAATATAGACAGATACTGAAGGGCCGAAACGTTGTAATAAATATAACGACAAAGATGAGGACAATAGTCCGAATAATGTAAATAATGTACATAATACCTCATCTCAGAAATATAGACAGATACTGAAGGCCGAAACGTTGTAATAAATATGGCGGTAAGGATGAGGACAATAGTCCGAATAATGTAAATAATGTACATAATACCTCATCTCAGAAATATAGACAGATACTGAAGGCCGAAACGTTGTAATAAATATGGCGGTAAGGATGAGGACAATAGTCCGAATAATGTAAATAATGTACATAAAACCTCATCTCAGAAATATAGACAGATACTGAAGGGCCGAAACGTTGTAATAAATATAACGACAAAGATGAGGACAATAGTCCGAATAATGTAAATAATGTACATAATACCTCATCTCAGAAATATAGACAGATACTGAAGGCCGAAACGTTGTAATAAATATGGCGGTAAGGATGAGGACAATAGTCCGAATAATGTAAATAATGTACATAATACCTCATCTCAGAAATATAGACAGATACTGGAGGGCCGAAACGTTGTAATAAATATGGCGACAAAGATGAGGACAATAGGCCGAATAATGTAAATAATGTACATAATACCTCATCTCAGAAATATAGACAGATACTGAAGGGCCGAAACGTTGTAATAAATATGGCGATAAGGATGAGGACAATAGTCCGAATAATATAAATAATGTACTTAATACCTCATCTCAGAAATATAGACTGATACTGAAGGGCCGAAACGTTGTAATAAATATGGCGACAAAGATGAGGAGAAAAGTCCGAATAATGTAAATAATGTACATAATACCTCATCTCAGAAATATAGACAGATACTGAAGGGCCGAAACGTTGTAATAAATATGGCGACAAAGATGAGGACAATAGTCCGAATAATGTAAATAATGTACATAATACCTCATCTCATAAATATAGACAGATACTGAAGGGCCGAAACGTTGTAATAAATATGGCGATAAGGATGAGGACAATAGTCCGAATAATGTAAATAATGTACATAATACCTCATCTCAGAAATATAGACTGATACTGAAGGGCCGAAACGTTGTAATAAATATGGCGACAAAGATGAGGACAATAGTCCGAATAATGTAAATAATGTACATAATACCTCATCTCAGAAATATAGACAGATACTGAAGGGCCGAAACGTTGTAATAAATATAACGACAAAGATGAGGACAATAGTCCGAATAATGTAAATAATGTACATAATACATCATCTCAGAAATATAGACAGATACTGAAGGGCCGAAACGTTGTAATAAATATGGCGACAAAGATGAGGACAATAGTCCGAATAATGTAAATAATGTACATAATACCTCATCTCAGAAATATAGACAGATACTGAAGGGCCGAAACGTTGTAATAAATATGGCGACAAAGATGAGGACAATAGTCCGAATAATGTAAATAATGTACATAATACCTCATCTCAGAAATATAGACAGATACTGAAGGGCCGAAACGTTGTAATAAATATGGCGACAAAGATGAGGACAATAGTCCGAATAATGTAAATAATGTACATAATACCTCATCTCAGAAATATAGACAGATACTGAAGGGCCGAAACGTTGTAATAAATATGGCTACAAAGATGAGGACAATAGTCCGAATAATGTAAATAATGTACATAATACCTCATCTCAGAAATATACACAGATACTGAAGGGCCGAAACGTTGTAATAAATATGGCGATAAGGTTGAGGACAATAGTCCGAATAATGTAAATAATGTACATAATACCTCATCTCAGAAATATAGACAGATACTGAAGGGCCGAAACGTTGTAATAAATATGGCGATAAGGATGAGGCAATATTCCGAATAATGTAAATAATGTACATAATACATAATCTCAGAAATATAGACAGATACTGAAGGGCCGAAACGTTGTAATAAATATGGCGACAAAGATGAGGACAATAGTCCGAATAATGTAAATAATGTACATAATACCTCATCTCAGAAATATAGACAGATACTGAAGGGCCGAAACGTTGTAATAAATATGGCGACAAAGATGAGGACAATAGTCCGAATAATGTAAATAATGTACATAATACCTCATCTCAGAAATATAGACAGATACTGAATGGCCGAAACGTTGTAATAAATATGGCGACAAAGATGAGGACAATAGTCCGAATAATGTAAATAGTGTACATAATACCTCATCTCAGAAATATAGACAGATACTGAAGGGCCGAAACGTTGTAATAAATATGGCGATAAGGATGAGGCAATATTCCGAATAATGTAAATAATGTACATAATACCTCATCTCAGAAATATAGACAGATACTGAAGGGCCGAAACGTTGTAATAAATATGGCGACAAAGATGAGGACAATAGTCCGAATAATGTAAATAATGTACATAATACCTCATCTCAGAAATATAGACAGATACTGAAGGGCCGAAACGTTGTAATAAATATGGCGACAAAGATGAGGACAATAGTCCGAATAATGTAAATAATGTACATAATACCTCATCTCAGAAATATAGACAGATACTGAAGGGCCGAAACGTTGTAATAAATATGGCTACAAAGATGAGGACAATAGTCCGAATAATGTAAATAATGTACATAATACCTCATCTCAGAAATATAGACAGATACTGAAGGGCCGAAACGTTGTAATAAATATGGCGATAAGGATGAGGACAATAGTCCGAATAATGTAAATAATGTACATAATACCTCATCTCAGAAATATAGACAGATACTGAAGGGCCGAAACGTTGTAATAAATATGGCGATAAGGATGAGGCAATATTCCGAATAATGTAAATAATGTACATAATACATAATCTCAGAAATATAGACAGATACTGAAGGGCCGAAACGTTGTAATAAATATGGCGACAAAGATGAGGACAATAGTCCGAATAATGTAAATAATGTACATAATACATCATCTCAGAAATATAGACAGATACTGAAGGGCCGAAACGTTGTAATAAATATGGCGACAAAGATGAGGACAATAGTCCGAATAATGTAAATAATGTACATAATACCTCATCTCAGAAATATAGACAGATACTGAAGGGCCGAAACGTTGTAATAAATATGGCGACAAAGATGAGGACAATAGTCCGAATAATGTAAATAATGTACATAATACATCATCTCAGAAATATAGACAGATACTGAAGGGCCGAACCGTTGTAATAAATATGGCGATAAGGATGAGGACAATAGTCCGAATAATGTAAATAATGTACATAATACCTCATCTCAGAAATATAGACAGATACTGAAGGGCCGAAACGTTGTAATAAATATGGCGACAAAGATGAGGACAATAGTCCGAATAATATAAATAATGTACATAATACCTCATCTCAGAAATATAGACAGATACTGAAGGGCCGAAACGTTGTAATAAATATGGCGACAAAGATGAGGACAATAGTCCGAATAATGTAAATAATGTACATAATACCTCATCTCAGAAATATAGACAGATACTGAAAGGCCGAAACGTTGTAATAAATATGGCGACAAAGATGAGGACAATAGTCCGAATAATAATAATAATAATAATAATAATAATAATAATTAGAATAATAATAATAATTAGAATAATAATAATAATAATAATAATTAGAATAATAATAATAATAATTAGAATAATAATAATAATAATAATAATAATTAGAATAATAATAATAATAATAATAATAATTAGAATAATAATAATAATAATAATAATAATAATAATAATAATAATAATAATAATAATAATAATAAGACGAAGAAGAACGAAAACAATAGTAAAATAAGATTGAACATTTTTGAAATTTAATAAAGTAAGATTGGAATTTTGGAAGATTGTAGGCGGCAGGGAAGTAAGACATCTGAAAGGACGTCCACAAGTGAGAAGTACGAAAAAAGATCCTATTAGAATTGAAGATACGAAAAAAAAAATCTCTCAACGAAATACGTCTTTACTTCCGTTCTCAGATGAAAGATTTTTTAAAAGTTGTTTTTGTCGAACAGCAAATGAAGAAAACTGCAAATAATGATGATGATAATAATAATGATAAAAATGATAATAATAATAATAATAATAATAATAATAATAATAAATGCTTCTTTTTTTTTTCAAAGTGTTAAAGCCATTGATTCATTTAATTAAAATTTCGAAAAGAAATCTTTTCCGAAATAATTTTTTCCACTGATCTAATTTTTTTTATCAAAACTCTAGTATATATTAATAACACAAACCAATATATTTTTAATTTTAAAAAAAATTACAAAGAAGCAACTAAATTCTTTCCAACCAAAACAATATTCGAATTTTATTTAACCATTCTTTTTTTTTGTGGGGGGGGGGGATTCAGAATATAATATATATCTCATGCTAAAGTTTTCAATAAAATTTCAATCGATTTAATTTTTCCGAGGATATATCTTTATAAAAATGGAAAATATTTTTAGTGTCCAAATGATATTTAAGAAAGATTTCCTAAAATCTGATAAGAAAGAGACGAGATAGCGTTAAAAAATATTCTTACATATTTTTATTTTTTCACAATGAATGGCTTATCCAAAATATCGGAAAGTTATTACGTATTTTAACAGCATTGAAGTATGTCAGCCAAAAATTCTATGGAGAATAGATAACGGTAGACATAAAGAGACTAAGATTATCGTGATCAGAAAGACTCCCGAGAGGTTGTTCTCCAGATCACTACAGTCCTATCCTCTTCAAGTCCAGTTAACCATTATCTTTCCTACACTCAAGTTCATATATATATATATATATATATATATATATATATATATATATATATATATATACACACCCTACCAAAACGTAAGTAATAACTGATACCTCAAAATACAGACATAATGAACACGCAAACACCCCTTGTCTGGTTGAAGTGAATCTCTCTGTATCCTTGGAAACGTGAATTATGATTTTAGCTGTGTCTTTAAAACCCAGTAATTTTAAAAGTTACTCCAAAATTCGCTTGAGGATGAAATGGAACTAATGTCTTTAATTTAATTACAAAATTAAATTCGGACATTCCATTTTTGAAACATGGTTAGAACTGTGTAGCGGAAAAAACATATTTTAAATCAATTAATATATATATATATATATATATATTGGATCGTAATTACGATTCCGATGTAATAAATTATAACCATGGAACATTAGTGTTTGAGCCTTTTATATTTTATTCTTAATCTGTCCTGGAGATAGCGCTCTACCTGTATTGTATACTCCTGGGAATTTATATATATATATATATATATACATACATATATATATATATATATATATATATATATATATATATATATATATATATATATATATATATTTACCACTAATATTATATATATATATATATATATATATATATATATATATATATATATATATATATATATAGGGAACTTTATCTGTACTCATTTGTTTTTATCGCTACTTTTGGTCAGTCCTTGTGTTGGCCAAACGGCCTCTTTACAGTTATTTTTAAGATAGAGGACGGCAGATTCCTAAGAATTCCCTCCTTTGTCATTTTGACATTTTTATTGGTTGCTAGAAATGGGATGTGTGTGTTAAGTGTATGTTCTCTTTAAGTTCTTTGAGAGTATGTGTGATGTGTATATATTTGTGTGAGTGTCTATATAAGTGTGAAACCATAACGCCACTGCACGCATGTCTTGTGTGGGTGAGAAATGTGGGTAGGTCTTGACTTATGGGGTTATATATTAATTCTATCTGTGTTGTTAAATTTGTAGTTAAGCCCATCGGGACAAAGTATTTTGAGACGCAAAATCTGTATGTCTTCACGTCCCTCTAGTATTTTTCTAAGGTTTTCTGTCTGTTTCTATTTTTTCAATTATAATGAATTTTGCATAGCTTTTAAAATCATGTTTGTCCCGGCGCAAATGTTGTTCTACAGGTAATAATCATTTGGAGGGGTGCCGACTTGATCCGATTCTGATAATTATTAATTCTCTAGTGAAACGGCCATTCAGATTTTCCCAAATATTGTTTCTAGCATAGTGTGCATTCTAGGAGGTAAATTATGTTATGACTTTTTACAGTTAAGAGCTGTGGTAGATTTTGAAAGTAGATTTAGTGACTGAGCCAGTGAACGAATTGGTATGTCTAATGTGGTTACAACATAGGCTCCTTTTGTTGTTAAAACTAAGCAAAGACACTAAAAATCTCGAGTATCAATTCACAACACGTGGCTATAAACAACACCTAATCAAGAAACAAATAAATGAAGGAATTTCCACATCTAGAGAAGATACCTTAATGTATAAAATTTAAAAATGAATCCAGACGCACCTCGCCTGTAACTACATTAAACAGCGCTCTTCCTGCACTATCTCAGTTAATCAAAAGTCGTTTGGAAATACTCCATCTCAAACCAGACCTAAAAAATTTTGATTGAGGAATCCGTTCTTCTAGAATATCGTAGATCTAAGAAACTTAAGAAAATTATAGGCAGTAACCAAATTTCAGATGATATGGTACCCCATAATACACCAAAAAGAAAGACAACAAGATTTCCCCAACCATCTAACAACAAAAAGGAACTTATGTTCACTTTCTCCAGAAACAGTCATTCATTCATGTACTTCACTGCTACTAAAAAGCAGGGACATTTTTCTCCTGATTATGACCATGCTGCTGGACGAAACTACTTGAAAGATAATTGAAAAAAAAAAAAAAACCATAAAATATTAATATACAACGCAGTGTGTATGAAAATTTTAAAAAATTGATTGTTCAAAACACACACACACACACAAACACACATATATATATATCAAGATAAAGGAAAACTTATCTTAACCCAGAGTTTCGGCCTCTGACAGACTTTATACAGACAGACGGAAAATTTATCTTATCTTATCATTTGCCTTGATAAATTCTCTCATAGGAACGAAACGTTTCGACTAAAATGAATTTTCATTTTGTCTTTATTAATACTGTACTTTTACATACATATTCTATCTAGGATATATATATATAAGGTCATCCACAGACAGACTATTTCGCAGCTCATCAGTGTGGCTAGACAACCGGTTGCCTCTAGCTCAGATCGAAACCCGACTGAATTGGTATCAGCCGGAGATTCTACCACTAAGCCGTCGGCGCACAGCAGAGAAGCAGGTAGTAGATTTTTAGCGTATTTATTTTTAGAAACACGCCCAGTGATTGACAGTGACTCAATTCGCTATGCGAAGTGTGTCGATATATATATATATATATATATATATATATATATATATATATATATATATATATATATATATATATATATATATATATATATATATATATATATATATATATATATATATACCTAAAGAGCCAGGTAAACCTATCTAGGTTTCGCCTAAACGGATCTTCAGGGAAATGCCATATATATATATATACTCTGCTGTCCGATAAAAATGACTCACCTGATTTTTTTTACTAAATGTTCTCTTCTCCGATGAAACGAAAGTTGAGCTAAATTCAAAGGAGAAGCGATCTAAAATCTGAAGAAGAAGCTTTGAAAGCTCTTTGAATTTAGCAGTAAGTACTGTCAAGCATCCATTCAGTGTAATGTTCTGGCGATGCTTTTCTTTTCATGGAACTGGTTTCTTAAAACCTATTGAAAAGACCCTCAGGAGCGAGCAGTACAAGAGAATTTTAGAGTCTTGTCTGCTCCCTTCTGCTGAAAGGGTGCAAATCGACCCCACCAAGCTCATTTTATGCAGGATAATGCCCCCTGCCACAAATCAAAATTGATGAAGGAATACTTTGATGAGAAGCAGGTGAGTGTTATGACATGGCCGCCCCAATCTCCTGACCTCAACCTCATACAAAACTTATGGAGCATGTTGCTCAACTGCTTTCTCGAGAGCCTGCACTTTATAATGCTCCATAAGTTTTCTATGAGGTTGAGGTCAGGAGATATATATATATATATATATATATATATATATATGTGTGTGTGTGTGTGTGTGTGTGTGTGTGTGTGTGTGTGTGTGTATTTTTCTTAAAAGTATAGATGCTTATATTTCAACAAATCTGGGAGTCATTAATTCAAAAGTGATTTCTGTTCAAAACCGCGTAGTCCCGATACGTACGCAATATTAATAGCTTACATATATATATATATATATATATATATATATATATATATATATATATATATATATATATATATGTGTGTGTGTATATGTATATGTAGAGACAGAGACAGAGACAGAGAGAAAGTTGCAAATTAAAAAATAATTCTACTTGTAAACGGACGCTATTTGTAAACAAACAGTAATTTTAATTTATTTGTAACAAACAGTTATTTCTGAAGAAAGATTGAGGTCGATCTGAAATATCAAATATAAATAAATAAATAAATAAAAACTTTCATAAAAAACATTATTATTTTTTAATTTGCAAATTTTCTATATATACATATTAAGAAAGTATACGTGGCGTCTCATTATGCTATATATATATATATATATATATATATATATATATGTAAAATTTGAAGATCAAATGTAGATCAGATATTGATAGGAATCCGAGAAAATGATCAAATAAAATAAAGAACAAGTAGGAAACGTCTCTTGATCTGACATGTTTCGCTTTTATTAAAGCTTCATCAGATAGAAATGAAGAAAAAAAAAACAAAGACACGCAGAATACTAGGATGTCAGGATTTTTAACCAACAAGAACTAACTAAAAATTATAACATGCCACTACTCTGTGTCTGTTTACTTTTTAAATTTCTATCTTGATCACTGACGAAGCCTTAATAAAAGTTAAACATGTTAGATTGGGATACATTTCCTTACTTGTTCTTCAGTTTATTTTATTATATATATATATATATATATATATATATATATATATATATATATATATATATATATACTTATTTAAAAATATGATTCCGACGCTACATAAGAATCCTTATATTTCAAAACAAGAGCCGAAAACTTCAATATAATTATTTGAATTAAATTCAATTAAAGTACTAATCTTTGTTCCATCTTCAATCGAAATTTTTTTTTGAATAACTTATTACTGAAATTTACGCGTTTTCATAAACATATTCCTTATTAAAATTAAAATTACTATGGTAACGGCTAGAGCAATTGTTTAAAGAAAAAGGGGCGTAAGGTGTTCATAATTTGTATCAATATCTCAGTTACATTCAAAGACGTCAAGTCAGGGTAAGGTTTGTGTGTCTAAATTTAAAGCGGAAGATGACATCGTCTAGTCTGAGTTAAGTGTCTATGCAAATTTATTCATTTTTTTATTTTATTTTTTATTTTTAAAAAGGGTTTATTTTTTAAAAGGGTTTTGTTGTATATAAAAAGAAACTGTCATAATTCGCTAACATTTATTTTTTTGACGAATTCATAAAGGTTTTTTTTTTTAGGGCATTTAAACTATTTTTTTAGACTAGAATTTGAAAATAATTTTATTGTTTGTCTTTATGCTAATTATTCAATACGAAAATTTGATGATGTCAGGAAAAACCGTTAACTCATGTCTATTGTTTAATAGATTTTTATTATTTAGAAACTTAATAACGTGTAGTTTCTCATGGAGACACAAAGGGCATGGGTCATCCCAAGTTTTACAAGTTCTAGTTTTGTTTATAATTTTCCATTTTACTTTTGGTGTTTTATTCATTTCCTTCAAATGCCAAAAATATTTTGATAGAGATGTCTGATTTCTTATTTATATTGTTGAAGGAGCACTTATGCTGTCTCCATCTGGTTTTAAATTCATTCTTCGTAGACCCTACATCATATTAGTATTAGGACTCTCAATGGATGAGATAGTACATTGGTATACCACAGATTTCCAATGGGCAGTCTTCTGGGTTTCTACAATCACATAATTTTTCACTATTTTTGTCTAATTTAAGTGTAGGGATTTTATTAATACTATTCTGGCATGGGGGTTTGTTCAGGATTTTATTATTGTATTTTTTTTATTATACTTTCTAGATTTTCATTGCAACTGTAACTTAAATTTAGGGTGTTTTTATTAAATATTTTACTAAGTCTACTATTGGTAGGAAAGTGTTTTTCAATTAAAGCTAGGAATTTATGTCCTAGCTTAATACTAACCATTTGGTTGAATGGAGGGGTATACCAAATGATTTTTCTTTTCCTGTTTTTTTTCCTGGTTAGTACAATTGTTTCTATAATTGATGTTAGCATTTTTGTATCCACTATTTTTTAGGGCAGCTTTATAACAGCTAATGTGATGTTGGAATATTTCTTTGTTAGCAGAGTTAATGCTGATTCTATTTTCTATTGATGAGGGTATATGTTTAATTATGGATGGAGGGTGGTTTGACTTAGGGTGTATATACAAGGGGTTAGTATTAGGTTTTCTATAAGGTTGGTATGTGTTGTTTGTTAAATCTAGAGTTACGTCGAGGAAGTTTATGCTCTACTTTTGTATCGAGCACTATTTTTTAAAAATAATAACAAAGATACTAAAGAACTTTGGATTATTTACCTAACCAGTTCTTTCCTATTTTCTATATATTTTACACACACAAACACACACACACACACACATATATATATATATAGGGTGTCCATAAAGTTCGTGTGCACTTTAAAAAATTTATAACTCTATTTGTATTTGCGATAGAAATAATTTGTAAAAAGGTTTAGAAAGAAGTAAATCTATATTTTTTAAGGTTTATTGAAATTTTATTTAAGTTTCCACATGTCCTTCATCATTAGCAATACAAAGGGTAATACGATTTTGCAGTTTACGGAAAACATTCGCCAAATGATTTACAGTAATGCCTGAAATCACATTAGTTATTGTAGCTCTACTTAAAACTAGGTACATTAAACTTTATAACATTTTTTACGGATTATTTCTATCGCAAATACAAATAAATTAAATGCGAATGGAAATATGTTTTTTTTTTAATTGTGTTATTGTTAACGGATACAAACTTTTTGAGCGTGCAGTCGCAACACTAAGGTTAAATTTCTTCGAATATTTAACTGAGTGTGTTTTTTTTTTTTTTTACTATTATGACAATTTGAGAATTCTTTTTTGTTGAAAATAAGACATATTTCGATTCGCATTTAATTTTTTCGTCTCGGATGTTACCTGAATTTTACCAGAAAACAAAATAATTTCCATGCCTGAGGATGACTGAATGTACAGTTGAAAGTACTTGCAGATTTTTAAAAAACCCCTTATACAGCTTGCAGTTATTAAAAACAAGGTTCATAACATTCCTCGAGTGATTGGTAGGTTAATGCATTTTTAAAATTTTCTTTGTAAAAGGATTTCGCCATTTTATATTATTAACTTTATTAATCTACTATTTTATGAGTGATTCATTGTAATATATATAGATATATATATTTATAAACATATATAATATATATATATAATATATATATTTATATATATAATATATATATAATATATATATATTTATTTTTATAATATATATATATTTATATATGTATAATATATAATATATAATATATATATATATATATATATATATATATATATATATATATATATATATATATATATATACCACAAATATAATAGCCTCTACCATATGTAAAAATGGCAAAAGAAATGGAAACAAAATGTAAGGCTTATTAATAAAAATATAAACGAACACTCAATAATATCAACTACGAACACGGCCACAATGTACTGACCGTGTTCGGAAAATAAAGCATTACTATACCTCTATATACATATATAAATATATATATAAATAATCCATATATTTAATTAAATCCGAAAAGAAAACCACCCTTGATAATGTATAAAAGTGCTCAGTCATACAAGACATATTGACGATTTCTACATAATTTATATTCAATAAAAAAGAAAATTTTGAGAACGCGAGAAAAACTCAACTACAGAGAAAACAGACCTCTTAATCTCTGACGAAACTTTAATAAAAGTAAAACATGTCATATACGTTTCCTATTTGTCCTTTATTTTATCATATATGTATATACGTTTCAGTCGTTGTACGCCCCGGTCTTCTCCAGGAGATTGGAATTTCGACCCGAACTCTTCATTTTGACATGGCTCTTCCACATGACAAAGTTATTTCCCTTTAACTCAACGCTTCAAGTTTTTTGGTTCACCACTGCTGTGGCTCGGTATGGATCTCATAACGCCTTGAATCTCGTCACTGGATCTAACCAATGGGCCATGTGCACATTTAAAAAAAAATAATATGGGCGCCCATACACGACATTATCAGAAAATAAGAGCGATAAATATATTAATTTTAAAATTTATTAGTAATTATATAATATTTCCTCAGCAAGACTATAAACATACTGCATATAAAATTAAATATATATATATATATATATATATATATATATATATATATATATATATATATATATATATGTGTGTGTGTGTGTGTGTGTGTGTGTATTTGTTTGAATAAAAACAGACCACTTTAAGGTTCCATGTAATAAGTTATTTCACTACGGCCCTTTTAAAGGGTTCTGGATCATCAGACTTTACTTCCAAAGGTTGAAATGAAAAATGAAAAGAAATTCACACGTTTTTGATGGACCTCATCAAGCATATGTAAAATTAACGAAGTGAGGAAGTAAGGTGGGAGAGAAGATAAGATCTGAGTGGGTTAGGTGTACCATTTCAATTCCTTATTCTTAAACCCCTGTCTGTCGGCTAGACGTTGCTTAAGCCCAACGTGTCTTGTCTCTAGATATCGATGGGTAAGAGGTGAGACCGACATTAAAGGAAGAAGCTACAGCAACCCCAATAAACTACATTCCACGAGGACAGGTTTCATTCAAATTCTTCTCTCTCTCTCGTACTCTCTTTCTCTCTCGCTTTCTCTCTGTCTCTCTCGTACTCTCTCTCTGGCTTTCTCTCTCTCTCTCTCTCGCTTTCTCTCTGACGTACTCTCTCTCACGTACTTTCTCTCTCGTACACTCACTCTGTCGTATTCTCTCGTACTCTCTCTCTCTCTCGTACTCTATCTCTCTCGTACACTCTCTCTCTGTCGCTTTCTCTCTCTCATACTCTCTCTCGTACTCGCTCTCTCGTACTCTCTCTCTCGCTTTCTCTCTCTCGTAATATCTCTTTCGTACTCTCTCACTCACTCTCTCTCGCTGTCTTTCTCTCTCTCTCCTACACTATCTCTCGTACTCTTTCTGTCTCTAGTACTCTCTCTCGTACTCTCTCTCTCTCGCTTTCTCTCTCTCGTACTCTCTCTCTCTCGTACTCTCTCTCTCGTACTCTCTCTCTCTCGCTTTCTCTCTCTCACGTACTCTCTCTCTCGTACCCTCTCTCTCTCGTACTCTCTCTCTCTCATACACTCTCTCTCTCGCTTTCTCTCTCGTACTCTCTCTCTCGTACTCTCACTCTCCCACTTTCTCTCTCTCGTACTCTCTCTCTCGTACTCTCTCTCTCTCTCGCTTTCTCTCTCTCGTACTCTCTCTCTCGCTTTCTCTCTCACTCTCGTACACTCTCTCACGTACTCTCTCACTCTCTTGTACTCTCTCTCTCTTGTACTCTCTCTCTCGTACTCTCTCTCTCGCTTTCTCTCTCTCGTACTCTCTCTCTCTTGTACTGTCTCTCTCTCTCGTACTCTCTCTCCCGTACTCTCTCTCGCTTTCTCTCTCTCACGTACTCTCTCTCGTACTCTCTCTCGGTTTCTCTCTCTCTCACGTACTCTCTCTCTCGTACTCTCTCTCTCGTACTCTCTCTCTCTCGCTTTCTCACTCTCGTACTCTCTTTCTCTCTCTTTCTCGTACTTTCTCTCTCGCTTTCTCTCTCTCACGTACTCTCTCTCGTACTCTCTCTCGGTTTCTCTCTCTCACGTACTCTCTCTCTCGTACTCTCTCTCTCGCTTTCGCTCTCTCGTACTCTCACTCTCCCACTTTCTCTCCTTCGTACTCTCTCTCTCGTAGTCTCTCTCTCGTACTCTCTCTCTCGCTTTCTCTCTCTTGTACTCTCTCTCTCTCGCTTTCTCTCTCACTCTCGTACACTCTCTCACGTACTCTCTCACTCTCTTGTACTCTCTCTCTCTCTCTTGTACTCTCTCTCTCGTACTCTCTCTCTCGCTTTCTCTCTCTCGTACTCTCTCTCTCTCTTGTACTGTCTCTCTCTCTCTCTCGTACTCTCTCTCGTACTCTCTCTCCCGTACTCTCTCTCTCTCGTACTCTCTCTCGCTTTCTCTCTCTCACGTACTCTCTCTCGTACTCTCTCTCGCTTTCTCTCTCTCTCACGTACTCTCTCTCTCTCGCTTTCTCACTCTCGTACTCTCTCTCTCTCTCTTTCTCGTACTCTCTCTCTCGCTTTCTCTCTCTCACGTACTCTCTCTCGTACTCTCTCTCGGTTTCTCTCTCTCACGTACTCTCTTTCTCGTACTCTCTCTCTCTCTCGTATTTTTTAAATCAGCTGACTCTATGTCGGTCAGTGTCCTTCTCCCGCCCAACTCGTATAATGCAGCGTGCCATTATTATTTTTGCGATAATCTGTATATATATATATATATATATATATATATATATATATATATATATATAATGCTTTTAATGACTTCATATATATATATATATATATATATATATATATATATATATATATATAATGCTTTTAATTTAATTATATAATTAAATTTGAAGTTTTTAGCTTTTGTTTTTGAAACATGGTTATTACTGTGTAACGAAGAATCCATATTTTAAATAAGTTAATATATATATATATATATATATGTGTGTGTGTGTGTGTGTGTGAATGTGTGTGTGTGTGTGTGTGTGTGTGTGTGCGTGTGTGTGTATGTAAGCAAATATATGGATATAGATCCGACAGTATGAAGAAAAATATACGGAAAAAAAAGAAACAAAAATCCTAATATGCAATTATGCTGTTTTAAAGTTAATATAATGTCAACGTCGGACGTTTCGGACTAATAAACCATCTTCAGGACATATTTATAAAACATAATTAACATTAGACGATATTCAATTCAACATGAAAAAGACGATGGACATAAGAGCAAGACCAATCGAAACAGATAAACACATCGCCCACGTGACAATTCACAACATCGCCCACGTGACGACGACGTGATCATATTTAAACGGAACGCGGATCTTATAAAATATTTCAGTTATCAGTTTCTCCTGAAACGCTTCTGGACGGTCTCCTCGTTAATGTTTGTGAATTCAGCCATAATCGTTGCCTTCATTTCATTTTTGGTGTCACAAAGAGGTTTTGTTGGTCTCTTGTTCAACTGCACCCCACCCATAAAAATCAAGGGGTTGCAGTCTGTCTAGGTGGCCAGATATAAGGGGTGTTATAGTCGCAGAAATTGTTTGACTAGGTTCTTCTGATTGTGTAGCATGGTGCAGAATCCTGTTGCCAGACATAGGGTCTTCCAGAAGCCACCCTCGTGACCCAGGGTTGCACTTGCCTTCTCAAAGCATTCGATGTGTTGAGTCGGAAGCCCTGTGGGAAGATGAATGGTGTTATAACGTTGCCATCACCTAGCGATTACTCCAAACACCTTCGTAATCACCAGTAGACTCATCTAACTCTTTCTAAATCCTCTGCACTTTCCACAGATTGACACGCAAACACCCTGAAATGTTCGTACTGGAGCTTCCGGCCCGAATGCCAAGCAGTACAGCATGCCGTTTCAAAATTTCTGGCGGAGTTAATTGCGTCATGGTGCTCTTCTTCACAACTGACCCTAGTACAGTCAACAAAATAAAAACAAACAACGCGCATGCGCGATATTAAAAATAAAGAATGGCAATTTACCCATCGCACCTTATATATATATATATATATATATATATATATATATAAAAGTGAACATAGAAGTCAACACTTAGAGGCGACAGTCTGTTTCATGCTAAATGCAATCGTCAGGCCTGACGATTGCATATAGCATGAAACAGACTGTCGCCTCTAAGTGTTGACTTCTATGTTCACTTATATTTACACACGCTCTATCTCTGATATTGAGCACTTTATTCCATAAATGCACCACACCTTAAGACTATATTTCTTCATAAATATATATATATATATATAGATATATATATATATATATATATATACAGTATTTTCCTTCTTCCTATATTTTGCCTTTTCTTTATTTGCTTATTTAGAAATGACTTTCATCTTTGTTCCTCTTATTCTCTTTCATTAATACAGTGTAACCCGGATATAAGAGACCCGGATATAAGAGAAACTCGGATATAAGAGAGATTTTCTCCGGTCCCAATTTAGAGCCTGTGTTAATGTATATAAATTAGACACAAACCCGGATATAAGAGAAACCCGGATATAAGAGACTTATCCGGTCCTGCCAACTCTCTCATATCCGGGTTACACTGTATAGACTTTTCCGAGCCATTTTAATAAATATTCTTCCTCCAACTCTCTTCTACCTTCTTCTTCTTCTTCTTCTTCTTCTTCTTCTTCTTCTTCTTCTTCTTCTTCTTCCTTCCTCTTCTTCTTCCTCTTCTTCTTCTTCTTCTTCCGATTCTTCGTCTTCTTCTTCCAATTCTTCTTCTTCCTCCTTCCTCTTCTTCTTCTTCTTCCGATTCTTCTTCTTCTTCTTCCTTCCTTCCTTCCTTCCTTCCTTCCTTCCTTTCTTCTTCTTCTTCTTCTTCTTCTTCTTCTTTCCTTCCTCTTCTTCTTCTTCCTTCCTTCCTTACTTCCTCTTCTTCTTCTTCTTCTTCTTCTTCTTCCTTCCTCTTCTTCTTCTTCCTTCTTTCATCTTCTTCTTCTTCTTCTCATGATCCTTAGCTCCTTTTCTTCTTTCCTTGTCTTCGTTTTCTTGTCTTCCCCCTCCTCCTCCTTCTTAACCTTTATCTTTTCTTTCTTCTTTCTGTTCCTCCTCCTCCTCCTACATTTTTTCTTCTTCTTTTTCCTGTTCTGAACCTCTTCCTTCCTCCTCCTACACTTCTTCGTCTCTTGTCTTCCTCCCTTTCTTCCTCCCTTTCTTCTTCTTCTTCTTCTTCTTCTTCTTCTTCTTCTTCTTCTTCTTCCCGTTCTCATCGACCCTTTTCTTCTTCACCGCTTCCTCCTTTCTTGTTCTTCTTGATCGCCCCTCCCACCACCTTCTTGTTCATCTTCTCCTTCTTTTTCTTCTCCTTTCTCCTCCTTTTTCTTCTTCTTCTTCCTCCTCATTTTTCTTCTCTTCCTCGTTGTTTTTGTTGTTGCTGCTGCTGTTGTTGTTGCTCTTCTTCTTCTTCTTCTTCTTCTTCTTCTTCTTCATCATCATTTCTCTTCTCGTCCTCGTTCTTCTTCTTCTACTACTGTTACTGATTCTTCTTCTTCTTCTTCATTTCTCTTCTCCTCCTCGTTCTTCTTGTTCTTCTTCTTCTACTACTGTTACCGATTCTTCTTCTTCTTCTTCTACTACTGTTACTGATTCTTCTTCTTCTTCTTCTTCATTTCTCTTCTCCTCCTCGTTCTTCTTCTTCTTCTTCTTCTACTACTGTTACCGATTCTTCTTCTTCTTCTTCTTCTACTACTGTTACTGATTCTTCTTCTTCTTCTTCATTTCTCTTCTCCTCCTCGTTCTTCTTCTTCTTCTTTTACTACTGTTACTGATTCTTCTTCTTCTCCTCCTCTTTCTCCTCCTTCTCCTTCTTCTTCTTCTTCTTTCTCCTCCTCATTTCTCTTCTCCTCCTCGTTCTTCTTCTTCTTCTTCTTCTTCTTCTTCATTTCTCTTCTCCTCCTCGTCGTTCTTCTTCTTCTACTACTGTTACTGATTCTTCTTCTTCTTCTTCTCCTCCTCGTTCTCCTTCTTCTTCTTCTTCTTCTTCTTCTTCTCTCACCCTACCTTTCCTACGCCATGCAACTCTTTTCTTCCCTCCCTCCCGTCCATTATATTCTAAAATCGCATTTCGGCTACTACCCAAATCCTTACAATATCTTTAGAAAAATATAAGCAGTTCAGATTCAAGGAACAATTCCGATTTCGACCAATTCTCCTACTCAAACTATTGTGACGACTATTTTCGCTACTCTACCAACAACTGCTTATTACTCAGTAGGACACTAAACCGCCTACTATTGTAGCTACACATGCCGTACCTAGTGCAGCTGCTGCAACCATCACCACTGCTACTATTGCTGCTAACTATAGCAGAAGCAATACTATTCACAAACACACGCACACTTTAAGACACAGGGAGGAGTATTTACCGTTTCCTACATCGAAATACCTAAGGAGGATTTTTCTTTGAAAAAGGAGTCGAGCGAAGGATATACATACATACATATATCTATATCTATCTATCTATCTATCTATCTATCTATATATATATATATATATATATATATATATGTATATATATATGTGTATATGTATATGTATATATGTATAAAAAAATACCCAAAATAAAGTATATATATATATATATATATATATATATATATATATATATATATATATATATATATATATGTGTGTGTATATATATATAAAGTTTTAAAAAAAATATCGATAAAAAAAAAAACAAAATGAAAACATTTTACGTACAAGCAACAACAACAACGACAACAACGAGATGCCTAAAGTTAGGAATTGGTTTTAAAAGCAAACGAACCAATTAAAATCTACAGTGTTATTGAAACATAGGAGTATTTAATGTTCGTAATAATACTACTAATAAAAATACCGACAACGTTAAAAGAAGGCCGGGCGCCGGCCGTAGAGATGTCGCGCGAAGGAAAAGGGGGAGAAAGGAAAATCGTGTGGTAATCACTTTAGAATATGCCCACATATTCTAGCATACAAAAAAAAGCTGGCCCCGACAAATACGAAACGAAATAGAAGATATACTTAATTATAGATGCAGTAACACATGCTCTGGGACTTTTCTTTTCTCCGACATTTTTTCAAGTCATGCACACAATAGAAATAATTTTTTTTTTTTTTTTTTTTTTTAACGAATATTTCTTTGAAATATAGCGAGATAAACATAAATTTCTATCACGCACATAAGACAGTGTTTTGTTTTCGCCATTCTAGCCTTTTTTGCTCTTTTTATACATTTATGTAGAAATTCACACTTATATATATATATATATATATATATATATATATATATATATATATATATATATATATATATATATCTGAGTGTGTGTGTGTGTATATATATACACACATAATTACCTGATATATATATATATATATATATCTTGAAATATATATATATATATATATATATATATATATATATATATATATATATATATATATTTCACGAGAGAGGTAATTATTTTATATGCAGACTTCAAGAAGAAAAAAATTAAAGATTTGATCGGATGTATGACCCACGTATACTTTTGTATGTCTAATCTTTAAATTCAAAGCTATACTGTAATTAAAGTAACAACTTTTTATCAATAATAATAATAATAATAATAATAATAATAATAATGGATGAATTTAAATTTCGAAATGGAAATGATACTACCTTTATAAGTTGCTGTTGGGGTCTGCGTGGATATTAAAAAAAAAAAAAGGTTTTGGATATCCGAGGAGATTCAATCTTCTTCATGTATCACTAGCTATATTGTTTAATACTATACCAATAATAATAATATTAATATTAATAATAATAATAATAATAATAATAATAATAATAATAATAATAATAATAATAATGATGATGGTAAAATGCAAGCGACTGGGCACCCATTTTCGAAAGGAAGCGCAATTTGGATATTATGTTTGCCTTCCACATGTTCACCTCAGCACATGCCGTAAAACATCCCGGCAGACCAAACCCGGCAGTTGTCCGACTTGCGACGGAAGACGAGACGTTCGCTTCCTATGAGAGCACGTTGCAAAAGACGTGGAGGGCAAAAAAAGAAAGAAAGAAAGAAATAACCCCCACACCCGCCCGACATGATAAAAAAGCAAAAAACAAACAAACAAAAAAAACAACAACAACAACAAAAATACAAACTAACACGCCCAACCCCCGTAACAAACCGAGTGTAGACACACAAAAAAAAAAACAAAAAAACCTCACGACGGCCGTAAAGGAAACAAAAAAATAGGAAATTATCGAGCATATGAAGGTTAGCATTTTTGGGTACCCGTGTCTAAATCCCCACGGTCTCTAATCTTAAATAAAGAAACCTTTCATACAGTTAAGCCGCTTAAATACGAACACCTACAATTGAAACTCTAAATCCATAAGGAACGTATATGCATAGGTGTAGATATATAAAACTGATATATAAATATATACAGATCTATACTTCAATCGGGTGCGTGCAAACTACATCGAAGCTCCATTTAGCAAATGTCTATATACAAATATATAGGATATATATATATATACGTATTTGCAAGCAGTCACACTATATTTAAGCAGTGTATTTTTGCCTTCATAATATATGATTTCTTGTGTATTTATGTGTTATATATATCTATATATATATCTATATATATATATATATATATATATATATGTATATATATATATATATATATATATCGAAATTATATATTTATCAACAATTATTATCAATTTTTAATAAACTTTGGGGTAACAAGTTTTATTTTTTATTCATGTAAACACGGTCGTAGAATTCAATTGGAGAATTAGTCCAAGTTTTCTATATTTATTAAATAAGTATTTCAAAGATCGAACACTTTATTCTATGCAAATCAACAAATACCTATATATATATATATATATATATATATGTTTGTTTTTCCCTCCAATCATAAGTAACTTGTCAATTATGTTAACACTCGACTCGGAAGTAACTAGAATAAATTCGGTGAAAATATTTATTTGATAATCTTTCTGTTCCATGTTTTTGATTTTTGATTTTTTTGTTATTGTTCCGCTTTATTGATAATCCTTTTCTTTTTTTTTTTTTTTTTTTTTTTTTTTTTAAAGATCCGTTGATAGAATTAATCTGTTGTGTAGTCGTTGTTGTTGTTGTTGTTGGCGGCATTTTGCTACGTAAACTGCGAAAACACTTCTTTCTACGTTCTTTTTCCTATTCTTTCGCGACCAGCCATTCTGTTCTACCGGGGATATACGTAAAAAAAAAAAAAAAAAAAAAAAGAAAAGAAAAGGAAAAAAGAAAAGGAAAAAGAAAAGGAAAAAAAAAAAAAGAAGCTGCCTGTTTAATTCACCTTTCTGTATTGCTTGCCTTATCCACTCTACCTACCTACTGTATTCGCATACACCCATCCCCGTCTTCCCTTTCCAAAATAGAGCAATGAACCACAACGGATGGCTTGATCGCCAAGGAGACGACGATGACGAGTAAGTTAAAATTCAGTCTGTCTGTCTGTCATTTTGATATCTGCTCATGCATTCATGTCTGTCTGTACGTCCCGCTCCTTAGTCACTATATCCAGTTTTGTTTGTCTGTCTTTAAATTTCCCTTCCTCTCTCTCTCTCTCTCTCTCTCTCTCTCTCTGTGTGTGTGTCAGTGTTTTGTTTTTTTATAAACCCCTTCTTCTACTCTGTCTGTTTGATATCTGTCTGTTTAACTCCCTCTTTCTGACCGACACTTTGTCTGTATGTCTGTCGTTTGTTCATTGTCTCTTTTAACTGTTAGATTATTTATTTAAGTCTCTGTCTATCAGTCTAGATTTCAGTTCATTGTGTCCCTTTTCCGTTTGTCTGTCTGTCTGACTAAATTCTTGATTGTCTTCCTGGCACTAACGTTTGTCTGTCAAAAAAAAAAAAAAAAAATTAAAAATTAATAGACAGACGTCTAAAGCTCTATTCATTTGTCCGCTTAAATCTCAGCTCGTTTATTTCTCTTCAAAGTTTTATTCGTTCGTACCTCTCCTTTGTGTGACTGTCTAACCCTTGTTCGAACTTATTTGTCTGTCTAAATTTTTGTTTGTCTGTCTGTCAATCTAACTCGCCGTTCCGTTTGTCTGTCTGTCGAAATCTCTGTTCGTTAGACGAATATTAGGTTGATGCAAAAATAATGACGTAATAATGTCGTTTTTTGACGTTAAAAAATACGTCCAAAAACGACATTATTACGTCATTATTTTTGCACCAACCTAATAGTTTGTCTAGGTTTTTTTTTTTTTAAATTTCTAAATTTTCTTTTGTCTGTCTGTCCCACTCACAGTTCATTTGTCCGTTGTTTAATTCCACATTCGTTTGTCTGTCTGTTCGTCAAGTTTAATTTTCGCTTGTCTGTCTGTTTATTTATTTTTTTTTTCTTTTTTTCTTTTCTCTCTTCGCCCATCAATCGTATTTTGGACATATTATCCATGTATGCTTTTCCGTTTGTCTGTCTGTTCGCTTATTATTCAGACTATCCCGTCTTTACACCTTGTGTATTCGACTGGCTGTCTTTTTGTTTG
>OZ010575.1:70055075-70062575 GCA_963932145.1 Acanthosepion lycidas | reverse complement strand
AAACAACAACAAAAAACGAAGGAATATTAAGTTACTACCCAGTGTGCCTGAAGATTTTAATTCTTTAACATATTTTATTGTTTAATATATATATATATATATATATATATATATATATATACATATATATATATATATATATATATATATATATATATATAAATATATATATATATATTTGCAAATATATATATATATATATATATATATATATATTTACATATATATATGTGTTCGTGTATGCATGCGTGTGTATATATATATATACACACACACATAAATATATATACATATAGATATATATATAAAATTGAATATAGAAGTCAACACTTAGAGGCGACAGTCTGTTTCAAGCCTGACGATTGTATCTAGCATGAAACAGACTGTCGCCTCTAAGTGTTGACTTCTATGTTCACTTTTATATTTACACACGCTGAATATTGAGCACTTTATCTGATATTGAGCACTTTATCACATAAATATAGCACATCTTAAGACTAAATTTCTTCATATATATATATATATATATATATATATATATATATATATAAAATAAATATAAATTATTAATTAATATAATAATTATTAATTAATATAAATAAAATAAATATAAATTTGTATATATCTAGAACAATTTGGGGGGAAGATATATGACAAAGTGAAAAAAGATTCGGTGTAAAGCGGTTCGACGTTTCGGACTTCATCAGACTAAGTTTGTTTACATTGATACGACTACACGTGCGGACGAACTAGATACGCAGGGAATTTTTAATTTAAAAAAAAAAAAACATTCATGTTTCTTTTACCCGATTACATTTTGAATTTTTTTTTCTTTCTGGTTTTGGTTTCTTTTGTTTATTATCTCTCCCACATTGTGATAATCGAATATCTCCGAAGAATGGTAAAACGTTGTAAGGAACCTGGACGCAAATGTAGAGATTAAAGCACTTTATAAACATTTTCGTTTCATTGCATTGTTTTCTCTTCTAATTAGAATAACATTTTTATTTCAAAATTTTGGTCAGTCTAGTTACTGTCAGCAATTAATGCGTTTAATGTATTCTTTTGTAAAATATCCCTTTTGCGTTCATATCTATTATTTAAATTTATTGAGGTTTCTCCGATGGATTCTTTGTCGCCTTTAAGTGTTGACTTCTATGTTCATTTTTATATTTACACACGCTCTATCTCTGATATTTATTACTTTATCCCATAATTATAGCACATCTTAAAAGTATACTTCTTCATATATATATATATATATATATATATATATATATATATATATATATATATATATTCTGAGCCTCTAAGTGTTGACTTCTATGTTCCCTTTTATATATATATATTTATATATATATATAAATATAAAAGTGAACATAGAAGTCAACACTTAGAGGCGACAGTCTGTTTCATGCTATATCCAATCGTCAGGCCACCTGATTGCATATAGCATGAAACAGTCTGTCGCCTCTAAGTGTTAACTTCTATGTTCACTTTTATATTTACACACGCTCTATCTCTGATATTGAGCACTTTATTCCATAAATATAGCACACCTTAAGACTATATTTATTGTGGATTAAATGAATCCGCTAACACATTTATAATGACAATATTCTCCACACGTGACAATAACTGACGTTATTTTCAGTTAACAATATAAAAATAGCGTTCCCTATATTCCTCCAATTGCTAAGGACATTCTGTTTTTTGTTATTATTAGTTACTTTCTTTAATTAAATTCATTTCGTTTTTGCTTTGAGAAAGTCCACATTGGACGAAACTTCTCGGCAATAACTACGGTTTTTCTATTGTCATCTATATTTATAAATATTGTCTTTTCTACAGGTTAACTCTGGGAATGTTTCGTATCTCTCTATCTATCTATCTATCTATCTCTCTGTATATATATATATATATATATATATATAGTGGCCTGACGATTGCATCTAGCATGAAACAGACTGTCGCCTGTTTGATTACAGGAAATAGAGTAAAGCCTTTCTTCAACTGTTAGTTTATTGTTTTGTATTAAGTCTTTTATTGATTTTAGATGTGGTTGTGAAATATTTTATGTTGAATTTAGATAAATTCTTTTAAATTGTAGCAGTCATAAAGTCAGTGGGTACAACAATACAGATTGATTTTCTCTTTTTGATTCTTTGGGTTTGTCACGTGGGTCCGTTTTTTTATTTTGGAATATTTTTTAAATCTTTTGTTTCGCATTGAATATGAAATAGGGGAGAAGCTTGAAAGTACCCTCAATGCATTTCTCTGATTCGGGTAAATATTAAGGGCTGCATATTCTTAGTGCTCTTATGCAGAATTCGATGATTGTTTAGGATTATATATATATTTTTTTTATGAAGGTAGCAGAAAATTATTAGATCATTTTTATTAGCGCTTTATTTCTCTTAGTTTTTAAACGGCATTTATTAGAGTCTCAATCAATATCCCAAATTATTCAGATCGTATTTTAGGAGTTTTTTTTATTTTTTGTAAATAGTCTAATTCATTTTAATCACTCTATTGTAAACATTTTGTTAAGTGTAGTTAAGAATAAAAAGGAAAGTCATAAAAAAAGAAAGACCAAGCAAATAAGATGTAAGAAAGAAGTTAAAAGGGGGGGGGAAGAGAAAGAAAAGTAAGTCGTAAGATGAGCCAATATAATAAATCGTTTCTATTTTATTAATGTATTTATTGGTTTGTCTTGGCCGCATGTAGGAAGATCAGTACAACCAAGCATACCTGATCTATAACATCGAATAGCCCAAGTGAAGTCTTGATCAGTTGCCGTTTTCTGGGGTGGGGAGGAATTTATATGAAGCACGTCCTAAATCTAGTAGCAAATTTACTCTGAGTGCGATATGCTTACTTGGCACATGTTAGAGGATATCCCCCACACATGGCTCTGCCGAAGGGCAGAGTCTCGTCTCGAGAAAATGTCTCCGCTTTTTACGTGGTCTATAGGGAAATTTTTGCCCGAGCCTACGGGCTCGGATACCGCCACTTAAAAACTCGGCCTTATGCCACATCTTGCTGCGTGGAGCAGCGGGTAAATTGACTCCTTTATTACGTGGTCTATAGGAAATTTCTGTCCGAGCACATTTCAGAGGATATCCTCCAGACAAGGCTCTGCCGAAGGGCAGTCTCTCGTCTCGGGAAATTGACTCTGTTATTACGTGGTCTATATGGAATTTTTGTCCGAGCACATGTCAGAGGATATCCTCCAGACAAGGCTCTGCCGAAGGGCAGTCTCTCGTCTCGGGAAATTGACTCTGTTATTACGTGGTCTATATGGAATTTTTGTCCGAGCACATGTCAGAGGATATCCCCCAGACAAGGCTCTGCCGAAGGGCAGTCTCCCGTCTCGGGAAATTGACTCCGTTATTACGTTGTCTATAGGAAATTTTTGCCCGAGCACACGTCAGAAGGTATCCTCCAGACAAGGCTCTGCCGAAGGGCAGTCTCGCCTCTCGGGAAAATGACTGTTATTACGTGGTCTATAGGAAATTTTTGCCCGAGCCTGCGTGCTCGGATATCCCACTTTAAAACTCGGCCTTGTGCCACACATTGCTGCATGAGGCAGTGGGTAAATAATATTTATTCTGGGCGCGGGCCGAATACTGATCATATTCAATCGAGTCGCCCGTCGAAGAAGTCTGTTGTTTATTTAGACCCGAAGCTTCTAGTGAGATGGGAGCAACAACACTGACGACGCACCTCGAGTCGGCATTTAAAATGTGTAATTTTAACAACCGATTTACGGTGGACACTTTTAAGCTACTCTTAACACGGTTTTGCATGACAACACGAATCGCTAACGCCTAGCAAAACACGCCAGCCATTTAAATAAAAAGTTCCGTAGAGTATAGAACAAACACCAGATCATCATTAGCTAAGAGATTAATAAATGTTTCAAAGGTCTATCTTCCAATTTTACGTTTCACAAATGCATTTTGGAGTCAATAATTTGTTTAAATTTATTTATCTCTATATATAAAACTGACTATGTGTGTCTGTGAGTACGCGAACTACTCGAGAACCGTAAGGTATATTTCCACCAAATCTGGAACATAGATTGTACTCGATACTGGGTATGTCAGGGCAAAAAAAAATTAGACATTTTTCAAAAATCAATAACCGATAATCGATAAATATAATGTTTAAATAGGAATTTCCATTAGTTTGGTTGTTTTTAAACTTTCAGACTTGAAGCCTAAACCCTAAGGCCGATTTTAATGAAACTTGATAAGTGTATGCAACTTACTTTCACGCTATATATATATATATATATATATATATATATATATATATATATATATATATATATATATATATATATACGCTATATTGATTTTCGTTTCTCTCGACACTGGGACACCCAGGGTGGCCCAAAAGGACCCCCAAAAAATTCAAATTGCTTCGATTTTGATGAAATTTTGAATGTTTGTTACGCTCTTAAATGAGATAGAAATCGGTTGTCAGATTTTTTTTAAAATACAAGAGGGGGCCCTCCAGGATGACCCTATAAAACCCTTGATGGCTCAATTGCTTTTCAAGTGTATTTTAGATCAGTACTCCCCAATGTCAATGAAAATGTCAGTACATATTGAGATTATATCGAGTAACTGAAGTCTTTGTTGAATTTCTTCTCCTTTCAATGCCCGTTGTTCATTCGATGTAGTTTGAGCAAATGCTGTCAACAAAGCATTTCTCCTCAATAATTTTCAAAGATCGATTGCGATTAATGTACTCTTCATTTGCTGACAATTTTTTTGTATCTTCTGTGCTTCTGTATAAAACAACTTTCTCCTGTTATAAATGTTTTCATACTTCATGTCAATATAATTTTTTGCCATATAGATAAGAGGCACTAAAGAAAAATCTTTATTTTAACTTTACAAATTGGATGAGGTTCGTGATCTTTTTTTTTTTTAATAAACCCAGGCGATATATATATATATATATATATATATATATATATATATATATATATACAATCCGATTTATCTTATCCTGGTAAATGGTGTATCTGTGAAACTTGAAATCGGCAGATAAGTCTGGGGAACTAACTCTGATCCGTTCTGAAATATTTCTTTGGTGGTTGGTTTGCGATGGGGCGTATAAATTAGCGGTCCGGATGCGCGGTTAGACTAGAAATCCCGATAGATTTTGAAGGCGCCCTTGATTGTGAAGGACTCCTGAGTCTTTTTGATCGTTTCAACCTTTTTTGTATCACTGGTGTGAAAAAAATGTGCTGAAAAATGGGTTTAGCACTGTGCGAAGAGGTTAAAAAAAAATGTAATAGAAATGCCCAAACGGAGAACTTCTTGGGCAATTATCCCTAAAATGATGGTTTAGGAGTAGCGAGTCTTGGGGATGAACTTACGGGCACACAAGTCGATTTTCACCTCGCATATAGGTACGTACTTAACGATCGCTTTCTGGCCATGAAGGCCCGGATTCGAATCTCCTCATGGTCGATTTGTCAGGAAGGAGACTTCCTGATCTTATCGGACTGGAGGGGGTCAAAAGTTTGGAAAGTGGCTGAAAAACATACCACAGGTTAACCCAAGCCTTGTGAGTGAAATTAAGTAGACGTAACACATGAGGCCGTCGATAGCTGTGCTGGCACAAAGTTACAATATGAGATATCTATCTCACTACAATATATATATATATATATATATATATATATAGGTAACTACACTCGTCTCGGAAAACATTCGGTTTCTTGATTTGCTAATGATCAAATAAATTTCGAAGGAAAAAAAGGTTTTAAAAAAAGAAAGAGCTAGGAACATGAACGTCTGTCGAAAATAATCGTACAGCATACAGGTCCAAAGCCCCCCCCCAAAAAAAAAACACACAAACTGATACGAGTAATCAACTAACTAAAAAAGTGCTCAATACAAAAGTAGAGCAGACCTAGTTAAACTTAGAGAGAAAGACAAACCTTCTAAGGTTTCACCTAAGCGGATTTTCAGGGAAGGAATCCAGCTGTAGGCTACCCTGTTGAGCAATGTTTAAAATCGACTAATAGCCGGCCTTCCCTGACGATCCGCTTAGGTGAAACCTTTGTAAGTTTGTATGGCTCTCTAGGTTTGACTATATATATATATATATATATATATATATATATATATAGATAGATAGATAGATAGATAGATATATATAGATATAGATAGATAGATGTGAATGTGCGACTATATATATATATATATATATATATATATATATATATATATATATATAGATAGATAGATAGATGTGAATATTGCTGTCATATCTGGTCTGGTGTTTCTGTAATGTATTTAGTGATTTTTGATAAAATCCAAAGAAGAATCTGCAATGTTGTCGGTCCTGACCTGGCAGCTCAGCCTCAGTCACTTTTCCCGCCACCAGGATCAGCGTTCCAGTGTCCTTTCTTCTTTGCTACCTCTACTTTACGATTTCAAGCGCAGTACTTGATTGGCAGCTAGGTCTCATCATTCTACAGCTGAAATTGCGAGATATGTTCGTAAGTTGCATGAAAGGTCACGTTACTATTTTCAAAAGCATATTTCATTGTTCTATTCGACAATAACATTTATTGTCTAGAAAAAAAAATCACAGAATGCTCGGTGTCAAATATTTTTAGTCAGGACGGAGAAATAAAACGCGCCGTTGGTAGAGTGTAGTGTCATGTGACTTCATTAAAATATTTTAGTCACTTTACGTTTGCATAAGACCCTTAAGGGATTTACCTAAGCAGTCACGTGTCTAAGTTGTGATCTTGTTAATCGGTCTGCTTGGTCACATGCATCCCATAATGCCACAGTTTTTTTGTTTTTTTTTAGCTTAGGATATACTTGTATCTATAAAAAGAACGTTAAACATAAAAAATGTCTTTAATAAATAAATTGTCGGACTTTGTCCATTTCTTAATGTATGACGTCATTTGTTTACATTTGATACGCCATGAGCAGTTATGAATGTACGAGATTCATGGAAGATTGAAGTTTATAAGCAGTAAATTCGACCTTGCCTACCGAACGATCCTTTGCGGTTAAGGCACGTCAGACTAAATGACGGTTCCGTATAGGATGCAGGTTTGAATCCTGTCAAAGAACGAATATTTTCTATGAAAATGCTGTTTATTACAAACAGAGCATTTACTTAAATACTTGTATCTATAAAAAGAACATTAAACATAAAAAGGTCTTTAATAGATATATATATATATGTTGCTTCTACCTTCTTTGTCTTTTGAAGTAGCTTACAAATTACCCGGCGCCCAGTCTCAACAGCCAGCGTATTAATTTGCCGACTCAATTTTTTCTTATTCCTCAGATATTTCTGATTTGACGAATTTGCAGGCAAGTGTTTCAATGAATTATTTTTCCAATAGCGTTGGCATCGTTTGACTATTTCTTTGTTTACACGCCTTTTTTTTTTCTTAAAAAAAAAAGAAAAAAAGCTTCCGTCCGTTGCATTATACAGTCCGTGTGCACT
>OZ010575.1:70050075-70052575 GCA_963932145.1 Acanthosepion lycidas | reverse complement strand
TGCCTGAAATCACATTAGTTATTGTAGCTCTACTTAAAACTAGGTACATTAAAATTTATAACATTATTTACAGATTATTTCTACCGCAAATAGAAATAAAGTTATAATTGTTTTAAAGTGCACACGAACTTTATGGACACGCTGTATATTACATCTTCCATCTTTGACCGACGACCAATCATCTCACACCTGAGCCACTGCTTAGAATAAAATCATGTGATTTTTTTAAAACCAATGAATGAACGAAGGAAGTAAAGAAAGAAAGCAATAAATACCTTGAATGAACAAACAAATAAGCTAGTGAATGAATAGTTGCGCGCGTGTGTTTGTATACGTGTAGGAAAAGTGCAAACTAGACCATCGCTCCTTGATTCGATCGATTTGGGGCAGAAACCAAAATTCTCTCTGTGTGGTTCTGTGTGTCCGTGTGTTCGTTTCTTCATGAGTTATTTCCGGCGACGTGTGAGTAGTCGTTATTTTATCAACGTGTCTTCGTTTTTTTGTGACACAAGGCTACAGGTCTGTCGGGGAGCGCGGGGCTTCCAGAGCCGGTCACGCTTTGAAAGAGCCAGCTTCTTGACCACTACACCATGACCAGGTTCTGTCGCCAACCCGCACTTATAGTCACCACCGACGCAGAAGAAGCATTTACGGAGAGCTTCGCATCCTTGCTACTATCCTTTAGTCTGAGCGACAGCTTGCGGCAAAAGACTCGTTTACTAACTCGTAGCTTAAACCTAGAACGAGAAGTACAAGCGAGCATAATATTCATCACACAGCAGTACCGGTCTACTGCACCAATGCACTAGCTCATACGCACAAGTATCCGTCGTTTAATAGCTGACTGAGAACACTAAGCTGCATGTAGGCAGGATCGAATTCGCTACCCAGCAGTAATCTTTTTCTAGATGACCTCGTTTAGTCATTACAAATCGGCGAGGCCTCGTTCTTTATTACGACGATTTGCTTTAGTCCTAAGACAAGAATATAGGACACCTAGTGAGGATCCAATACGCCACACAGTTCTCATTCTTTTCTAAATAACTTCGCTTAATCAGAACACAACGTCAAATCGTATATCCTCCATTACGAAGAATAGGCCTGACACATCGACGTTAGATTGCTTCACCTGGTGAGTAACGAATTCGTCCCACAGTAACAATTCACTTCGAGATGATCTCACTAAACCATTATTCCACGTCCTATGTTAAAAATGTCCTATGTTAAAATGATTACTCTTGGTACTAGAAAAAGTGTTTAGGGCACCTAGTGAGGATCTAATTGAAGACACTTCTATTTCTTTTACACATAAGTCTTTTAGGATTATTTTTATTGAATATATTACCTTGTCAAATTTGAACAAATTTGACAGTGTAAATTTGTACACAAATTTGTAGGTCTGATGAATTGGATCGTGATTACGACTCCAATGTAATAAATTATAACCAGGGAATATTAGTGTTTAAGCCTTTTATATTATGTTCTTGTTCTGTCCTGAACATTGTGATCTACCTGGCTTCTATCTCCTTGGAAATTTATATATATATATATATATATATATATATATATATATATATATGAATAAAAATGACAAGACGAAAACCAATGTGGACTTTATCAAAGCAAAATACGAAAATGAAATTAATAGGACAAGGTAACGAATAAAAACAAAAAAACAGAATGTTCCTATCAACTGGAATGTAGAGAAACGCTATTTTCATATTTTTAACTGAAAATAACATCATAATAGTTTAAAAGATTATTATTATTTTTTTTTTTTTAGAGGAAGTATATCTGCTCGGACTTCTTTAGGATAGCCTCAGGGATCAGATACAAGGCAAAATAAGAAAGTCGATTTTGATTGCCTGAGCCAGCGTGGGAATGATATATATATATATATATATATATATATATATATATATATATATATATATATATATATATTAAATAAAAACAGACCACTTTAAGGTTCCATGTAATAAATTATTTCACCACAGCCCTTTTAAAAGGACTGCGGATCATCAGACTCTACTTCCAAACAAAAAAGGAAAAGAAAATTTACACATTTTTGACGGGCCGTATTAAACATATGTAAATTAACGAAGTGAGGAAGTGAGGGGGGAGAGGGAGAAGACATGAGTGAATTAGCAGATATTGACACATTTAAACGGTTAACTTAACGGAAGTTATATATTGACATCGAAGGGGTAGAGAAGAAAAAAACTCATCGAAAGAAAAAGAGAGAAGGAAGTTAAGAGAGAAGAGAAGAGAAGGTGTCACTAATTTTCTTTGTAAAAAAAAGGCTAGAAACAGACGCTGTCATTTTGTTTTACTTTGAAACTGTTATTTTGGGGGTTCATAAAGATTATAATGTTTGATATAAATTTGAATGTCTCCAGACTGTCTGCAAATAATTTAATTTGATGTTTGTTAGTGATTTAGATTTTTAAAAAATGTTGTGGATTTCGAGATGAATTCGGTCTCCAAGGAATGCCAAACG
>OZ010575.1:70035075-70045075 GCA_963932145.1 Acanthosepion lycidas | reverse complement strand
GAACCTATCTGCTCCTGTTGAGGGGATAAACTGCAAATAAAATCCCAGTATTTAGGAGGAGACGTTAGAAATATTAGAAGGAATTCGAAATGCCATCCTAAACATTAAACAAGGAATAACCCTGTTCTTCTCTTTACATTATTCAGAATATTGTCCCCATCTTTGTTGCCATATTTATCCCAACGTTTCGGCCGTTGTACGCTCCGGCCTTCTTCAGGTGGTTGGAATGTCGAACGGAACCCTTAATTTCGCTCCCTGGGATAGACTTTTCTAGTTCCACGTGCCATGTCTAATCTGTTAATTCACTTCTCCAAGTTTTCCACTGCCTTAACCAGGTATTGAACTCACAATTCTTTAGGTCTTCTCACTGGATCTAACCAACGCCTTTATCCACTGTGTCTTTCTGGGACTTATAAACATAATGTCTTCCCCAACCATTTTTACCTGTGCTCATATTGCAATTTTCGTTGTTAAAACGCGAGAAAAGCAATAATGCTTATTACTGGTTCCCATATTGTATTCATTTCTATGCTTGGTCGGCTCAGGAGATTTTTCTGGCCTAGCATATGTTCTGATTCCTTAAGTTTACGAATTTTCCAATGGTGTTCCTTGTCTATGATCGCAACCTGATCCCACAGAGGGTGGTGATCTCCCTTTTCTCTCTATATGTGGTCAGCCACGCCTGATTTTTACACTTCCCCTCGTGTTACAGCTTTTTGGTGATCTTGAAGGCTTACCTTAAAGGGCTGGTCTGTCTCCCCTTCATATTTTTTTCCGTAGTTTTAGTTTTAGTCATGTTGTCCTCTATGTGGGGGGTCTTACTCGGGAGAGATATCTGTGAAGTGTCGTCAAGCTTTTGAAGGTTGTCCTGATGTTATATGGACCGCAGATCCTTTGTATTTTCTCTGATAACCCCTTCACATAAGGCAGGCGGACTGTTTTCTGGGTGTTGTTGTCCTCCTCCTCTTGTACCCGCCTATCCCAGTTTTTGGGGGCTGCTGCCATGTACCCAGGGTAGTTGTTACGTTGTAGGGTACTGCTTATACTGATCAAATTTTTATCTAATGTCTCGGGTTCGCCAGTTATGGAATTTTCTCGGCGTTGTCTTGTGAATTGAATTGGATCTTTCCTAATTGATCTCTTTTGCTCTACATTGAAATGATGATCCCTCTTGCTGTTGTGACATCTTGATTCAGTTTTCCTCTCTACTGTTCTGTCTTTTTAAAACTTAAACACCATTCCCTTGATGGTCCTTGAATGGATTTTGAAGATGGAAGCCAGTGTATGAATGTTAGTACCATAACTAAAAGTCTGAATGTTTTTTTTCTCTTACCATTGCTCAGTTGGGAAGACAGTGGGGCCGACGCAAAACGATTTAATCTTAATTATCTTAGCTGAATAACTCAAATGATTTTTCACCGATTCTTGCTGACCATGTTTGCCGTAGTCTCTGAATATAGAATCCAGTGAAGTCCGTAATGTGTTCAATATCAGAGTTTGACAGTGAAGATTCGGAGAAAGTAGCAGCTGTTAAGTAATTCTTTAAGTCTTCGATATCAGAGGTTGGCAGTGAAGATATTTTGAGAGAAAAAAACAAAATGGCTGCCTTTATACACGTCGGATTGAATATTTTGAGCTTTCTGATTGGTTAAACCTTCTACTGGTGAACTATAAAATGAGTCAGCTCATTTTGGCTGACTCACTAGTACACCAGGGTACCCAAAAACTTCCAACAAAAGCAGCTATAAAAGTCAAAAAGCTGCAGTCTATTGAAGAACTACAAACATTTTGGGAGAATATTTAGAACAACCCAAAGGAATCTAATGCCAATGCTCATTTTGACTGGCTCACTAGTACAGGGTACCCAAATATTCTAACAATTCTTACGACAAATGGTGCCAAGATCTGCAATCCTGGCAAAAAGACACTCAGTTTTGTGGTTTATTAGATAGTAAACATTATGTGGGATGGACAATTTTTTTACACAATTTGGACATTTTTGATGTTACACCTGATATAGCAATTATTTTGAAAAATTAAAGAGGCATTTTTATTTTTTTTTGCACTTGTTTAAGCTTAGCTATAATGCTTCTCAAACTGCCGTCAACATTAACATTATCCTGTCTAATTTTCGATTACGTGCGGCTTGTAATGGTTTTAAACAAATAAGCAGACTTAAGTGGTTTTAGATTGTATTTTAAAATTAATCGTTGAAGAATTAGTCTGGTATCCTTATTTTGCTCGTTGTAGTGATATCCTGGCCCGGGGGCCAATATTGTTCCTGCTATTCGCCACCGAACGGGTTTTTTCTCCTTAATTCTCTGCCTTATTGAAAACCACGTAACTGACGGCTAACTGGCAGGCCAATGAAAAAAAAAACAACAAAAAACAAAAAAAAAAACATTATTACCTGGCATATTATTAGGTTGGTGCAAAAATAATGACGTAACAATGTCGTTTTTTGACGTATTTCTTAACGTCAAAAAACGACATTATTACGTCATTATTTTTGCACCAACCTAATAACTAAAATGCTTCCTTATTGGATGTGCTGGAAAGAAACGGAAGAAAGGGAAAAAAGAAACAAAAAAAAACAAAAAAGACAAAAAAAGCAAACATGGAACAATACCATAGTTCATTGTCGCAGAATAAGTTAAAAATTTAATCATATTTTTGATAACAATAGAAGCGAATACAAAAAGCAGACGTTTTCTTTTGCGAAAAATAAAACCACAACTTGGCTGGTTTCTTTCGTAGCTTTTCTTTTATCGTGTATCAACATCTATGGGGTTTTATTTAATGTCGAAATCTAAATATTTTCTACGCAGGTTTATACCTTCACCTAGAGGCATTTTATTCATAATCTTATACTTACGAGACGTACAGGGGTTGAACTTAATAATTGGAACAGTTGCAAAATCTACTCCTATATTTCAAAGAGCTATTATATGAAGAACTTTAACTAAAACTTCGTAATTGCAGGTTATATCTATTGTAAATACGTTTATTTATCTAATTTACTGTCTTTGTCTTATGTATTTTTAGAATTTAGTAAAATTTAAGTTAAATGCGTGACCTCCCCGAGTTCGAAAAAGAGCAAATTCTTGGAGCTCATATGGCAGGAGACTCGATCACTAAGGTTGCTGAACACTTTGGTTTTTCAAGAGCTACTAACATCAAGAACACTGATGCAATTCGAGAAACAGGGAGAGACCTCTAGCCACCATAGCAATTAGGGCCGGACTTGCAAACTTACTGACAGGGACTGACGGGCATTGAAACGCAATGTGACAAAAAAAAAACATCGCACAAATGCGGCCAAAGTGACTGCTGAGTTGAATAACCATCTAAATAGTTCAGTTTCTACTAAAACTGCTCACCGTGAGCTCCATAAGGCTGCATATCATGGAAGAGCTGCTGTGACAAAACCTCTTCTCTCCACTCGTAACATTCAAAACAGGTTGAAGTGGTGCAGAGATCACAATGCCTGGTCTGCAGACCAATGGAAGCAAGTCATATTCTCAAACAAGTCCAGTTTTTCTCTTTTCCCAACTTCAGGGTTAGTTTATGTGTGGAGGCAGCCCAAAGAAGCTTACAACCCTGACTGACTTCTTCCAGCAGTGAAGCATGGAAGTGGATCAGTGATAGTTTGGGCCGCTATATCATGGAAATGTCTCAGTCCAATAGTTGCCCTGCATGGTAGAATCAACAGCAAAGATTACCTGAATATTTTGGGAGATCATGTTCATCCAATGACCCAGATTTTATTCCCTGATGGTGACTGCATCTTCCAAGATGATAATGCTCCAATACATACTGCTCGAGTAGTTAAGAATTGGTATGAAGGGAATAAAAGTGAGCTAAAACACATGGAGTGGCCTCCCCAATCTCAAGATATCAATATTATTGAACATTTGTGGTGCATTTTGGAGCAACAAGTTAGGAGCTGCTATCCACCACCGTTGTATTGTAAAGAGCTGGAGAAGGTTTTAATGGAAGAATGACTGAAAATTCCTATGGATGAAGTCAGGAAGCTGTATGATTCCATTCCTAGACGTATTAAAGCTGTCTCCGAGGACCAACTCCATATTAAATAAATTTTCGTTGAATTTAACAAGTTTTCCAATGATTTTGTCCAACCCCTGTATGTATTTTTTAGATATTGTTATGGATAATCAAGAGTGTTCTCCACTTGTTTTGTTACACTCCTCTTTTAGAGAGCTATTTCTGTTTACTGAGACTATAAAAGGACACTATACGCGAACCTTGGATTCTCAGTTGAATAAAGCTTTAATAAAGCATACACCTGCGTACTTTTAACACTACAGATATATAATCTGTAAATGATAAAATGTATTGCTGGTAA
This sequence comes from Acanthosepion lycidas, assembly GCA_963932145.1. Lineage (NCBI taxonomy): Eukaryota > Metazoa > Mollusca > Cephalopoda > Sepiida > Sepiidae > Acanthosepion > Acanthosepion lycidas. The sequence continues at coordinate 70,040,709 of OZ010575.1, read as the reverse complement.
TTAAAAAAATATTGCTGGTAATTTCACTATAAAAATGTATTGTTGGTATATTTTTTTTTATAAAACGGTATTGCTGCTACTTTTACTATAAACATATTTTCCGTACATTTTTAGTGTTTGTCTTAAGGAATCAGGACATATGTTAGGCCACAAAAAACATCTCCTTAGCCGACCAAGCATAGAAATGGATAAAATATGGGAACGAGTAAAAAGTGCCAGAGAAAAGCGATAATAACATGAAAAGTTGCAATATGAGCTCTGGTAAAAAACATAAAATGGTAAGAGCAAAAATTGCAATATGGACACTGGTAAAAAAAAAATGGTTGTTGAAGACATTATGTTTATAATACCCAGAAATTCTCCTGCGAGAAATATCTGCTTCGTCAGTCATTTATCAAAAGATAACAGACATGTCACGGATGGAGGAATCGGAGAGCCAAGTTCGAATTCCAGTCGAATACATTTTTTCCCTTCTTTCGAGGGGGGGATTTCAAACTACACAAAAATATAGTGTTATAAGTTAGGTTAGAATGGTTAGACCAAGAATCAATGTTAAATTAGTCGGACAGAGAACAAAGAAAAATATATAAAGAAAATAAATAATAAATACATAAACATATACGTTGGAATATATATATATATATATATATATATATATATATATATATATATATATATATATGATTATTTATTTTAAAAAAATTTTATAAAACAAATATGTTATAAAATCACTACAAAAATAGCCATTTTGTTTCAACACCCTCGGTGTCTTATCAAGTGATGATGTTGAATGTAAAATAAATGGTTTTTCAATATATATATATATATATATATATATATATATATATATATCCAAGTATATGATTGGTGTATATGGAATGAATTCCAATAACCAACAATTACTATTCTTAAAAGAGTGCTCAATACAAAGTAGAGCAGATATAATTATTTATTTAAAAAAAATTTATAACATAAATATGTTATACAATCACTACAAAAATAGCCATTTTGTTTCAACACGCACGGTGTCTTATCAAGTGATGATGTTGAATGTAAAATAAATGGTTTTAAAAGTTTCAAATTAATTAACAATCCTTCGCAAGGGGAAAACGTTGTTACAAAGGCTAGATGGACCAATCAAAATATAAGTATAGGAAAATTCCAAAAGCTTGACAACGAAGTCATGTTATAATATCTATTCAGATGTTTAAAATATGGGTAGTATTAAAAAAGAATTTATTCTAACCAATAATTACTAAATTATATGATAAAATTTAATATTAAAATTTAAAACTGCTAATTACAAAATCAAAATTTAAAATTTAATCGCTATTAAGTTTACAACTATAAAATTACTGAGGGGAAAAGAATATATATATATATATATATATATATATATATATATATATATATATATATATATATATATATATATATAATATATATATATATATATATATATATATATATATATATATATATATATATATATATATATATGTATATATTAGGTTGGTGCAAAAATAATGACGTAATGATGTTAAACACACACACACACCCACACATCCTGCCTTTGATATACATATATATATATATATATATATATATATATATATATATATATATATATATAACCTGTTAGGTTTGAACTTGCTAACTGTCGATCATCGAATAAGTCTTTCATAACGAATTTGAATCTGAGCAAATAAAATACAAAGTTATTTCAGAATAAGTGTCAATATATATATATATATATATATATATATATATATATATATATATATATATATATATATATATATATATATATATTGATAATAAATGAAGTAATTTGTTTACATTTGGATAGGCTTTGAGCAGATATGAATGAATGAGAGAAAATCATGGAGAATTAAAAACAGTAAAATCCACTTTGCAACCGCACACTCCTCTGTGGCCCAATCGGGTAAGGGACGTCAGGCTATATGACGGTTCCGTATAGGATACAGGTTCGATTCCTGTCGGAAGATGCGCATTTCCTATTTAAATTAAATGTTGTTTAATACCGTTTATAATAAACAGAGCATTTATTTAAATACTTGTATACTTGTACTTCATAAGCTATCTTTCCTTTTCACTAAAGCTTCGTCGTTGCTCACGTGTTCGGTTCACGGCATCCTCAGCATCGTTCTGTAGAACCAATTTTCTGTTGCATATATTCTTCATCTTTGACGATATAATCAAGAGAAAAAAGCGAGAAAAGCAAGTCTTTAAATTCTGACAAAAGTATCTTTCCATGAGTTAATATAAAAACGACTTTCTCAACCTCTGCTCGTGCGTGTAAATGGCATACTGCAATTGACTGAGTGCAGACGTAATAAAAAAGCGTCGGAAATTGAGACACATTTAGAATTTTCAGAACATGGCATAAAAGATGATACTAAGGACGAATATATCTCGGACATCTAGAAGGGAATTCGTGCAAAGATTAATTTGTCAACGTTCTTTCTGATAAATTATACCAACATTGTCAAAACTTGTTTTTTTTTTTTATGGAAACGAATTTATATTAGTTTTATAGAGAAGTGCTAAAAAGGGGGGAAAGAATTGCCAATTTTAGAAACGCTAGCTTTTTCGAAATTTTATCAAACTGGGATTCTTGGATTACACCATTTTTTTTTTACCTAAATATTCGTGTATAATTACTGATCCCCTTTTTCTGGTTTTCATTCTTTCTTTCTTTCTTTCTTTCTTTCATTCTTTCATTCATTCATTTTTTTCTTTCTTTCATTCATTCATTTTTTCTTTCTTTCTTTCATTCATTCATTCATTCATTCTTTCTTTCTTTCTTTCTTTCATTCATTCATTCATTCATTCTTTCTTTCTTTCTTTCTTTCATTCATTCATTCATTCATTCTTTCTTTCTTTCATTCATTGATTCATTCATTCTTTTTTTCTTTCTTTCTTTTTTCTTTCTTTCATTCATTCATTCATTCATTCTTTCTTTCTTTCTTTCATTCATTCATTCATTCATTCTTTTTTCTTTCTTTCTTTTTTCTTTCTTTCATTCTTTCATTCATTCATTTTTTTCTTTCTTTCATTCATTCATTCATTCTTTCTTTCTTTCTTTCATTCATTCATTCTTTCTTTCTTTCTTTCATTCATTCATTCTTTCATTCATTCTTTCTTTCTTTCATTTTTCCTTTCTTTCTTTCATTCATTCATTCATTCTTTCATTCATTCATTCTTTCTTTCTTTTTTCTTTCTTTCATTCATTCTTTCTTTCTTTCTTTCTTTCTTTTTTCTTTCTTTCATTCTTTCATTCATTCATTCTTTCTTTCTTTCTTTCTTTCATTCTTTCATTCATTCATTCTTTCTTTCTTTCTTTCTTTCATTCATTCTTTCATTCATTCTTTCTTTCTTTCTTTCTTTCATTCATTCTTTCTTTCTTTCTTTTTTCTTTCTTTCATTCTTTCTTTCTTTCATTCATTCATTCTTTCTTTCTTTCTTTCATTCATTCTTTCATTCATTCTTTCTTTCTTTCTTTCTTTCATTCTTTCTTTCTTTCATTCATTCTTTCTTTCTTTCTTTCTTTCATTCATTCTTTCATTCATTCTTTCTTTCTTTCTTTCTTTCATTCATTCTTTCTTTCTTTCTTTTTTCTTTCTTTCATTCTTTCTTTCTTTCATTCATTCATTCTTTCTTTCTTTCTTTCTTTCATTCTTTCTTTCTTTCATTCATTCTTTCTTTCTTTCATTCTTTCTTTCTTTCATTCATTCATTCATTCATTCATTCTTTCTTTCTTTCTTTCATTCATTCATTCTTTCTTTCTTTCATTCTTTCTTTCTTTCTTTCATTCATTCTTTCTTTCTTTCATTCTTTCTTTCTTTCTTTCATTCATTCTTTCTTTCTTTTTTTATTTCTTTCTTTTTTTTTCTTTCATTCTTTCTTTCTTTCTTTCATTCTTTCTTTCTTTCATTCTTTCTTTCTTTCTTTCTTTCATTCATTCATTCTTTCTTTCTTTCTTTTTATATTTGCTTTTATGCTTTCATTCTTTCTTTCTCCTTTTTGTGGTTCATTCTTTCCTTCCTTTCTTTCTTTCATTTTCTCTTTCTTTGCTCATTTGCTTCTTACGCTTTCATTCTTTCTTCCTTTTTTACTTGTTCATTCATTCTCTGTTTCTTTTTCCTTTCCTTCTTTCTTTCTTTCTTTCTTTCTTTCTGTCTTTCTTTCTGTCTTTCTTTCTTCTCCGCTCGTTAGCTTTTATTTTTTCATTCTGTCTTTCTCTTTTAGTGCTTGGTCATTCTTTCCTTTGTTTGTTTGTTTGTTTCTTTCTTTCCTTTCTTTCTCCTTTCTTTCTTACTTTCTTTCTTTCTTTCTTTCTTCTCCGCTCATTAGCTTTTATGTTTTCATTCTTTCTTTCTCCTTTTGTGCTTGTTCTTTCTTTCTTTCTTTCTTTCTTTATTTTTTGTCCTTCTATTCTCTCTTTCTCCATTTCTAGTAGTTCAATCTTTCTTTTCTTTCTTTCTCCCCTTGTTTGTTTCTTTTTTCCTTTTTATGCTTTCATTTATTCATTTTCCCCTTTTCTTCACTCTTTCTTTCTTTCATTCTTTCATTCTTTCTTTCTTTCTTTCTTTCTTTCTTCGCTCATTAGCATTTATGTTTCATTCTTTCTTTCTCTTTTTGTGCTTGTTCTTTTTTTCTTTCTTTCTTTCTGTCTTTCTTTCTTTCTTTTTTTCTTTCTTTCTTTCTTTCTTTCTTTCTTTCTTTTATATTTCACACACCTATTCAGGAAATAATATTCATTTCAATCCCCTCCCCCCCAAAAAAAAAATTTCCTTCAGCTCACATAGACCAAAATGGCGTCTTTTTAAAGTAGCGATCAACAAGTGCCCTTTATCGACTGTTCAGTTTTGTTATGGCGTTTTGATAAATCTGAAAAAATTCCTCATACATATATACAATATTTTTTTTGTATTATCACTTATTTTTGTTTCCATCACAAAGGAAACATCAGCGTGGTTCCGAAAATGGAGATTTTAACAGCTTGACAGTGTTTCTCTATTTTCACTCGTCTCCGCTCCATCACGTGTAGATTGCCCCAGGCTTTGTAATTCATATTCACACGCCCTTTTCTCGCTTTATTTGTGACTAGCAGCATGGCACGGCGTTGCCCGTGCTTCATTCAAAAATTGTACGACTCATACAGCAATCGCTATCACATGACTTAAAATATTTTTGCCCTTCCTTGACTTTAAAGGAGTGCCCTTGCCGTGCTGATGTTGCTACATGCCTTACTGCTTGCCTATCTCACACTGTGAATTTTTTCTAAGATCTATCCTAGACATTAAATCTGTTACGAAAAAAAGAACAAAACAAAATGAACACAAAACGATCAGCTTTAAAAAAGGACTCGTAACTGGAAAAAACGAATGAAAAAAGAATGTTAACAACAAATACTTTTTCACACCCAACCCAGTTCTGCGGAATCAGAATCAACGTTTAGTTTAAGCAAGCGAATGAGCAAATTGGAGTAAAGTGCCATGCAGATTTTAATTTTTCCCACTTGTGACGAATGCAGCTATCGATTTTTTTTGCATGCTAGTTAACATTCGTGTCAGTCAGCTGTTGGCTCTCACGCTGGTCAATAGAATC
>OZ010575.1:69912575-70030075 GCA_963932145.1 Acanthosepion lycidas | reverse complement strand
CGGCCCTTCAAAAAGTGGGGATGGTCCTTCGCGAAACCTTCACCACTATAATCAAATCTCATGTCCTGCTGTCGGACTGTCAGTTTCCTAGGAACTGATCTGCTTGACCCTCATACGTCGAATTCGACGGGAGAGTCGAATTATATATATATATATATATATATATATATATATATATATATATATATTAACAGTAATACTCGGTTGGGAAAAAAGTTTGGATAGCTTGTAGATATGTCAAAACAAATCGGACACGAGAAAAAAAAATTGGAAAAAAAACCGAAAGAATTATAAACACTTGAACAGGGCGAAAGAAATCGTCCAGCCTTTAGTCTAAATAAAGAGACTGCAAAAATCAAGCGAGTAGTAAAGCTAAAACGTAGAGTGCTGAATACAATATATGCATGTATGCATATATATATATATCCTGTCTTTATTAAGAGAGAAAATAACTTTAGACAAAAAGTTCTTAAAAGAGCATTAACTGAAAATTTGCCGAACATTTCATTTTACCGGCCTGAATGTTCGAGAAACCTCGAAAAAAATATGCGTTCTCCGACAGGAATCGAACCTGTATACCACAAAGAAAACGTCATATAAGCCTGATGTGCTATTAACCATTCAGTCACAGAGAACCTTCGGGTTAGCAAATAGGCACTCGATTTTATCAGCTCTCGACTTCTTAAAAGAAAAGGTCTTTTCGTGAAGCGAATATTGGGAGGAGATGGTCACCTTTTTGAGGCCAAACCAGTAGCGCTTTTGGATTCTACCTTGCTCTAGTGTAAGTGTGATTGCAAAATCTATTTTGTTATCTGTGAGGGTGATTTCCATAGACAATTAAGGTCTTCCCAGATTAACTTCTTCTCGAGCAAAGCTACCTTATAAATCCGAGCAAATAAAAACACGATCTTGAATTAGGTTACTGAATGAAACGAACCAAAACGATGATTTTCTACTAATTGCCATAGAATCTGTACATAATTTATTTAGTTTTTTTTTTTAAATTTTCTTTTTATAAACGCACACATACACCAACATCTGCAAAAGGCGTCCTTTGATATCGACATGCGTAAGTGCATGTACGCTTACCCGGCTTTCCCAGCCTCTCCAGATGAGGCGTCACGTGGTTTAACTCGTAACGGAGTGCAGTGTGCGTCACGTGACGAAAGACGAAATTGAAACAGCGTTCCCATATCACTTCCGTTATCATTTCAAGCGCGTTTGTGCCTGCAAGGATTGAACCTAAACGAAAATGCAATTAATGCAGGTAATTACGCAACGTAATTGTCATTAAAGCGGGAATTGTTGTTGTTGAAATGAATACCGCAACAGGATGACGCATGCGCCTGGCAGAGAAGGCGGGAAATTTTGTAAGAAAAATGGAAAACTATATTGAAAGCGATTTTCAGATGTACTCTGCGTTACTGTGGGGGGATCTTTTGCTACAGGGGCAAGTCGTATTACATTAAGCACCTATCTATCTATCTATCTATCTATCTATCTATCTATCTATCTATCTATCTATCTATCTCAGTCTGTTCCTTCCTATCTATCTATCTATCTATCTATCTATCTATCTATCTATCTATCTCAGTCTGTTCCTATCTATCTATCTATCTATCTATCTATCTATCTATCTATCTATCTATCTATCTATCTCAGTCTGTTCCTTCCTATCTATCTATCTATCTATCTATCTATCTATCTATCTCAGTCTGTTCCTATCTTTCTATCTATCTATCTATCTATCTATCTATCTATCTATCTATATCATTCCTTTCTATATCTATCTATCTATCTATCTATCTATCTATCTATCTATATCATTCCTTTCTATATCTATCTATCTATCTATCTATCTATCTATCTATCTATCTATCTATCTATCTATCTATCTATATCATTCCTTTCTATATCTATCTATCTATCTATCTATCTATCTATCTATCTATCTATCTATCTATCTATCTATCTATCTATCTATCTATCTCAGTCTGTTCCTTCCTATCTATCTATCTATCTATCTATCTCAGTCTGTTCCTTCCTATCTATCTATCTATCTATCTATCTATCTATCTATCTATCTATCTATCTATCTATCTCAGTCTGTTCCTATCTATCTATCTATCTATCTATCTATCTATCTATCTATCTATCTATCTCAGTCTGTTCCTTCCTATCTATCTATCTATCTATCTATCTATCTATCTCAGTCTGTTCCTATCTATCTATCTATCTATCTATCTATCTATCTATCTATCTATCTATCTATCTATCTCATTCCTTTCTATATCTATCTATCTATCTATCTATCTATCTATCTATCTATCTACCTAATCATACTCTTCAATTTTATATAATACTCTCCATTATCTATCTATCTATCTATCTCTCGTGGGAGATCCTGGCTCTCCATAACTTCCTATCCTTTGTAGCTCTTAGTAACGTTTTATCATTTTTACTATTCCTCCCACTACCTGTTCTGCTAACCATTTACACACGCTCGTTATGTAGATTACTCCTTGTCTTCTTATGCCCTTCTTGCCTGCAATATTTCCTGTGGGTGTCAAATTTTCCAAGTCTTCTTTTCTCAAAGAAAAAAAAAAGAAATGATAATTAAGTCATCGTGTTCCGATCGATTGGGCAAGAAAAATTGTTAAGATTTACTAGATTTTATGCATTTTACTAATTGCGGCATAAATACCTCCCACATATACCCCCACCCAGAAATACATGCCACATATACCTTCCAGAAATACATGCCACATATACCCCCTCCCCAGAAATACCTCCCACATATACCTCGAAGAAATACCTCCCACATATACCCCCATGAATATATACCACATATACCTCCTAGAAATACCTCCCACATATACCCCCACCCAGAGATACATGCCACATATACCTTCCAGAAATACATGCCACATATACCCCCCTCCCAGGAATACGTCCCATATATACCCCCAGGAATATATGCCACATATACCTCTAGAAATACCTACCACATATACCTCCTAGAAATACCTACCACATATACCTCCCAGAAATACATGCCGCATATACATTCCAGAAATACCTCCCCCATATACTATCCAGAAATACGTGGTACATATACCTCCCAAATATACCTCCCAAAACTACATCATATATATATCTCAAACATATACCTCCCAGAAATACCTCCCACATATTGCTCCCAGAAATACCTCCCACATAATGCTCCCAGAAATACCTCCCACATATTGCTCCCAGAAATACCTCCCACATATACCTCCCAGAAATACCTTCCACATATTGCTCCCAGAAATACCTCCCACATATTGCTCCCAGAAATACCTTCCACATATTGCTCCCAGAAATACCTCCCATATATTGCTCCCAGAAATACCTCCCACATATTGCTCCCATAAATACCTCCCACATATTGCTCCCAGAAATGCCACATAATCGCATAATATTAGTGGAAAACATATTTCTGCCGCAAGGCTGTATTATGTTGGATTTTGTGGCTGGCTATTTTCAAAATGGAATGTATGCAGTATTTATTCTCGGACATTTGTCCCACTCTTTGTTGTTGCTCTCACGACTTTTCGGCCGTTGTATGTTTTGGCCTTCATCAGATGTACATTGATCCGAGTAAGACATACGGAAAAAAAGACAAGGTTACAGCAAGTCTTCAATAGAAGCAGCAGCTGTACCAAACACCTTCAGTGATTGCAGTCAAGCATGGTAAGCTACAGATGCACTTATTGGTAAACAACTTAGGTGTAAGGCTTCTGTTCTTCACAGAACTCCTGCCAGACAATTGTGGAAAAAAGCGTTGGTTCGTGAATTTAACGAGATAGTAATGTGGAGTTCAATCCCGGGCCTGGGCAGTGTGTACTTGTGGAAACAAGGCGACTAATAACTGAGCAGTATTAAAAATAAGACATGATATCCCGAGACATGGGCATTGGATCAAGAATAGTCTTCCGTGTACTGTCGGTCCTACCGTATTAAAAGAAAAAAAACCTGGAAGAAAGCACTTTACCTTTCAGTACCAGTAACTATTGTTAAATTGATTCAGCATATTAAAAAGGCCACAGATATTGACAAAAATAAAATAAAATAAAATAAAACTGTGACCAAGATGCATAGGATTAAAGTGTAGTATCTGTTCCAGCAGCGGGTCACAGCACAAGACATCAGTAGTTCCAGCCATCTCCGGCTCCAGCCACCCATCTTGGCCAGCATCGACGCCCTTTTCAGGATCACAGTTTTAAACGACTAAGTACCTGTCCTTTTCAGGACGACAGTTCTCAACGGCTACAAAAGTGTCCCTTTTCAGGAAAACACTTTTAAACGATTACGTAACTGTCCTTTTGAGGACGTCAATTGTCAACAGCTACAAAAGTGTCCCTTTTCAAGAAAGCAATTTTAAACGACTACGTAACTGTCCTTTTCAGGGCGTCAATTGTCAACGGCTACAAAGTGTCCCTTTTAAGGAAAGCACTCTTAAACGACTTGGTAATTGTCCTTTTCAGGGCGTCAATTGTCAACAGCTACAAAAGTGTCGCTTTTCAGGAAAGCACTTTTAAACGATTACGTAACTGTCCTTTTGAGGACGTCAATTGTCAACAGCTACAAAAGTGTCCCTTTTCAAGAAAGCAATTTTAAACGACTACGTAACTGTCCTTTTCAGGGCGTCAATTGTCAACGGCTACAAAGTGTCCCTTTTAAGGAAAGCACTCTTAAACGACTTGGTAATTGTCCTTTTCAGGGCGTCAATTGTCAACGGCTACAAAAGTGTACCGTTTCAGGAAAACATTTTTAAACAATTGGGAAACTGTCCTTCCCGAGACAACGCTCTTCTCACGAACATGTAGATATTTTTTTTTTTACCTAGTGAGCTGTAAACCCTATTTTTGTCGATGTATTTTCTTTAACGAAAATAAACTTGACAATATATTGTTTTTTTTTTGTTTTTTTTTGTTTACTCAAGTCTCCGTTTTGTTTGTTGCTGTCTTCCGCCAATATTTCCTCGCCAATATACCACCCACAAGTCTACCTACGGGCTTGACATACACGTGATCATGGTTAGAGGATGTGATAACAACAAAAAAGACGAGGAAAATACTCTGAATATAAAGTGTAAATCACGATAACTCCTCATCCCAGAAATTCAGACGGAATAATGAAGTATATGACGTATTAGCAATACATGATTACGGATGCGACACTCTTTTTAAATATAGACCCCGAAAGAGACTAAAATAAATTTTAGAGAGAATAGCGAAAGATAAGCCGCCATCATTTAAAGCAAAACGGCGCTTGTGGCTTCTTGACAAACATACCAAAAGATTAGTGTTTATTGACAGTGCAAGAGTTAGTAATCATGGCTTACAGATATGGGTATGTGTGCCGTATTGGGTGGCCGCAATTGTATTAGCTAATAATAATAATAATAATAATAATAATAATAATAATAATAATAATAATAATGAAATATTAACAGGCGCCCGTTTATAGCGTTTCGCAACAAGCCGTGACGTTTCGATCATGTGCTAGTCTTTAACAGTTATCGAAGTTAATCAAATCGCCCTTCTTACGATTGACTACGGCCTCCATAAGTCAGAATGAAATACTGTTTAAATATCTCTACCTAGAATATGCATACTACCAGTCAAAGGGCGGTTTCCAGATTCTTGGAATAGAAGGTGGTATCTATCTATCTATCTATCTATCTATCTATCTACGTATCTCGGTCTGTTCCTATCTATCTCGGCCTTATCCTATCTATCTATCTATCTGTCTATCTATCTATCTATCTATCTATCTATCTATCTATCTATCTATCTATCTATCTATCTACGTATCTCGGTCTGTTCCTATCTATCTCGGCCTTATCCTATCTATCTATCTATCTGTCTATCTATCTATCTATCTATCTATCTATCTATCTATCTACGTATCTCGGTCTGTTCCTATCTATCTCGGCCTTATCCTATCTATCTATCTATCTATCTATCTATCTATCTATCTATCTATCTATCTCGGTCTGTTCCTATATATCTCGGCCTTATCCTATCTATCTATCTATCTATCTATCTATCTAAGTCACTTTAATATCTATCTATCTATCTATCTATCTATCTATCTATCTATCTATCTAAGTCACTTTAATATCTATCTATCTATCTAAGTCACTTTAATATCTATCTATCTATCTATCTATCTAAGTCACTTTAATATCTATCTATCTATCTATCTATCTATCTATCTATCTTTCTATCTAAGTCACTTTAATATCTATCTATCTATCTATCTATCTATCTATCTATCTATCTATCTATCTCAGTCACTTTAATATCTATCTATCTATCTAAGTCACTTTAATATCTGTCTATCTATCTATCTATCTATCTATCTATCTATCTATCTATCTATCTTTCTATCTAAGTCACTTTAATATCTATCTATCTATCTATCTATCTATCTATCTATCTATCTATCTAAGTCACTTTAATATCTATCTATCTATCTATCTATATATCGCCTTGCACCTTCCGATCTAACTCCTTTTTTCGTTCCTTCTTATCTCTCTCTGTCTCTATCTCTCACTCTCTCTCTCTATATATATATACATATATATATTTCCAATCTAGTCCCTTCCTTCCTTCTTTCTTTCCTATCTATCTATCTATCTATCTATCTATCTATCTATCTATCTATCTATCTATCTATCTATCTCAGTCACTTTAATATCTATCTATCTATCTAAGTCACTTTAATATCTGTCTATCTATCTATCTATCTATCTATCTATCTATCTATCTATCTATCTTTCTATCTAAGTCACTTTAATATCTATCTATCTATCTATCTATCTATCTATCTATCTATCTATCTATCTAAGTCACTTTAATATCTATCTATCTATCTATCTATATATCGCCTTGCACCTTCCGATCTAACTCCTTTTTTCGTTCCTTCTTATCTCTCTCTGTCTCTATCTCTCACTCTCTCTCTCTATATATATATACATATATATATTTCCAATCTAGTCCCTTCCTTCCTTCTTTCTTTCCTATCTATCTATCTATCTATCTATCTATCTATCTATCTATCTATCTCCTTCTTTCTTATCTATCGCCTTCCTTCGTTCCTTCCTATCTATCTATCTATCTATCTATCTATCTATCTATCTATCTATTCTCAAATCGAAAAATATTCTACTACCAGATCAATAATATGTTTCGTTTTTTTTTCGAATACAAGTTCGATACATCGCTAACCAAATCCCGTGAGACGACCACCTGTTCATTTCTCTCTCTCTCTTTGTATATATATATATATATATATATATATATATATATATATATATATAGATATATATATATATATATATATATATATATATATATATATATATATATATATATATATATGTGTGTGTGTGTGTGCGTATGTGTTGAATAGGAATTGAGTTTCGAGCAAGAAGAGAGGTTTATTCATTGTTTATGTTTGGGTTTCTAGTTTCTTCATATATATATATATATATATATATATATATATATATATATATATATATATATATATGTGTGTGTGTGTGTGTGTGTGTGTGTGTGTGTGTATATATATGTACAATTCATAAAAGGTTAATGGTCAGGGTTGAATTGGATCAAGGAACAGTAATAATAATAATAACGAAGAAGAAAACTTCAAAAAAAATTTAAAAGATTATTTAGATGGGATAGATTATTCTTCATATTGGACGTGACAGAGTTGGTCGGTAGTATTATCTATCTGTTTTCATGTAATTTACTATTGCGGATTATGTTATTAGTTTTTGTTTCTTCGGTTGTATATTTTGTGTGCCTTTCTTCTTGCCGTGTGGATGAAATGAATCCGCCAGCACAGTTATAATGACAATATTCTCCACACGTGACAATAACTGACGTTATTTTCAGCTACATTCCTCCAATTGCTAAGGACATTCTGTTTTTTGTTATTATTAGTTACTTTCTTTAATTAAATTCATTTCGTTTTTTTCCTTTGAGAAAGTCCACATTGGACGAAACGTCTCGGCAATTACTATAATAGTTTTCCTATTGTCATTTATATTTTTAAATATTGTCTTTTCTACGGGGTAACTCTGAGAAATTTTCATATCTATCTATCTATCTATCTATCTATCTATCTATCTATCTATCTATATATATATATATATATATATATATATATATATATATATATATACTTTAATAGTGGTGTCAATGGTATAACTGTCCTTCGACAGACACTTTTTTTTTGTGCATGAAATTTTTGAAATGATGTTGTTTTTTGTGAGGCCTCTTTTGTGCTCATAAATGCCTTTTTTTTTAATTTCTACTTGTTTCTCCAATATATTGTGAGGAACAGTTTTTGCAATTTATTTTATAAATGTCTGCTTCAGAAACATTATTGCTATCAGTGTTTAAAGATCTTAGTATATCCCTAATGGTTTTGGAAGTGTTTGTAACTATTCTAAGATTATTTAGATGGGATAGGTTATTCTGGATAGTGGACGTGACAGAGTTGGTCAGTAGTATTATCTATCTGTTTTTATGTAATTTACTATTTATGTTATTAGTTTTGTTTCCGTTGTATATTTGGTATGTCTTTCTTCTTGCATTGTGGTTGAAATGATATTGGTATTGTAGGTTTTTGAATGTGTTTTCTATGTATGTTTTTTCTTTATATAAATATTAGGGGCTGCAGATTCTTAATGCTCTCACATCCAAATAATCTTAAAATAGTCACAAACACTTCCAAAACGATTATGGAATACACTCATATCCTCAAACACTAATAGCAATAATATTTCTGAAGCAGGCATTTACAAAATAAATTTCAAAAACTGTTCCTCCCAATATATTGGAGAAACAAGCAGAAATTAAAAAAAAAAAACAAACATCTATGAGCCCAAAATAGACCCCAGAAAAAAAAACTTAACTAATGCACTAGTCATACATAGAAATAAATTCAAACACAATTTTGATTTTAAAAATGCTGCATTCATAAAAAAGAAAATAACTCATTCAAAAGGAAAATCCTTGACAGCGCCGCCATTGAATATTATCCAAATATATATATATATATATATATATATATATATATATATATATATATATATATATATATCGTTAAAGTCGTTTGAAGTCGCGTGTTCGTAAAACTCAAGTCACGACTAGACTTAATTCTTTAATAGAATTTAACGTTGTTAAGCGTTTTTTGCTCCGTCTAGGAAATCTAGGCTTCGAGCATTTTAATGAGTAGATAAGTTTGCTTTCTAGCATTTTTTTTCTCTGATTTTTTTCAGACTTTTGCCCTGACACTTTGTTTTCTCAGGAAGAACAGGGGATGCGTTTATACATATTAGATAGATAGATAGATAGATAGATAGATAGATAGATAGATAGATATTGCAGTGACTTAGATAGATAGATAGATAGATAGATAGATAGATAGATAGATATGAACACAGTGATATAGATAGATAGATAGATATGTAAAGACTGAAATAGATAGATAGATAGATAGATATTGCAATGACTTAGATAGATAGATAGATAGATAGATAGATAGATAGATATTGCAGTGACTTAGATAGATAGATAGATAGATAGATAGATATAAACACAGTGATATAGATAGATAGATAGATATGTAAAGACTGAAATAGATAGATAGATAGATAGATAGATATTGCAGTGACTTAGATAGATAGATAGATAGATAGATAGACAGAAAGACAGACAGACAGACAGACATCATAATGGGATAGATAGATAGAGATATCGATAGGTAGATAGATAGATTACGAACAATCAGATAGATAGATAGATAGATATGAACAGAGTGATATAGATAGATATGTAAAGACTGAGATAGATAGATAGATAGATAGATAGATAGATAGATAGATAGATAGATAGATAGATAGATAAGAATCCGATAGGACGATAAGGCGTTTCCTGTTTATTCTTTACCCTATCATAGATAGCCACAAGCAGGCAAAGGGTTACGGAGAATTGGAGCTAGAGCAGATAGGAGTGATAGAAGAAAGGATGAAATGAAGTATAGGGGATAGATCAAGGCATCTGGAGACGTCGATTGACACTACATTTGAATAGTTGAAGTTTATAGCTATCAGGGAAATAGGAAGAGGGGAGGGAATTCCACAGGCGAGAAGTTCGAGACATGAAGCGATTGGAGTAGAAGAGACGACTACATTTAGTATTTTCGACAGTGAAAGGGTGAGAGCGGGATGCCAGCCTCGTAGGGCGCTTGAATTCATGAAGTCTGGGAACCAGCGAAAGCAGCTCATCGGAGCAATTACCATGAAAGTATTTGTAAAAAAGACAGAAGGAGGCGATGGCATGTCTTTGAGTGAGCGACTGCAGACGAGATGCCAGATCAGGGCCAATAACATTGCACATCCGTCTCTGGATTTTATCGAGGACCTTGAGACAAACAGAAGGGACTCCAGACCATATATGGCAGCAATGCTCCATGCAAAGGCAAATGGTTGATTTTTAAATTTGAAGGATCGACTCCGACGAGAGAAATTTCCTGGTGCGGCACGGAGAGCCAAGTTTGTTACCATTGGAAAAACCAATATTTCTTTCATTAAAATTTATTGCGAGTTTAATACAACTGATTTGGAATGCGGGGGGGGGGAGTGGTAAATAACAAGAGATTCTGTGCATGATTGAGAGACTTCAGGCGAATCAGAGTCGGAGGTTGATTCGGTCGGCCAACGCGAGGATGATTTTTCTTTCGGGGATCAAAGCGACACGTTTCTTTGTCAAAGCTCGATAAAAAATATTCAAGATGACTTATGGACACACTAATTTCAAGCTTGGCTTTACACGCACTTATTTTAGCAGTACTCAGGGTGGCGATGACCGATATCAAAGATCAAATGAGCCCCTTCGATAATTTTGGGAGCTAGAGCTCTTAGATTATATTCATGAAGGAAGCAACAATATGGATGGACAAATAGATAGGAATTCGATAGTTCGATCAGACGTTTCTTGTTTATTGTTTACCTTATCATAGATAGACCGATAGATATATAACAGAAGTTGATTTGCGACTGAGTAAGAACAACATACAAGGCTCATAACGCCCAAACGAACATTTCAAGGATGTTTGTCCAAGAAATTCTTTTGCGTGTATTTTTGTTTTTGAGTGGGTAAAACGTTGCTAAACCCACTTTTCAGCACAATTTTCATTTAATTTTTTTTTCGTTTATTTGAGCTTGTTATTATTGGAAAACCAAATTTTCTTTCATTAAAATTTATTGCGAGCTGAATACAATTGATTTGGAATGTGAGAGTAGAAATGATAAATAACACGATTAGCCTGATAGTGAATCCCGGACTCCGTTCATGATTGAGAGACTTCAGGCGAATCAGAGTCGGAGGTTGATTCGGTCGGCCAACGCGAGGATGATTTTTTGTTCGGGGATCAGGGCGACACGTTTCTTTGTCAAAGCTCGATAAAAAACATTCAAGATGAATTATGAACACACGAATTCCGGTCTTGGCTTTTCACGCACATATTTTAGCAGTGCTCAAGATGGCGAAGACCGATACCAAAGATCAAATGAGCCCCTTCGATAATTTTGGGGGGCGGGAGATTATATTCGTGAAGGAAGCAACACATTTTGCCTTTCAAACTAGTGTTACAAATTTGATAGTCCTATCACGCATGAAATTACGAGTGTTTCTCCTGTTTTTGTTTCCATCAAGTAATCACGTGCGAGGGTTAGGTTGGGGGTTGGTGGGGGGGGGCGGCTGAGCTGCTGCTTGTTATTCTACGCTTGATCTTTCGTCTTTAAGATGCACGAAAAAAAAATGGCTGCATTGAATGTCATGAATAAGAAAAGTATTTCAAAGAAAAAGAAAAAAAAAAAAGAAGAAGAAAATGGAACGACTTCAAAGGATTCAAATAATTTCTTATCACAAGGATATTTTATTTACCAAATGCTTACAGATATTCTTCCTGTATTTTCTTCTTCTTTTTTTTCTGAGAAGTCGAAAAAGGTTGCATCCGCAAATCTATAATTTGTTTCGTTTTTTCCTCGAAAAAAAAAATTCGGGTGAAGACGTGTGAAGACCCCATCATGCGTCTTACACAAGACAATATTTAAATATGCAACGAATATAGTTCGACCCTTACACAAACACACACATACACACACATATATATATATATATATATATATACAGAGTGTCCATAAAATTCGTGTGCACTTTCAAAATTTATAACTTTATTTGTATTTGCGATAATATAATGGCTTGATGCTGGACGTAGTTTATCGTCTCACCCAGGACTCGGGCGTAGTTTATCGTCTTACCCGGGATATGTACTCTAAACACGTGAACGTCACAAACCGTACCGTTTCTGACTGATGCACTGACTTATTCTTGTGGCTTTTAACAAAGCCACTCAAATCTTTCTTCTTGCCGATAAAAGCTCACAAATTCGCCGTGCAGTACTCGAAGCCAGATTACCTACTTAATAGACTTCTGACCGACGCAAAAGTGGGCGGCGGTCATTTCTGGATGGACAGGCGATGCTGCCAATGATATAATTAGTTTTTCTATCTTATTCAGCTTCTATCTATCTATCTATCTATCTATCTATCTATCTATCTATCTATCTATCTATCTATCTCCTTCTGCTTCCATCTATCTATCTATCTATCTATCTATCTATCTATCTATCTATCTATCTATCTATCTGACACAATGTCAAAATAGGGTGGTTCATCTATTACGAGACGGGTACTCTCCACACCCGTACGCGAGCATATCACAAGCAGTGTCATCTTGGAAATTATTTGACCTTGTATTCTGGCCTCTATCAAAACCGCTTAAAATGCTCTTTCTTGTAGCTTTCGCATTTAGCACTTCAAAATGGCGCACACGGAACCGGATTACCGGCTTTTATACCTCTGACACAGACATGCGGATATGTTACGAGACAGTAGATGACATTCTTGCCACATTTTTATCTCAACGTTTTCTAGTATATAATATATAAATTGGAAAGATGATACTAACCAACGTTTTTGGATAATGTCAATTTTGAAGCAGACAAAATGGATCGTTATCACCTGGGTTAAATTGTGAGATGATGTTATCTTTGGTTGTTTTTCATGTCTTTTGTTTTGGGGTACGCGTTAAATCCGGTAAGATTTGTTTTATAAGATAGGGAACGTTGGAGAACGTGACCAATTGTATTTATTTAGTGGTCAAAGAGTTTCTTGGTCGTTTCCTGGCAGAAGAATACCGTTATTGCAAGATTTGCTCTGGGGTTTTGCGGAGGGGAAAAATAAAGCCGATGCAATAATGCTTCTTCTCTTGTCAAACTCTCGCGTGAGCTTGTTTTATGCCGTTATCGGGATTTCTTTTTCTTCTTCTTCTTCTTCTTTTCTTCCGATTCTTCTTCTTCTTCTTCTTCCAATTCTTCTTCTTCTTCTTCTTCTTCTTCTTCTTCTGTTACTGATTCTTCTTCTTCTTCTTGTTTTATGCTGTTATCGGGATTTCTTTTTCTTCTTCTTCCAATTCTTCTTCTTCTTCTTCTTCCAATTCTTCTTCTTCTTCTGTTACTGATTCTTCTTCTTCTTCTTCTTCTGTTACTGATTCTTCTTCTTTTTTTATGTCGTTATCGTGATTTCTTTTTCTTCTTCTTCTTCTTCTTCTTCTTCTTCTTCTTATTATTATTATTCCAATTCTTCTTCTTCTTCTTCTTCTTTTACTGTTACTGATTCTTCTTCTTCTTCTTCTTGTTTTATGCTGTTATCGGGATTTCTTCTTCTTCTTCTTCTTCTTCTTCTTCCAATTCTTCTTCTTCTTCTTCTTCTTCTTCTTCCAATTCTTCTTCTTCTTCTTCTTCTTCTTCTTCTTCTTCTTCTTCTTCTTCTTCTTCTTCTTCTTCCAATTCTTCTTCTTCTTCTTCTTCCAATTCTTCTTCTTCTTCTGTTACTGATTCTTCTTCTTCTTCTTTTACTGTTACTGATTCTTCTTCTTTTTTTATGTCGTTATCGGGATTTCTTTTTCTTCTTCTTCTTCTTCTTCTTCTTCTTCTTCCAATTCTTCTTCTTCTTCTTCTTCTTCTTCTTCTTCTTCTTCTTCCAATTCTTCTTCTTCTTATTATTATTATTATTCCAATTCTTCTTCTTCTTCTTCTTCTTCTTCTTCTTCAGACGAGCCTCTTCCTCCCACTCCTCTTCCTACTCCTTTTTCTTCTTCGTCGTCAGACCATTCTTTATCTTCTTCCGTTTATCACTATTATTATTATTATTATTATTATTATTATTATTATTATTATTATTATTATTATTATTATTATTCATCTTCGTTGTTTCTTTCTTTTGCTTTCTTTTTTTTCTTGTTATTTTTAATTCTAAAAATTAAAGAAACAAAGTGAAATAAATAAGAATTATTAAAAAGGGCATAAAACCAAAGATAAAAAGACAAAGAAAGAAAGAAAGAAACAAACAAACAAAATAAAAAAAGAAAGAAAGAAAGAAAGAAAGAAAGAATTCATGGTAAGATGATAGTGTATCATAGAAAGAGAAAAAAAAGAAAGAAACAGAGAGAGAAAGAAAGAATCAGAGAGTGAAAGAGAAAGAAAGAAACAATCAAACAAAGTAAGAAAGAAAAAAATCATGGTAAGAATCGAGAGAATCAGTGACAGACAGACGTTCAGAAAGAAAGAAAGAAAGAAAGAAGGAAAGAAGGAAAGAAAGAAAGAAGGAAAGAAAGAAAGAAAGAAGGAAAGAAAGAAAGAAAGAAGGAAAGAAGGAAAGAAAGAAGGAAAGAAAGAAAGAAGGAAATAAAGAAAGAAGGAAAGAAAAAATGAAAGAAAGAAAGAAAGAAAGAGAGAAAGAAGGAAACATTGAAAGAATGAAAGAAAGAAGGAAAGAAAGAAGGAAAGAAAGAAAGAAAGAAGGAAAAAGAAGGAAAGAAACAAAGAAAGAAACAAACAAACAAACAAACGAAATAAGAAAGAAGAAACAAAGTAAGAAACAATTCATGGCAAGAAAGAGTATCAATGACAGAAAGAAAGAAAGAAAGAAAGAAAGAAAGAAAGAAGGAAAGAAAGAAAGAAAGAAAGAAGGAAAGAAAGAAAGAAAGAAGGAAAGAAAGAAGGAAAGAGAGAATGAAAGAAAGAAGGAAAGAAAGAAAGAAAGAAGGAAAGAAAGAAGTAAATAAAGAAAGAAAAAAGGAAAGAAAAAAAGAAAGAAAGAAGGAAGGAAAGAAATAAAGAAATATCTTTTTTGATTCACTGATTTCTTTTCTTCAACTTATCAACCATTTTAAGTTTATTTAAAGGCCAAACAAATTTCTGGATTTTAATTTTTTTTTAGAGAATATAATGATTTTACGATAAAATCTTACTATTTAATCCATAGCTGGGAGGAGAAGAGGTGGATTCATACCTTTTCCCAAGCGTATTTGCATAGAAGTAAATACAACTAACCCGATTGGAGATCGAACTCGGCTCCCTGATTTCCAATTGCCAGCTCTTATCTATAACACCACAAACCCAAGCTTACTACACCTGATATTCTCTAGCGGTCACCCATCTCAGTATTAACCAACTTCAACGTTGCTTAACCTTGTTGATTGAACGAGAACCGGTGTTTCTGCGTGATATGGCCGTAAGCCATAAAGAGATTAATAGTGGACTATGTCCCCGCAATTAGGCTGCTGTCGCCGCCCACTAAAGAACGAAAAAGAAGGTGTTTCATTACGCCTAAGAATGGGTGGCAACATTTTCCAGGGCTCACCAAGAAGTCATTCCTCAGAGAATATTTTTTTTTGGGGGGGGGGGGAAGGTCCTTTTTTTTAGATTCTGGAAAGTGAATCAGGTCGGGAAGTTTTCAGCACCCGCTCTTATGCGTGGACACTTTTCATAATTAAACACCTCCAAAGAATACCAATTTGGTCCACCCAAGCCGAACCGAGGGTACGCCTTGGAAACAATGATTACGAAAATCACGTGACATGTTGCCCCCTTCACGGACTAACGTTTTCCTCGTTAGCAAGAAGTCGAAAGATTATATTGAATCGATCGCAATGTCTGCTAGTGGGGAAGTTGGTCCACTGTACAGTCTTCGGCAATAGTTCGCGCCAGAATCTATCTTACCTAATGTCTATAATGGCGTATCATTCCACCTGGGAAGATCTAATTTTGCAGCTAATTTAATTTCATTAAATGTATATGAGGTTTGGTCAACGGCATAGGCACGGCCAGCAGTAGATACGCGAAATTTATCTGTCGTGTATGATGTGACCATCTTAAAGTTAGCTTCAAAATCAGATCTTCAAATGTCTCATGGAGTATATACGGTAATGGAAATCTAGACATTTGCTTGTCACGATATCTGATTAATGGTCATCTAAGCATTGATCTCTCCAGACACCAAACTGAGTAATGAACATGTAAGCATTGAGCTCACAAGACATCGTACTATCTAATTCATGGTGATCTAAGCATTGATCTCTCCAGACATCCTACTATCTAATTCATGGTGATCTAAGCATTGATCTCTCCAGACATCGTACTATCTAATTCATGGTGATCTAAGCATTGATCTCTCCAGACATCGTACTATCTAATTCATGGTGATCTAAGCATTGATCTCTCCAGACATCGTACTATCTAATTCATGGTGATCTAAGCATTGATCTCTCCAGATACCGTACTATCTAATTCATGGTGATCTAAGCATTGATCTCTCCAGACATCGTACTATCTAATTCATGGTGATCTAAGCATTGATCTCTCCAGACATCGTACTATCTAATTCATGGTGATCTAAGCATTGATCTCTCCAGACATCGTACTATCTAATTCATGGTGATCTAAGCATTGATCTCTCCAGATACCGTACTATCTAATTCATGGTGATCTAAGCATTGATCTCTCCAGACATCGTACTATCTAATTCATGGTGATCTAAGCATTGATCTCTCCAGACATCGTACTATCTAATTCATGGTGATCTAAGCATTGATCTCTGCAGACATCGTACTATCTAATTCATGGTGATCTAAGCACTGATCTCTCCAGACATCGTACTATCTAATTCATGGTGATCTAAGCATTGATCTCTCCAGATACCGTACTATCTAATTCATGGTGATCTAAGCATTGATCTCTCCAGACATCGTACTATCTAATTCATGGTGATCTAAGCATTGATCTCTCCAGATACCGTCCTATCTAATTCATGGTGATCTAAGCATTGATCTCTCCAGACACCGTACTATCTAATTCATGGTGATCTAAGCATTGATCTCTCCAGACATCGTACTATCTAATTCATGATGATCTAAGCATTGATCTCTCCAGACATCGTACTATCTAATTCATGGTGATCTAAGCATTGATCTCTCCAGATACCGTACTATCTAATTCATGGTGATCTAAGCATTGATCTCTCCAGACATCGTACTATCTAATTCATGGTGATCTAAGCACTGATCTCTCCAGACATCGTACTATCTAATTCATGGTGATCTAAGCACTGATCTCTCCAGACATCCTACTATCTAATTCATGGTGATCTAAGCATTGATCTCTCCAGACATCGTACTATCTAATTCATGGTGATCTAAGCACTGATATCTCCAGACATCGTACTATCTAATTCATGGTGATCTAAGCATTGATCTCTCCAGATACCGTACTATCTAATCTATAGTGTTCTAATCATTGATCTCTCCAGAAATGGTACTATCTAATTTCTCGTGATCTCAGCATTGATCTAATTTAGTATAAATTTAGACCTGGAACCGTAAGTTCTATGCTAAATTTTCTTCTATTGTCCGTCCAGCTTGTGGAACTCTCTTCAAACTTCTCTCTTCCCAGTCAACATTGGATCTTCAAAAATTTAATCGCAATCGTTATCAATTTTCTCCTTAGTTCTAGTTCTTTCATAGTTCCTTAATAGGGTTTCACACCGCTTATATCTTAGTGGCTTTATTTCCTTGCTTGTGGTGAAACGATTAAAAAGGAAAATCCTATTAAAATCGGTAATTCTGATTTTGAAAATAATTTCTTTGAATGTCAGAAGTTTACTTCCGAGAAATTCACAGAAAATAACGTCTTCACTTTATTTCCATGGAACTCAAAACAGGTACATGTTCAATGTAAGAAAATAAGTTCATAGTAATATATATATATATATATATATATATATATATATATGTTTGTGTGTGTGTGTGTGCAAATATGTAGAAAAATAGGAAAGAACACGTTAGGTAAATAATCTGGAGTTCTTTAGTATTTTTGATTTTATTTTTTTAAAAAAACAGTGCTCCATACAGAAGTAGAGCTTAAATTATAATTATTAAAAAAAAAAAAAATTCCTTCGCTACATAACAGTTCTCATGTTTCAAAAACAAAAGACAAAAACCTCAATAATTATTAAAATTAAATTGAATTAAAGTATCAAGCCCTGTTTCATCCTCAAGAGAAAATTTAGGACTAACCAATCTTGAAATTTACGGATCTTTATAAGCATATTCATTCGTAAAATTAATTACTATGGAAACGGCTGGGGCGCCCCTTTTGATAAGGGGCGTAAGAGTTAACAATTTGTATCCACATATCAGTCACCTTCGGAAAGGGGTCAAGCCGAGGCATGGCCAGGGTGTCCATTTCAAAGCGAATGATAGGATTCATATACACACATCATATGGTCAGTCACAGCGACAGATAGCTGTTGGCATCATCGTATGTCGCTAGTGTCTAAGGCATTTTTTTATTTTGTTATTTTGTTCGTACATAATCACGTCGCACTGAACTACAATTTGTTTTTTGACTTCATAAAGGGTTTTTCTGTCTTAGGATTTGGTTAAGCTTTTAAGCCTTTTTATTAGACTATGAAATTAAAAAAGAATTATGCTAATTATTTAATGCGAAAATTTGTTGATGCCGGCAAAAAACCGTTAACTCATGTCTATGGTTTAATAAATTTCCATTATTTAGAAAATTAATAATGTGTATTTTTTCATGTAGGCATAAAGGGCATGGGTCATCCCAGCTTTTACAAGTTTTTGTTTTATTTATTATTTTCCATTTTAGTTTTGGTGTTTTATTCATTTCTTTTAAATGCCAAAAATATTTGGATAGAGATGTCTGATTTCTACTTCTAATATTATTGAAGGAGCTTTTGTGTTGTCTCCATCTAATTTTAAATTCATTTTTCGTGGAACCAATGTATATCCTTTCAGTGTTAGGACTCTCAGTGGATGAGATAGTGCATTGGTATACCACAGATTTTATGCGTCATTTATTTTCCAACGGGCAGTCTTCAGGGTTTCTACAATCACATAATTTTTCATTATTTTTGTCTAATTCTAGTTTAGGATTTTTATTAATACTGTCTTGGCGCGCGTGTGTTTCCAGGATTTTATTATTATGTGTTTTTATGATTCTTTCTAGATTTTCAGTGCAACTGTAACTTAATTCTAAGGTGTTTTTTTAAAGATCTTGCTATTAGTAGGAAAGTGTTTTTCAATTAAGACTAGGAACTTATGTCCTAAATTAATACTAACCATATGGTTGAACGGAGGGTCATACAAAATGATTTTTCTTTTCCCGTTTTTCTGCTGCTTGTAGTACTTTTTAAAAATCATTTACAAATGAAAAAAGGGAAGTAATATATATACAGAGAGAAAGATATGAGCTGACTACGATAGATTTATATATATATTTATACAGAGAGAAAGAGAGATAGATATGAGCTGACTACGATAGATTTATATATATATATATATATATACAGAGAGATAGATATGAGCTGACTAAGATATATATATATATATATCTTAGTCAGCTCATATATATATAGCACGTAAGTGAATGTAGTGGATTCGACTGGAATTCGAACTCGGCTCTGCGATTCCTCAATCCGAGTCGCTATCCATTACGGCACCGTAATATATATATATATATATATATATATATATATATATATATATATATATATATATATATATATATATATATATATATATATATATATATATATATATATATATATATATATATATATATATATATATATATATATATATATATATATATATATATATATATATATATATATATATATATATATATATATATATATATATATATATATATATATATATATATATATATATATATATATATATATATATATATATATATATATATATATATATATATATATATATATATATATATATATATATATATATATATATATATATATATATATATATATATATATATATATATATATATATATATATATATATATATATATATATATATATATTACGGTGCCGTAATGGATAGCGACTCGGATTGAGGAATCGCAGAGCCGAGTTCGAATTCCAGTCGAATCCACTACATTCACTTACGTGCTAATACCTCTTGGGAAAGTTGTGAATCCTCTTCTTCTCCCTCCAGCTATGGGTAAATAGCAGCACAGACTGAGTTCTATAGCCTTGGATGGCAACTAATCTAGGAGAAGGACAACTTTGAATTCAAAAGCTGCGGAAGGTCTCTGTTTTCGTCCCTTCAAATGGCACAGGATGGTCCTGCACGAAACCTTCACCACTATAATCAAATCTCATGTGCTGCTGTCGGTTGCTTGACCCTCATACGTCGAATTCCACGGGAGAATCGAGCATGCATATATATATATATATATATATATATATATATATATATATATATATATATATATATATATATATATATATATATATATATATATATATATATATATATACATTAGTGAATAAATATATATGTACATGCAAGTATAAGTGCGTATACGTATGTTTTTTATCATACTCATCTATCTCATTCTGCATCTATCTATCTATCTCATTCTGTTTCTATCTATCTATCTATCTCATTCTGTTTCTATCTATCTATCTATCGCATTCTCATCAATATCTATCCATCTATCTATGTCAGTCTGGTCATATAAATCTATCGTAGTCAGCTCATATCTATCTCTCTTTCTCTCTGTATATATATATATATATATATAACAGTATGTTCATATCTATCTATCTGTCGGCCTGTCTATCTCAGCCTTGCCATATATATCTACAGTAGTGTGTTCATATCTTTCTATCTCTTTCTCTCTTTCTATATCACTCTATATCTATATATATATCTCAGTCTTTTCTATCTATCTATCTATCTATCTATCTATCTATCTATCTATCTCATTCTCTCCAGTATCTATCTATCTGATTGTGCATAATCTATCTATCTATCTATCTATCTATCTATCTATCTATCTATCTATCTATCTATCTCATTCTGCTTCTATCTATCTATCTATCTATCTATCTATCTATCTATCTATCTATCTTTATTTCTTTCTAAATATCACTATCTCTTAGTTTTCAGTCTATTCAAATGTTTCTTTCTGTTCTTTCTTTATATCTTTCTTTCCAACTTTTTAAGTGTGTTTGCTCATGTGTTCTTGCGACGACCTGTCTCAGTACCTTGTGCGCACGCGCGTCTCTGTCCCGGAAGCTGTGCGCCCATATTCATAAGTCGTTCAGCCCAAGACACTTAACACCGCAAGCATTGAACCGAGCACAGTTGAATAGTTGCGATGATGAGGTGCGTGCAGTGTTTGTGAATATAACCTGATTGAGGAAGACTTATTGGGGCATTCTACAGCAAAACGAAATATGTTGATCATCCAACGGCCGACCACTTTACAGTCAGACCGAAACTCAATGCCAATGACGTTATGAGGTCCATCATGGAAGACCTAAAATTTGAAAAATAAAATATCCTATAATACCGCAATTATTACTACTGCCTCGGGCAGTGTATTGTGAATAAACGGAAGCAAATCGTGTAAAAGTCGATTTTTTAAAAAAATATTTTATAAGATAACGGTTGATCCTAGACATGACCGTCCTGGATAAGACGTTAAAATACATTCGCTTCTCCCTCCAGTTATGGGTAAATAGCAGGACAGACAGAGTTCTATAGCCTTGGATGGCAACTAATCTAGGAGAAGGACAACTTTGAATTCAAAAGCTGCGGAAGGTCTCTGTTTTTGTCCCTTCAAATGGTACAGGATGGTCCTGCACGAAACCTTCACCACTATAATCAAATCTCATTTTCAGTTTATACTATGTCCAGCAGCAAGGCCTCTGATCAGGAGATTTTGAAGAGAGTGGAACCATCTTTTAATTCCTGGTGTTCTCAGGTCCACCCTGACCCCGGGGTGGTAGCACCTGATAGGGTCCCTGCTATGGGCAAATAGTTAACTATTACTAGGAATACTTTTTTGAAAAAAAACTATGATCTGCAATACAATTTTGAAAGAAATATTAGGTTGGTGCAAAAATAATGACGTAATAATAATACGTCAAAAAACGACATTATTTCGTCATTATTTTTGCACCAACATAATATATTACCAGAAACAATTTTTTGAGAAAATAAAATATTACCAGCAATAAAATGTTGCCGGCATTAAATAACCCATTGAGGTTGATATGACGTAAAACAAAATAGACCAAACCAATCTAAAGCAAAGAATACATATTCTATTCATACGAATCTACCCTAAAAATGTTGTCAGCATTAAATAACCCATTGAGGTTGATATGCCGTAAAACAAAATAAACCAAACCAATCTAAACCAAAGAATACATGTTCTATTCATACGAATCTATCCTAAAAATGTTGTCGGCATTAAATAACCCAGTGAGGTTGATATGCCGTAAAACAAAATAAACCAACCCAATCTAAACCAAAGAATACCTATTCTTATCATACGAATCTATCCTAAAAATGTTATCGGCATTAAATAACCCATTGAGATTGAAATGCCGTAAAACAAAATAAGCCAAACCAATCTAAAGCAAAGAATACATATTCTATTCATACGAATCTATCCTAAAAATGTTGTCGGCATTAAATAACCCATTGAGGTTGATATGCCGTAAAACAAAATAAAATCAAACCAAACTAAACCAAAGAATACATATTCTATTCATACGAATCTATCCTAAAAATGTTGTCGGCATTAAATAACCTATTGAGGTTGATATGCCGTAAAACAAAATAAACCAAACCAATCTAAACCAAAGAATACATATTCTATTCATACGAATCTATCCTAAAAATGTTATCGGCATTAAATAACCCATTGAGGTTGAAATGCCGTAAAACAAAATAAGCCAAACAAATCTAAAGCAAAGAATACATGATCTATTCTTACGAATCTATCCTAAAAATGTTGTCGGCATTAAATAACCCAATGAGGTTGATATGACGTAAAACAAAATAAACCAAACCAATCTAAACCAAAGAATACATATTCTATTCATACGAATCTATCCTAAAAATGTTGTCGGCATTAAATAACCCATTGAGGTTGATATGCCGTAAAACAAAATAAACCAAACCAATCTAAACCAAAGAATACATATTCTATTCATACGAAACTATCCTAAAAATGTTATCGGCATTAAATAACCCATTGAGGTTCAAATGCCGTAAAACAAAATCAGCCAAACCAATCTAAAGCAAAGAATACATATTCTATTCATACGAATCTATGCTAAAAATGTTATCGGCATTAAATAAACCATTGAGGTTGATACGCCGTAAAACAAAATAAACCAAACCAATCTAAAGCAAAGAATACATATTCTATTCAGACGAAACTATCCTAAAAATGTTGTCGGCATTAAATAACCCATTGAGGTTGATATGCCGTAAAACAAAATAAACCAAACCAATCTAAAGCAAAGAATACATATTCTATTCATACGAATCTATCCTAAAAATGTTATAGGCATTAAATAACCCATTGAGGTTGAAATGCCGTAAAACAAAATAAACCAAACCAATCTAACGCAAAGAATACATATTCTATTCACACGAATCTATCCTAAAAATGTTGTCGGTATTAAATAACCAATTGAGGTTGATATGCCGTAAAAGAAAATAAACCAAACCAATCTAAACCAAAGAATACATATTCTATTCATACGAATCTATCCTAAAAATGTTGTCGGCATTAAATAACATATGCCGTAAAACAAAAGAGACCATACCAATCTAAAGCAAAGAATACATATTCTATTCAGACGAATCTATCCTAAAAATGATGTCGGCATTAAATAACCCATTGAGGTTGATATGCCGTAAAACAAAATAAACCAAACCAATCTAAACCAAAGAATACATATTCTATTCATACGAATCTATCCTAAAAATGTTGTCGGAATTAAATAACCCATTGAGGTTGATATGCCGTAAAACAAAATAAGCCAAACCAATCTAAAGCAAAGAATACATATTCTATTCATACGAATCTATCCTGAAAATGTTGTCGGCATTAAATAGCCCATTGATGTTGATATGACGTAAAACAAAATAAACCAAACCAATCTAAACCAAACAATACATATTCTATTCATACGAAACTATCCTAAAAATGTTGTCGGCATTAAATAACCCATTGAGGTTGATATGCCGTAAAACAAAATAAACCAAACCAATCTAAACCAAATAATACATATTCTATTCATACGAAACTATCCTGAAAATGTTGTCGGCATTAAATAACCCATTGAGGTTGATATGCCGTAAAACAAAATAAACCAAACCAATCTAAAGCAAAGAATACATATTTTATTCATACGAATCTATCCTAAAAAAGTTGTCGGCATTAAATAAACCATTGAGGTTCAAATGCCGTAAAACAAAATCAGCCAAACCAATCTAAAGCAAAGAATACATATTCTATTCATACGAATCTATGCTAAAAATGTTATCGGCATTAAATAAACCATTGAGGTTGATACGCCGTAAAACAAAATAAACCAAACCAATCTAAAGCAAAGAATACATATTCTATTCAGACGAATCTATCCTAAAAATGTTGTCGGCATTAAATAAACCATTGAGGTTGATATGACGTAAAACAAAATAAACCAAACCAATCTAAACCAAAGAATACATATTCTATTCAGACGAATCTATCCTAAAAATGTTGTCGGCATTAAATAACCCATTGAGGTTGATATGCCGTAAAACAAAATAAACCAAACCAATCTAAAGCAAAGAATACATATTCTATTCATACGAATCTATCCTAAAAATGTTATAGGCATTAAATAACCCATTGAGGTTGAAATGCCGTAAAACAAAATAAACCAAACCAATCTAAAGCAAAGAATACATATTCTATTCACACGAATCTATCCTAAAAATGTTGTCGGTATTAAATAACCAATTGAGGTTGATATGCCGTAAATGAAAATAAACCAAACCAATCTAAACCAAAGAATACATATTCTATTCATACGAATCTATCCTAAAAATGTTGTCAGCATTAAATAACCCATTGAGGTTGATATGCCGTAAAACAAAATAAACCAAACCAATCTAAACCAAAGAATACATATTCTATTCATACGAATCTATGCTAAAAATGTTGTCGGAATTAAATAACCCATTGAGGTTGATATGCCGTAAAACAAAATAAGCCAAACCAATCTAAAGCAAAGAATACATATTCTATTCATACGAATCTATCCTAAAAAAGTTGTCGGCATTAAATAGCCCATTGATGTTGATATGCCGTAAAACAAAATAAACCAAACCAATCTAAACCAAACAATACATATTCTATTCATACGAAACTATCCTAAAAATGTTGTCGGCATTAAATAACCCATTGAGGTTGATATGCCGTAAAACAAAATAAACCAAACCAATCTAAACCAAATAATACATATTCTATTCATACGAAACTATCCTAAAAATGTTGTCGGCATTAAATAACCCATTGAGGTTGATATGCCGTAAAACAAAATAAATCAAACCAATCTAAACCAAAGAATACATATTCTATTCATACGAATCTATCCTAAAAATGTTGTCGGCATTAAATAACCCATTGAGGTTGATATGCCGTAAAAGAAAATAAACCAAACAAATCTAAATCAAAGAATACATATTCTATTCATACGAATCTATCCTAAAAATGTTGTCGGCATTAAATAACCCATTGAGGTTGATATGCCGTAAAACAAAATAAACTAAACCAATCTAAACCAAAGAATACATATTCTATTCATACGAATCTATCCTAAAAATGTTATCGGCATTAAATAACCCATTGAGGTTCAAATGCCGTAAAACAAAATCAGCCAAACCAATCTAAAGCAAAGAATACATATTCTATTCATACGAATCTATGCTAAAAATGTTGTCGGCATTAAATAACCCATTGAGGTTGATATGCCGTAAAACAAAATAAACCAAACCAATCTAAACCAAAGAATACATTTTCTATTCATACGAATCTATCCTAAATATGTTATCGGCATTAAATAACCCATTGAGGTTGAAATGCCGTAAAACAAAATAAGCCAAACCAATCTAAAGCAAAGAATACATATTCTATTCATACGAATCTATCCTAAAAATGTTGTCGGCATTAAATAACACATTGAGGTTGATATGCCGTAAAACAAAATAAACCAAACCAATCTAAACCAAAGAATACATATTCTATTCATACGAATCTATCCTAAAAATGTTATCGGCATTAAATAACCCATTGAGGTTCAAATGCCGTAAAACAAAATCAGCCAAACCAATCAAAGCAAAGAATACATATACTATTCATACGAATCTATGCTAAAAATGTTGTCGTCATTAAATAACCAATTGAGGTTGATATGCCGTAAAACAAAATAAACCAAACCAATCTAAACCAAAAAATACATATTCTATTCATACGTAACTATCCTAAAAAAGTTGTCGGCATTAAATAACCCATTGAGGTTGATATGCCGTAAAACAAAATAAACCAAACCAATCTAAAGCAAAGAATATATATTCTATTCATACGAATCTATCCTAAAAATGTTGTCGGCATTAAATAAGCCATTGAGGTTGATATGCCGTAAAACAAAATAAACCAAACCAATCTAAAGCAAAGAATACATATTCTATTCATACGAATCTATCCTAAAAAAGTTGTCGGCATTAAATAGCCCATTGATGTTGATATGCCGTAAAACAAAATAAACCAAACCAATCTAAACCAAACAATACATATTCTATTCATACGAAACTATCCTAAAAATGTTGTCGGCATTAAATAACCCATTGAGGTTGATATGCCGTAAAACAAAATAAACCAAACCAATCTAAACCAAATAATACATATTCTATTCATACGAAACTATCCTAAAAATGTTGTCGGCATTAAATAACCCATTGAGGTTGATATGCCGTAAAACAAAAAAAATCAAACCAATCTAAACCAAAGAATACATATTCTATTCATACGAATCTATCCTAAAAATGTTGTCGGCATTAAATAACCCATTGAGGTTGATATGCCGTAAAAGAAAATAAACCAAACAAATCTAAATCAAAGAATACATATTCTATTCATACGAATCTATCCTAAAAATGTTGTCGGCATTAAATAACCCATTGAGGTTGATATGCCGTAAAACAAAATAAACCAAACCAATCTAAACCAAAGAATACATATTCTATTCATACGAATCTATCCTAAAAATGTTATCGGCATTAAATAACCCATTGAGGTTCAAATGCCGTAAAACAAAATCAGCCAAACCAATCTAAAGCAAAGAATACATATTCTATTCATACGAATCTATGCTAAAAATGTTGTCGGCATTAAATAACCCATTGAGGTTGATATGCCGTAAAACAAAATAAACCAAACCAATCTAAACCAAAGAATACATTTTCTATTCATACGAATCTATCCTAAATATGTTATCGGCATTAAATAACCCATTGAGGTTGAAATGCCGTAAAACAAAATAAGCCAAACCAATCTAAAGCAAAGAATACATATTCTATTCATACGAATCTATCCTAAAAATGTTGTCGGCATTAAATAACACATTGAGGTTGATATGCCGTAAAACAAAATAAACCAAACCAATCTAAACCAAAGAATACATATTCTATTCATACGAATCTATCCTAAAAATGTTATCGGCATTAAATAACCCATTGAGGTTCAAATGCCGTAAAACAAAATCAGCCAAACCAATCAAAGCAAAGAATACATATACTATTCATACGAATCTATGCTAAAAATGTTGTCGTCATTAAATAACCAATTGAGGTTGATATGCCGTAAAACAAAATAAACCAAACCAATCTAAACCAAAAAATACATATTCTATTCATACGTAACTATCCTAAAAAAGTTGTCGGCATTAAATAACCCATTGAGGTTGATATGCCGTAAAACAAAATAAACCAAACCAATCTAAAGCAAAGAATATATATTCTATTCATACGAATCTATCCTAAAAATGTTGTCGGCATTAAATAAGCCATTGAGGTTGATATGCCGTAAAACAAAATAAACCAAACCAATCTAAACCAAAGAATACATAATCTATTCATACGAATCTATCCTAAAAATGTTATCGGCATTAAATAACCCATTGAAGTTGAAATGCCGTAAAACAAAATAACCCAAACCAATCTAAACCAAAGAATACATATTCTATTCATACGACTCTATCCTAAAATTGTTATAGGCATTAAATAACCCATTGAGGTTGAAATGCCGTAAAACAAAATAAACCAAACCAATCTAAAGCAAAGAATACATATTCTATTCACACGAATCTATCCTAAAAATGTTGTCTGTATTAAATAACCAATTGAGGTTGATATGCCGTAAAAGAAAATAAACCAAACCAATCTAAACCAAAGAATACATATTCTATTCATACGAATCTATCCTAAAAATGTTGTCGGAATTAAATAAACCATTGAGGTTGATATGCCGTAAAACAAAATAGACCAAACCAATCTAAAGCAAAGAATACATATTTTATTCATACGAATCTATCCTAAAAATGTTGTCGGCATTAGATAACCCATTGAGGTTCAAATGCCGTAAAACAAAATCAGCCAAACCAATCTAAAGCAAAGAATACATATTCTATTCATACGAATCTATGCTAAAAATGTTGTCGGCATTAAATAACCCATTGAGGTTGATATGCCGTAAAACAAAATAAACCAAACCAATCTAAACCAAAGAATACATATTCTATTCATACGAATCTATCCTAAATATATTATCGGCATTAAATAACCCATTGAGGTTGAAATGCCGTAAAACAAAATAGGCCAAACCAATCTAAAGCAAAGAATACATATTCTATTCATACGAATCTATCCTAAAAATGTTGTCGGCATTAAATAACCCATTGAGGTTGATATGCCGTAAAACAAAATAAACCAAACCAATCTAAACCAAAGAATACATATTCTATTCATACGAATCTATCCTAAAAATGTTATCGGCATTAAATAACCCATTGAGGTTCAAATGCCGTAAAACAAAATCAGCCAAACCAATCTAAAGCAAAGAATACATATTCTATTCATACGAATCTATGCTAAAAATGTTGTCGGCATTAAATAACCCATTGAGGTTGATATGCCGTAAAACAAAATAAACCAAACCAATCTAAAGCAAAGAATACATATTCTATTCATACGAATCTATCCTAAAAATGTTATAGGCATTAAATAACCCATTGAGGTTGAAATGCCGTAAAACAAAATAAACCAAACCAATCTAAAGCAAAGAATACATATTCTATTCACACGAATCTATCCTAAAAATGTTGTCGGTATTAAATAACCAATTGAGGTTGATATGCCGTAAAAGAAAATAAACCAAACCAATCTAAACCAAAGAATACATATTCTATTCATACGAATCTATCCTAAAAATGTTGTCGGCATTAAATAACCCATTGAGGTTGATATGCCGTAAAACAAAAGAGACCATACCAATCTAAAGCAAAGAATACATATTCTATTCAGACGAATCTATCCTAAAAATGATGTCGGCATTAAATAACCCATTGAGGTTGATATGCCGTAAAACAAAATAAACCAAACCAATCTAAACCAAAGAATACATATTCTATTCATACGAATCTATCCTAAAAATGTTGTCGGAATTAAATAACCCATTGAGGTTGATATGCCGTAAAACAAAATAAGCCAAACCAATCTAAAGCAAAGAATACATATTCTATTCATACGAATCTATCCTAAAAATGTTGTCGGAATTAAATAACCCATTGATGTTGATATGACGTAAAACAAAATAAACCAAACCAATCTAAACCAAACAATACATATTCTATTCATACGAAACTATCCTAAAAATGTTGACGGCATTAAATAACCCATTGAGGTTGATATGCCGTAAAACAAAATAAACCAAACCAATCTAAACCAAATAATACATATTCTATTCAGACGAAACTTTCCTGAAAATGTTGTCGGCATTAAATAACCCATTGAGGTTGATATGCCGTAAAACAAAATAAACCAAACCAATCTAAAGCAAAGAATACATATTTTATTCATACGAATCTATCCTAAAAATGTTGTCGGCATTAAATAAACCATTGAGGTTGATATGCCGTAAAAGAAAATAAACCAAACCAATCTAAAGCAAAGAATACATATTCTATTCACATGAATCTATCCTAAAAATGTTGTCGGTATTAAATAACCAATTGAGGTTGATATGCCGTAAAAGAAAATAAACCAAACCAATCTAAACCAAAGAATACATATTCTATTCATACGAATCTATCCTAAAAATGTTGTCGGCATTAAATAACCCATTGAGGTTGATATGCCGTAAAACAAAATAGACCATACCAATCTAAAGCAAAGAATACATATTCTATTCAGACCAATCTATCCTAAAAATGATGTCGGCATTAAATAACCCATTGAGGTTGATATGCCGTAAAACAAAATAAACCAAACCAATCTAAACCAAAGAATACATATTCTATTCATACGAATCTATCCTAAAAATGTTGTCGGAATTAAATAACACATTGAGGTTGATATGCCGTAAAACAAAATAAGCCAAACCAATCTAAAGCAAAGAATACATATTCTATTCATACGAATCTATCCTAAAAAAGTTGTCGGCATTAAATAGCCCATTGAAGTTGATATGCCGTAAAACAAAATAAACCATACCAATCTAAACCAAACAATACATATTCTATTCATACGAAACTATCCTAAAAATGTTGTCGGCATTAAATAACCCATTGAGGTTGATATGCCGTAAAACAAAATAAACCAAACCAATCTAAACCAAATAATACATATTCTATTCATACGAAACTATCCTAAAAATGTTGTCGGCATTAAATAACCCATTGAGGTTGATATGCCGTAAAACAAAATAAACCAAACCAATCTAAACCAAATAATACATATTCTATTCATACGAAACTATCCTAAAAATGTTGTCGGCATTAAATAACCCATTGAGGTTGATATGCCGTAAAACAAAAAAAACCAAACCAATCTAAACCAAAGAATACATAATTTATTCATACGAATCTATCCTAAAAATGTTGTCGGCATTAAATAACCCATTGAGGTTGATATGCCGTAAAAGAAAATAAACCAAACAAATCTAAATCAAAGAATACATATTCTATTCATACGAATCTATCCTAAAAATGTTGTCGGCATTAAATAACCCATTGAGGTTGATATGCCGTAAAACAAAATAAACCAAACCAATCTAAACCAAAGAATACATATTCTATTCATACGAATCTATCCTAAAAATGTTATCGGCTTTAAATAACCCATTGAGGTTCAAATGCCGTAAAACAAAATCAGCCAAACCAATCTAAAGCAAAGAATACATATTCTATTCATACGAATCTATGCTAAAAATGTTGTCGGCATTAAATAACCCATTGAGGTTGATATGCCGTAAAACAAAATAAACCAAACCAATCTAAACCAAAGAATACATTTTCTATTCATACGAATCTATCCTAAATATGTTATCGGCATTAAATAACCCATTGAGGTTGAAATGCCGTAAAACAAAAAAAGCCAAACCAATCTAAAGCAAAGAATACATATTCTATTCATACGAATCTATCCTAAAAATGTTGTCGGCATTAAATAACACATTGAGGTTGATATGCCGTAAAACAAAATAAACCAAACCAATCTAAACCAAAGAATACATATTCTATTCATACGAATCTATCCTAAAAATGTTATCGGCATTAAATAACCCATTGAGGTTCAAATGCCGTAAAACAAAATCAGCCAAACCAATCAAAGCAAAGAATACATATACTATTCATACGAATCTATGCTAAAAATGTTGTCGTCATTAAATAACCAATTGAGGTTGATATGCCGTAAAACAAAATAAACCAAACCAATCTAAACCAAAAAATACATATTCTATTCATACGTAACCATCCTAAAAAAGTTGTCGGCATTAAATAACCCATTGAGGTTGATATGCCGTAAAACAAAATAAACCAAACCAATCTAAAGCAAAGAATATATATTCTATTCATACGAATCTATCCTAAAAATGTTGTCGGCATTAAATAAGCCATTGAGGTTGATATGCCGTAAAACAAAATAAACCAAACCAATCTAAACCAAAGAATACATATTCTATTCATACGAATCTATCCTAAAAATGTTATCGGCATTAAATAACCCATTGAAGTTGAAATGCCGTAAAACAAAATAACCCAAACCAATCTAAAACAAAGAATACATATTCTATTCATACGAATCTATCCTAAAATTGTTATAGGCATTAAATAACCCATTGAGGTTGAAATGCCGTAAAACAAAATAAACCAAACCAATCTAAAGCAAAGAATACATATTCTATTCACACGAATCTATCCTAAAAATGTTGTCGGTATTAAATAACCAATTGAGGTTGATATGCCGTAAAAGAAAATAAACCAAACCAATCTAAACCAAAGAATACATATTCTATTCATACGAATCTATCCTAAAAATGTTGTCGGCATTAAATAACCCATTGAGGTTGATATGCCGTAAAACAAAATAGACCATACCAATCTAAAGCAAAGAATACATATTCTATTCAGACGAATCTATCCTAAAAATGATGTCGGCATTAAATAACCCATTGAGGTTGATATGCCGTAAAACAAAATAAACCAAACCAATCTAAACCAAAGAATACATATTCTATTCATAAGTATCTATCCTAAAAATGTTGTCGGCATTAAATAACCCATTGAGGTTCAAATGCCGTAAAACAAAATCAGCCAAACCAATCTAAAGCAAAGAGTACATATTCTATTCATACGAATCTATGCTAAAAATGTTGTCGGCATTAAATAACCCATTGAGGTTGATATGCCGTAAAACAAAATAAACCAAACCAATCTAAACCAAAGAATACATATTCTATTCATACGAATCTATCCTAAAAATGTTGTCGGCATTAAATAACCCATTGAGGTTGATATGCCGTAAAACAAAATAAACCAAACCAATCTAAAGCAAAGAATACATATTCTATCCATACGAATCTATCCTAAAAAAGTTGTCGGCATTAAATAGCCCATTGATGTTGATATGCCGTAAAACAAAATAAACCATACCAATCTAAACCAAACAATACATATTCTATTCATACGAAACTATCCTAAAAATGTTGTCGGCATTAAATAACCCATTGAGGTTGATATGCCGTAAAACAAAATAAACCAAACCAATCTAAACCAAATAATACATATTCTATTCATACGAAACTATCCTAAAAATGTTGTCGGCATTAAATAACCCATTGAGGTTGATATGCCGTAAAACAAAATAAACCAAACCAATCTAAACCAAAGAATACATAATTTATTCATACGAATCTATCCTAAAAATGTTGTCGGCATTAAATAACCCATTGAGGTTGATATGCCGTAAAACAAAATAAACCAAACCAATCTAAACCAAAGAATACATAATTTATTCATACGAATCTATCCTAAAAATGTTGTCGGCATTAAATAACCCATTGAGGTTGATATGCCGTAAAAGAAAATAAACCAAACAAATCTAAATCAAAGAATACATATTCTATTCATACGAATCTATCCTAAAAATGTTGTCGGCATTAAATAACCCATTGAGGTTGATATGCCGTAAAACAAAATAAATCAAACCAATCTAAACCAAAGAATACATAATTTATTCATACGAATCTATCCTAAAAATGTTGTCGGCATTAAATAACCCATTGAGGTTGATATGCCGTAAAACAAAATAAACCAAACCAATCTAAACCAAATAATACATATTCTTTTCATACGAAACTATCCTAAAAATGTTGTCGGCATTAAATAACCCATTGAGGTTGATATGCCGTAAAACAAAATAAACCAAACCAATCTAAACCAAAGAATACATATTCTATTCATACGAATCTATCCTAAAAATGTTATCGGCTTTAAATAACCCATTGAGGTTCAAATGCCGTAAAACAAAATCAGCCAAACCAATCTAAAGCAAAGAATACATATTCTATTCATACGAATCTATGCTAAAAATGTTGTCGGCATTAAATAACCCATTGAGGTTGATATGCCGTAAAACAAAATAAACCAAACCAATCTAAACCAAAGAATACATATTCTATTCATACGAATCTATCCTAAAAATGTTGTCGGCATTAAATAACCCATTGAGGTTGAAATGCCGTAAAACAAAAAAAGCCAAACCAATCTAAAGCAAAGAATACATATTCTATTCATACGAATCTATCCTAAAAATGTTGTCGGCATTAAATAACACATTGAGGTTGATATGCCGTAAAACAAAATAAACCAAACCAATCTAAACCAAAGAATACATATTCTATTCATACGAATCTATCCTAAAAATGTTATCGGCATTAAATAACCCATTGAGGTTCAAATGCCGTAAAACAAAATCAGCCAAACCAATCAAAGCAAAGAATACATATACTATTCATACGAATCTATGCTAAAAATGTTGTCGTCATTAAATAACCAATTGAGGTTGATATGCCGTAAAACAAAATAAACCAAACCAATCTAAACCAAAAAATACATATTCTATTCATACGTAACCATCCTAAAAAAGTTGTCGGCATTAAATAACCCATTGAGGTTGATATGCCGTAAAACAAAATAAACCAAACCAATCTAAAGCAAAGAATATATATTCTATTCATACGAATCTATCCTAAAAATGTTGTCGGCATTAAATAAGCCATTGAGGTTGATATGCCGTAAAACAAAATAAACCAAACCAATCTAAACCAAAGAATACATATTCTATTCATACGAATCTATCCTAAAAATGTTATCGGCATTAAATAACCCATTGAAGTTGAAATGCCGTAAAACAAAATAACCCAAACCAATCTAAAACAAAGAATACATATTCTATTCATACGAATCTATCCTAAAATTGTTATAGGCATTAAATAACCCATTGAGGTTGAAATGCCGTAAAACAAAATAAACCAAACCAATCTAAAGCAAAGAATACATATTCTATTCACACGAATCTATCCTAAAAATGTTGTCGGTATTAAATAACCAATTGAGGTTGATATGCCGTAAAAGAAAATAAACCAAACCAATCTAAACCAAAGAATACATATTCTATTCATACGAATCTATCCTAAAAATGTTGTCGGCATTAAATAACCCATTGAGGTTGATATGCCGTAAAACAAAATAGACCATACCAATCTAAAGCAAAGAATACATATTCTATTCAGACGAATCTATCCTAAAAATGATGTCGGCATTAAATAACCCATTGAGGTTGATATGCCGTAAAACAAAATAAACCAAACCAATCTAAACCAAAGAATACATATTCTATTCATAAGAATCTATCCTAAAAATGTTGTCGGCATTAAATAACCCATTGAGGTTCAAATGCCGTAAAACAAAATCAGCCAAACCAATCTAAAGCAAAGAGTACATATTCTATTCATACGAATCTATGCTAAAAATGTTGTCGGCATTAAATAACCCATTGAGGTTGATATGCCGTAAAACAAAATAAACCAAACCAATCTAAACCAAAGAATACATATTCTATTCATACGAATCTATCCTAAAAATGTTGTCGGCATTAAATAACCCATTGAGGTTGATATGCCGTAAAACAAAATAAACCAAACCAATCTAAAGCAAAGAATACATATTCTATCCATACGAATCTATCCTAAAAAAGTTGTCGGCATTAAATAGCCCATTGATGTTGATATGCCGTAAAACAAAATAAACCATACCAATCTAAACCAAACAATACATATTCTATTCATACGAAACTATCCTAAAAATGTTGTCGGCATTAAATAACCCATTGAGGTTGATATGCCGTAAAACAAAATAGACCAAACCAATCTAAACCAAATAATACATATTCTATTCATACGAAACTATCCTGAAAATGTTGTCGGCATTAAATAACCCATTGAGGTTGATATGCCGTAAAACAAAATAAACCAAACCAATCTAAACCAAAGAATACATAATTTATTCATACGAATCTATCCTAAAAATGTTGTCGGCATTAAATAACCCATTGAGGTTGATATGCCGTAAAACAAAATAAACCAAACCAATCTAAACCAAAGAATACATAATTTATTCATACGAATCTATCCTAAAAATGTTGTCGGCATTAAATAACCCATTGAGGTTGATATGCCGTAAAAGAAAATAAACCAAACAAATCTAAATCAAAGAATACATATTCTATTCATACGAATCTATCCTAAAAATGTTGTCGGCATTAAATAACCCATTGAGGTTGATATGCCGTAAAACAAAATAAATCAAACCAATCTAAACCAAAGAATACATAATTTATTCATACGAATCTATCCTAAAAATGTTGTCGGCATTAAATAACCCATTGAGGTTGATATGCCGTAAAACAAAATAAACCAAACCAATCTAAACCAAATAATACATATTCTTTTCATACGAAACTATCCTAAAAATGTTGTCGGCATTAAATAACCCATTGAGGTTGATATGCCGTAAAACAAAATAAACCAAACCAATCTAAACCAAAGAATACATATTCTATTCATACGAATCTATCCTAAAAATGTTATCGGCTTTAAATAACCCATTGAGGTTCAAATGCCGTAAAACAAAATCAGCCAAACCAATCTAAAGCAAAGAATACATATTCTATTCATACGAATCTATGCTAAAAATGTTGTCGGCATTAAATAACCCATTGAGGTTGATATGCCGTAAAACAAAATAAACCAAACCAATCTAAACCAAAGAATACATTTTCTATTCATACGAATCTATCCTAAATATGTTATCGGCATTAAATAACCCATTGAGGTTGAAATGCCGTAAAACAAAAAAAGCCAAACCAATCTAAAGCAAAGAATACATATTCTATTCATACGAATCTATCCTAAAAATGTTGTCGGCATTAAATAACACATTGAGGTTGATATGCCGTAAAACAAAATAAACCAAACCAATCTAAACCAAAGAATACATATTCTATTCATACGAATCTATCCTAAAAATGTTATCGGCATTAAATAACCCATTGAGGTTCAAATGCCGTAAAACAAAATCAGCCAAACCAATCAAAGCAAAGAATACATATACTATTCATACGAATCTATGCTAAAAATGTTGTCGTCATTAAATAACCAATTGAGGTTGATATGCCGTAAAACAAAATAAACCAAACCAATCTAAACCAAATAATACATATTCTATTCATACGTAACCATCCTAAAAAAGTTGTCGGCATTAAATAACCCATTGAGGTTGATATGCCGTAAAACAAAATAAACCAAACCAATCTAAAGCAAAGAATATATATTCTATTCATACGAATCTATCCTAAAAATGTTGTCGGCATTAAATAAGCCATTGAGGTTGATATGCCGTAAAACAAAATAAACCAAACCAATCTAAACCAAAGAATACATATTCTATTCATACGAATCTATCCTAAAAATGTTATCGGCATTAAATAACCCATTGAAGTTGAAATGCCGTAAAACAAAATAACCCAAACCAATCTAAAACAAAGAATACATATTCTATTCATACGAATCTATCCTAAAATTGTTATAGGCATTAAATAACCCATTGAGGTTGAAATGCCGTAAAACAAAATAAACCAAACCAATCTAAAGCAAAGAATACACATTCTATTCACACGAATCTATCCTAAAAATGTTGTCGGTATTAAATAACCAATTGAGGTTGATATGCCGTAAAAGAAAATAAACCAAACCAATCTAAACCAAAGAATACATATTCTATTCATACGAATCTATCCTAAAAATGTTGTCGGCATTAAATAACCCATTGAGGTTGATATGCCGTAAAACAAAATAGACCATACCAATCTAAAGCAAAGAATACATATTCTATTCAGACGAATCTATCCTAAAAATGATGTCGGCATTAAATAACCCATTGAGGTTGATATGCCGTAAAACAAAATAAACCAAACCAATCTAAACCAAAGAATACATATTCTATTCATAAGAATCTATCCTAAAAATGTTGTCGGCATTAAATAACCCATTGAGGTTCAAATGCCGTAAAACAAAATCAGCCAAACCAATCTAAAGCAAAGAGTACATATTCTATTCATACGAATCTATGCTAAAAATGTTGTCGGCATTAAATAACCCATTGAGGTTGATATGCCGTAAAACAAAATAAACCAAACCAATCTAAACCAAAGAATACATATTCTATTCATACGAATCTATCCTAAAAATGTTGTCGGCATTAAATAACCCATTGAGGTTGATATGCCGTAAAACAAAATAAACCAAACCAATCTAAAGCAAAGAATACATATTCTATCCATACGAATCTATCCTAAAAAAGTTGTCGGCATTAAATAGCCCATTGATGTTGATATGCCGTAAAACAAAATAAACCATACCAATCTAAACCAAACAATACATATTCTATTCATACGAAACTATCCTAAAAATGTTGTCGGCATTAAATAACCCATTGATGTTGATATGCCGTAAAACAAAATAA
The DNA here is from genome assembly GCA_963932145.1 of Acanthosepion lycidas. Lineage (NCBI taxonomy): Eukaryota > Metazoa > Mollusca > Cephalopoda > Sepiida > Sepiidae > Acanthosepion > Acanthosepion lycidas. The sequence goes on along the minus strand of OZ010575.1, from coordinate 69,991,058 downwards.
ACCAAACCAATCTAAACCAAATAATACATATTCTATTCATACGAAACTATCCTAAAAATGTTGTCGGCATTAAATAACCCATTGAGGTTGATATGCCGTAAAACAAAATAAACCAAACCAATCTAAACCAAAGAATACATAATTTATTCATACGAATCTATCCTAAAAATGTTGTCGGCATTAAATAACCCATTGAGGTTGATATGCCGTAAAACAAAATAAACCAAACCAATCTAAACCAAAGAATACATAATTTATTCATACGAATCTATCCTAAAAATGTTGTCGGCATTAAATAACCCATTGAGGTTGATATGCCGTAAAAGAAAATAAACCAAACAAATCTAAATCAAAGAATACATATTCTATTCATACGAATCTATCCTAAAAATGTTGTCGGCATTAAATAACCCATTGAGGTTGATATGCCGTAAAACAAAATAAATCAAACCAATCTAAAACAAAGAATACATAATTTATTCATACGAATCTATCCTAAAAATGTTGTCGGCATTAAATAACCCATTGAGGTTGATATGCCGTAAAACAAAATAAACCAAACCAATCTAAACCAAATAATACATATTCTTTTCATACGAAACTATCCTAAAAATGTTGTCGGCATTAAATAACCCATTGAGGTTGATATGCCGTAAAACAAAATAAACCAAACCAATCTAAACCAAATAATACATATTCTATTCATACGAATCTATCCTAAAAATGTTGTCGGCATTAAATAACCCATTGAGGTTGATATGCCGTAAAACAAAATAAACCAAACCAATCTAAACCAAAGAATACATAATTTATTCATACGAATCTATCCTAAAAATGTTGTCGGCATTAAATAACCCATTGAGGTTGATATGCCGTAAAACAAAATAAACCAAACCAATCTAAACCAAAGAATACATAATTTATTCATACGAATCTATCCTAAAAATGTTGTCGGCATTAAATAACCCATTGAGGTTGATATGCCGTAAAAGAAAATAAACCAAACAAATCTAAATCAAAGAATACATATTCTATTCATACGAATCTATCCTAAAAATGTTGTCGGCATTAAATAACCCATTGAGGTTGATATGCCGTAAAACAAAATAAACCAAACCAATCTAAACGAAAGAATACATATTCTATTCATACGAATCTATCCTAAAAATGTTATCGGCATTAAATAACCCATTGAGGTTCAAATGCCGTAAAACAAAATCAGCCAAACCAATCTAAAGCAAAGAATACATATTCTATTCATACGAATCTATGCTAAAAATGTTGTCGGCATTAAATAACCCATTGAGGTTGATATGCCGTAAAACAAAATAAACCAAACCAATCTAAACCAAAGAATACATTTTCTATTCATACGAATCTATCCTAAATATGTTATCGGCATTAAATAACCCATTGAGGTTGAAATGCCGTAAAACAAAATAAGCCAAACCAATCTAAAGCAAAGAATACATATTCTATTCATACGAATCTATCCTAAAAATGTTGTCGGCATTAAATAACACATTGAGGTTGATATGCCGTAAAACAAAATAAACCAAACCAATCTAAACCAAAGAATACATATTCTATTCATACGAATCTATCCTAAAAATGTTATCGGCATTAAATAACCCATTGAGGTTCAAATGCCGTAAAACAAAATCAGCCAAACCAATCAAAGCAAAGAATACATATACTATTCATACGAATCTATGCTAAAAATGTTGTCGTCATTAAATAACCAATTGAGGTTGATATGCCGTAAAACAAAATAAACCAAACCAATCTAAACCAAAAAATACATATTCTATTCATACGTAACCATCCTAAAAAAGTTGTCGGCATTAAATAACCCATTGAGGTTGATATGCCGTAAAACAAAATAAACCAAACCAATCTAAAGCAAAGAATATATATTCTATTCATACGAATCTATCCTAAAAATGTTGTCGGCATTAAATAAGCCATTGAGGTTGATATGCCGTAAAACAAAATAAACCAAACCAATCTAAACCAAAGAATACATATTCTATTCATACGAATCTATCCTAAAAATGTTATCGGCATTAAATAACCCATTGAAGTTGAAATGCCGTAAAACAAAATAACCCAAACCAATCTAAAACAAAGAATACATATTCTATTCATACGAATCTATCCTAAAATTGTTATAGGCATTAAATAACCCATGGAGGTTGAAATGCCGTAAAACAAAATAAACCAAACCAATCTAAAGCAAAGAATACATATTCTATTCACACGAATCTATCCTAAAAATGTTGTCGGTATTAAATAACCAATTGAGGTTGATATGCCGTAAAACAAAATAAACCAAACCAATCTAAACCAAAGAATACATATTCTATTCATACGAATCTATCCTAAAAATGTTGTCGGAATTAAATAAACCATTGAGGTTGATATGCCGTAAAACAAAATAGACCAAACCAATCTAAAGCAAAGAATACATATTTTATTCATACGAATCTATCCTAAAAATGTTGTCGGCATTAAATAACCCATTGAGGTTCAAATGCCGTAAAACAAAATCAGCCAAACCAATCTAAAGCAAAGAGTACATATTCTATTCATACGAATCTATGCTAAAAATGTTGTCGGCATTAAATAACCCATTGAGGTTGATATGCCGTAAAACAAAATAAACCAAACCAATCTAAACCAAAGAATACATATTCTATTCATACGAATCTATCCTAAATATATTATCGGCATTAAATAACCCATTGAGGTTGAAATGCCGTAAAACAAAATAAGCCAAACCAATCTAAAGCAAAGAATACATATTCTATTCATACGAATCTATCCTAAAAATGTTGTCGGCATTAAATAACCCATTGAGGTTGATATGCCGTAAAACAAAATAAACCAAACCAATCTAAACCAAAGAATACATATTCTATTCATACGAATCTATCCTAAAAATGTTATCGGCATTAAATAACCCATTGTGGTTCAAATGCCGTAAAACAAAATCAGCCAAACCAATCTAAAGCAAAGAATACATATTCTATTCATACGAATCTATGCTAAAAATGTTGTCGGCATTAAATAACCCATTGAGGTTGATATGCCGTAAAACAAAATAAACCAAACCAATCTAAACCAAAGAATACATATTCTATTCATACGAAACTATCCTAAATATGTTATCGGCATTAAATAACCCATTGAGTTTGAAATGCCGTAAAACAAAATAAGCCAAACCAATCTAAAGCAAAGATTACATATTCTATTCATACGAATCTATCCTAAAAATGTTATCGGCATGAAATAAAACATTGAGGTTGATATGCCGTAAAACAAAAGAAACCAAACCAATCTAAAGCAAAGAATACATATTCTATTCATACGAATCTATCCTAAAAATGTTTTCGGCATTAAATAAACCATTGAGGTAGATATGCCGTAAAACAAAAGAAACCTAACCAATCTAAAGCAAAGAATACATATTCTATTCATACGAATCTATCCTAAAAATGTTATCGGCATTAAATAAACCAATGAGGTTGATATGCCGTAAAACAAAAGAAACCAAACCAATCTAAAGCAAAGAATACATATTCTATTCATACGAATCTATCCTAAAAATGTTATCGGCATTAAATAAACCATTGAGGTTGATATGCCGTAAAACAAAAGAAACCAAATCAATCTAAAGCAAAGAATACATATTCTATTCATACGAATCTATCCTAAAAATGTTATCGGCATTAAATAAACCATTCAGGTTGATATGCCGTAAAACAAAAGAAACCAAACCAATCTAAACCAAAGAATACATATTCTATTCATACGAATCTATCCTAAAAATGTTATCGGCATTAAATAAACCATTGAGTTTGATATGCCGTAAAACAAAAGAAACCAAATCAATCTAAAGCAAAGAATACATATTCTATTCATACGAATCTATCCTAAAAATGTTATCGGCATTAAATAAACCATTCAGGTTGATATGCCGTAAATCAAAAGAAACCAAACCAATCTAAAGCAAAGAATACATATTCTATTCATACGAATCTATCCTAAAAATGTTATCGGCATTAAATAAACCATTGAGGTTGATATGCCGTAAAACAAAATAAGCCCAACCAATCTAAAGCAAAGAATACATATTCTATTCATACGAATCTATCCTAAAAATGTTGTCGGCATTAAATAACCCATTGAGGTTGATATGCCGTAAAACAAAAGAAACCAAACCAATCTAAAGCAAAGAATACATATTCTATTCATACGAATCTATCCTAAAAATGTTATCGGCATTAAATAAACCATTGAGGTTGATATGCCGTAAAACAAAATAAGCCAAACCAATCTAAAGCAAAGAATACATATTCTATTCATACGAATCTATCCTAAAAATGTTGTCGGCATTAAATAACCCATTGAGGTTGAAATGCCGTAAAACAAAATAAGCCAAACCAATCTAAACCAAAGAATACATATTTTATTCATACGAATCTATCTTCAAAATTTTGTCGGCATTAAATAACCCATTGAGGTTGATATGCCGTAAAAGAAAATAAACCAAACAAATCTAAACCAAAGAATACATATTCTATTCATACGAATCTATCCTAAAAATGTTGTCGGCATTAAATAACCCATTGAGGTTGATATGCCGTAAAACAAAATAAACCAAACCAATCTAAACCAAAGAATACATATTCTATTCATACGAATCTATCCTAAAAATGTTGTCGGCATTAAATAACCCATTGAGGTTGATATGCCGTAAAACAAAATAAACCAAACCAATCTAAAGCAAAGAATACATATTCTATACATACGAATCTATCCTAAATATGTTATCGGCATTAAATAACCCATTGAGGTTGAAATGGCGTAAAACAAAATAAGCCAAACCAATCTAAAGCAAAGAATACATATTCTATTCATACGAATCTATCCTAAAAATGTTGTCGGCATTAAATAACCCATTGAGGTTGAAATGCAGTAAAACAAAATAAACCAAACCAATCTAAACCAAAGAATACATATTCTATTCATACGAATCTATCCTAAAAATGTTGTCGGCATTAAATAACCCATTGAGCTTGATATGCCGTAAAACAAAATAAACCAAACCAATCTAAAGCAAAGAATACATATTCTATTCATACGAATCTATCCTAAATATGTTATCGGCATTAAATAACCCATTGAGGTTGAAATGGCGTAAAACAAAATAAGCCAAACCAATCTAAAGCAAAGAATACATATTCTGTTCATACGAATCTATCCTAAAAATGTTGTCGGCATTAAATAACCCATTGAGGTTGATATGCCGTAAAACAAAATAAACCAAACCAATCTAAACCAAAGAATACATATTCTATTCATACGAATCTATCCTAAAAATGTTGTCGGCATTAAATAACCCATTGAGGTTGATATGCAGTAAAACAAAATAAACCAAACCAATCTAAAGCAAAGAATACATATTCTATTCATAAGAATCTATCCTGAAAATGTGGTCGGCATTAAATAACCAATTGAGGTTGATATGCCGTAAAAGAAAATAAACCAAACCAATCTAAACCAAAGAATACATATTCTATTCATACGAATCTATCCTAAAAATGTAGTCGGCATTAAATAAACCATTGAGGTTGATATGCCGTAAAACAAAATAGACCAAACCAATCTAAAGCAAAGAATACATATTCTATTCAGACGAATCTATCCTAAAAATGATGTCGGCATTAAATAACCCATTGAGGTTGATATGACGTAAAACAAAATAAACCAAACCAATCTAAAGCAAAGAATACATATTCTATTCATACGAATCTATCCTAAAAATGTTGTCGGCATTAAATAACCCATTGAGGTTGATATGCCGTAAAACAAAATAAACCAAACCAATCTAAACCAAAGAATACATATTCTATTCATACGAATCTATCCTAAAAATGTTGTCGGCATTAAATAACCCATTGAGGTTGATATGCCGTAAAACAAAATAAACCAAACCAATCTAAAGCAAAGAATACATATTCTATACATACGAATCTATCCTAAATATGTTATCGGCATTAAATAACCCATTGAGGTTGAAATGGCGTAAAACAAAATAAGCCAAACCAATCTAAAGCAAAGAATACATATTCTATTCATACGAATCTATCCTAAAAATGTTGTCGGCATTAAATAACCCATTGAGGTTGATATGCCGTAAAACAAAATAAACCAAACCAATCTAAACCAAAGAATACATATTCTATTCATACGAATCTATCCTAAAAATGTTGTCGGCATTAAATAACCCATTGAGGTTGATATGCCGTAAAACAAAATAAACCAAACCAATCTAAACCAAAGAATACATATTCTATTCATACGAATCTATCCTAAAAATGTTGTCGGCATTAAATAACCCATTGAGGTTGATATGCAGTAAAACAAAATAAACCAAACCAATCTAAAGCAAAGAATACATATTCTATTCATACGAATCTATCCTGAAAATGTGGTCGGCATTAAATAACCAATTGAGGTTGATATGCCGTAAAAGAAAATAAACCAAACCAATCTAAACCAAAGAATACATATTCTATTCATACGAATCTATCCTAAAAATGTAGTCGGCATTAAATAAACCATTGAGGTTGATATGCCGTAAAACAAAATAGACCAAACCAATCTAAAGCAAAGAATACATATTCTATTCAGACGAATCTATCCTAAAAATGATGTCGGCATTAAATAACCCATTGAGGTTGATATGACGTAAAACAAAATAAACCAAACCAATCTAAAGCAAAGAATACATATTCTATTCATACGAATCTATCCTAAAAATGTTGTCGGCATTAAATAACCCATTGAGGTTGATATGCCGTAAAAGAAAATAAACCAAACCAATCTAAACAAAAGAATACATATTCTATTCATACGAATCTATCCTAAAAATGTTGTCGGCATTAAATAAACCATTGAGGTTGATATGCCGTAAAACAAAATAGACCAAACCAATCTAAAGCAAAGAATACATATTCTATTCAGACGAATCTATCCTAAAAATGATGTCGGCATTAAATAACCCATTGAGGTTGATATGACGTAAAACAAAATAAACCAAACCAATCTAAAGCAAAGAATACATATTCTATTCATACAAATCTATCCTAAAAATGTTGTCGGCATTAAATAACCCATTGAGGTTGATATGCCGTAAAACAAAATAAACCAAACCAATCTAAACAAAAGATAACATATTCTGTTGATACGAATCTATCCTAAAAATGTTGTCGGCATTAAATAACCCATTGAGGTTGAAATGCCGTAAAACAAAATAAGCCAAACCAATCTAAACCAAAGAATACATATTTTATTCATACGAATCTATCTTCAAAATTTTGTCGGCATTAAATAACCCATTGAGGTTGATATGCCGTAAAAGAAAATAAACCAAAAAATCTAAACCAAAGAATACATATTCTATTCATACGAATCTATCCTAAAAATGTTATCGGCATTAAATAACCCATTGAGGTTGAAATGCCGTAAAACAAAATAAGCCAAACGAATCTAAAGCAAAGAATACATATTCTATTCATACGAATCTATCCTAAAAATGTTGTCGGCATTAAATGACCCATTGAGGTTGATATGCCGTAAAACAAAATAAACCAAACCAATCTAAACCAAAGAATACATATTCTATTCATACGAATCTATCCTAAAAATGTTGTCGGCATTAAATAACCCATTGAGGTTGATATGCCGTAAAACAAAATAAACCAAACCAATCTAAAGCAAAGAATACATATTCTATACATACGAATCTATCCTAAATATGTTATCGGCATTAAATAACCCATTGAGGTTGAAATGGCGTAAAACAAAATAAGCCAAACCAATCTAAAGCAAAGAATACATATTCTATTCATACGAATCTATCCTAAAAATGTTGTCGGCATTAAATAACCCATTGAGGTTGATATGCCGTAAAACAAAATAAACCAAAGCAATCTAAACCAAAGAATACATATTCTATTCATACGAATCTATCCTAAAAATGTTGTCGGCATTAAATAACCCATTGAGGTTGATATGCCGTAAAACAAAATAAACCAAACCAATCTAACCCAAAGAATACATATTCTATTCATACGAATCTATCCTAAAAATGTTGTCGGCATTAAATAACCCATTGAGGTTGATATGCCGGAAAACAAAATAAACCAAACCAATCTAAAGCAAAGAATACATATTCTATTCATACGAATCTATCCTAAAAATGTTGTCGGCATTAAATAGCCCATTGAGGTTGATATGCCGTAAAACAAAATAAACCAAACCAATCTAAAGCAAAGAATACATATTCTATTCATACGAATCTATCCTAAAAATGTTGTTGGCATGAAATAACCCATTGAGGTAGATATGCCGTAAAACAAAATAAACCAAACCAATCTAAACCAAAGAATACATATTCTATTCATACGAATCTATCCTAAAAATGTTGTCGGCATTAAATAACCCATTGAGGTTGATATGCCGTAAAACAAAATAAACCAAACCAATCTAACCCAAAGAATACATATTCTATTCATACGAATCTATCCTAAAAATGTTGTCGGCATCAAATAACCCATTGAGTTTGATATGCCGTAATACAAAATAAACCAAACCAAACTAAACCAAAGAAAACATATTCTATTCATACGAATCTATCCTAAAAATGTTGTCGGCATTAAATAACCATTGAGACTGATATGCCGTAAAACAAAATAAGCCAAACCAATCTAAACCAAAGAATACATATTCTATTCATACGAATCTATCCTAAAAATGTTGTCGGCATTAAATAACCCATTGAGGTTGATATGCCGTAAAACAAAATAAACCAATCCAATCTAAAGCAAAGAATACATATTCTATTCAGACGAATCTAACCTAAAAAGGTTGTCGGCATTAAATAGCCCATTGAGGTTGATATGCCGTAAAACAAAATAAACCAAACCAATCTAAATCAAAGAATACATATTCTATTCAGACGAATCTATCCTAAGAATGTTGTCGGCATTAAATAACCCATTGAGGTTGATATGCCGTAAATCCAAATAAAGCAAACCAATCTAACGCAGTGAATACATTTTCTATTCATACGAATCTATCCTAAAAATGTTGTCGTCATTAAATAAATCATTGAGGTTGATATGCCGTAAAACAAAATAAACCAAACCAATCTAAAGCAAAGAATACATATTCTATTCATACGAATCTATCCTAAAAATGTTGTCGGCATTAAATAGCCCATTGAGGTTGATATGCCGTAAAACAAAATAAACCAAACCAATCTAAATCAAAGAATACATATTCTATTCATACGAATCTATCCTAAAAATGTTGTCGGCATTAAATAACCCATTGAGTTTGATATGCCGTAAAACAAAATAAACCAAACCAATCTAAACCAAAGAATACATATTCTATTCATACGAATCTATCCTAAAAATGTTGTCGGCATTAAATAACCCATTGAGGTTGATATGCGGTAAAAGAAAATAAACCAAACCAATCTAAACCAAAGAATACATATTCTGTTCATACGAATCTATCCTAAAAATGTTGTCGTCATTAAATAACCCATTGAGGTTGATATGCCGTAAAACAAAATAAGCCAAACCAATATATAGCAAAGAATACATATTCTATTCATACGAATCTATCCTAAAAATGTTGTCGGCATTAAATAACCCATTGAGGTTGATATGCCGTAAAACAAAAGAGACCATACCAATCTAAACCAAAGAATACATATTCTATTCAGACGAACCTATCCTAAGAATGTTGTCGGCAATAAATAACCCATTGTGGTTGATATGCCGTAAATCCAAATAAACCAAACCTATCTAACGCAGTGAATACATATTCTATTCATACGAATCTATCCTGAAAATGTTGTCGGCATTAAATAACCCATTGAGGTTGATATGCCGTAAAACAAAATAAACCAAACCAATCTAAACCAAAGAATACATATTCTATTCATACGAATCTATCCTAAAAATGTTGTCGGCATTAAATAACCCATTAAGGATGATATGCCTAAAACAAAATAAACCAAACCAATCTAAACCAAAGAATACATATTCTATTCATACGAATCTATCCTAAAAATATTGTCGGCATTAAATAACCCATTGAGGTTGATATGCCGTAAAAGAAAATAAACCAAACCAATCTAAACCAAAGAATACATATTCTATTCATACGAATCTATCCTAAAAATGTTGTCGGCATTAAATAACCCATTGAGGTTGATATGCCGTAAAACAAAATAAACCAATCCAATCTGAAGCAAAGAATACATATTCTATTCAGACGAAACAATCCTAAGAATGTTGTCGGCATTAAATAACCCATTGAGGTTGATATGCCGTAAATCCAAATAAAGCAAACCAATCTAACGCAGTGAATACATTTTCTATTCATACGAATCTATCCTAAAAATGTTGTCGTCATTAAATAACCCATTGAGGCTGATATGCCGTAAAACAAAATAAACCAAACCAATCTAAAGCAAAGAATACATATTCTATTCATGCGAATCTATCCTAAAACTGTTGTCGGCATTAAATAACCCATTAAGGTTGAAATGCCGTAAAACAAAATAAACCAAACCAATCTAAAGTAAAGAATACATATTCTATTCATACGAATCTATCCTAAAAATGTTGTCGGCATTAAATAATCCATTGAGGTTGACATGCCGTAAAACGAAATAAACCAAACCAATCTAAACCAAAGAATACATATTCTATTCATACGAATCTATTCTAAAAATGTTGTCGGCATTAAATAACCCATTGAGGTTGATATGCCGTAAAACAAAATAAACCAAACCAATCTAAACCAAATAATACATATTCTATTCATACGAATCTATCCTAAAAATGTTGTCGACATTAAATAACACATTGTGGTTGATATGCCGTAAAACAAAAAAACCGAACCAATCTAAACCAAAGAATACATATTCTATTCATACGAATCTATCCTAAAAATGATGTGGGCATTAAATAACCCATTGAGGTTGATATGCCGGAAAACAAAATAAACCAAACCAATCTAAAGCAAAGAATACATATTCTATTCATACGAATCTATCCTAAAAATGTTGTCGGCATTAAATAACCAATTGCGGTTGATATGCCGTAAAACCAAATAAACCAAACCAATCTAAACCAAAGAATACATATTCTATTCATACGAATCTATCCTAAAAATGTTGTCGGCATTAAATAACCCATTGAGGTTGATATGCCGTAAAACAAAATAAAGCAAACCAATCTAAACCAAAGAATACATATTCTATTCATACGAATCTATCCTAAAAATGTTGTCGGCATTAAATAACCCATTGAGGTTGATATGCCGTAAAACAAAATAAACCAAACCAATCTAACCCAAAGAATACATATTCTATTCATACGAATCTATCCTAAAAATGTTGTCGGCATTAAATAACCCATTGAGATTGATATGCCGTAAAACAAAAGAGACAAAACCAATCTAAACCAAAGAATACATATTCTATTCATACGAATATATCCTAAAAATGTTGTCGCCATTAAATAACCTATTGAGGTTGATATGCCGTAAAAGAAAATAAACCAAACCAATCTAAAACAAAGAATACATATTCTATTCATACGAATCTATACTAAAAATGTTGTCGGTATTAAATAACCCATTGAGGTTGATATGCCGTAAAACAAAATAAACCAATCCAATCTAAAGCAAAGAATACATATTCTATTCAGACGAACCTATCCTAAGAATGTTGTCGGCATTAAATAACCCATTGTGGTTGATATGCCGTAAATCCAAATAAACCAAACCTATCTAACGCAGTGAATACATATTCTATTCATACGAATCTATCCTGAAAATGTTGTCGGCATTAAATAACCCATTGAGGTTGATATGCCGTAAAACAAAATAAACCAAACCAATCTAAACCAAAGAATACATATTCTATTCATACGAATCTATCCTAAAAATTTTGTCGGCATTAAATAACCCATTGAGGTTGATATGCCGTAAAACAAAATAAACCAATCCAATCTGAAGCAAAGAATACATATTCTATTCAGACGAAACAATCCTAAGAATGTTGTCGGCATTAAATAACCCATTGAGGTTGATATGCCGTAAATCCAAATAAAGCAAACCAATCTAACGCAGTGAATACATTTTCTATTCATACGAATCTATCCTAAAAATGTTGTCGTCATTAAATAACCCATTGAGGCTGATATGCCGTAAAACAAAATAAACCAAACCAATCTAAAGCAAAGAATACATATTCTATTCATGCGAATCTATCCTAAAACTGTTGTCGGCATTAAATAACCCATTAAGGTTGATATGCCGTAAAACAAAATAAACCAAACCAATCTAAAGTAAAGAATACATATTCTATTCATACGAATCTATCCTAAAAATGTTGTCGGCATTAAATAATCCATTGAGGTTGACATGCCGTAAAACGAAATAAACCAAACCAATCTAAACCAAAGAATACATATTCTATTCATACGAATCTATTCTAAAAATGTTGTCGGCATTAAATAACCCATTGAGGTTGATATGCCGTAAATCCAAATAAAGCAAACCAATCTAACGCAGTGAATACATTTTCTATTCATACGAATCTATCCTAAAAATGTTGTCGTCATTAAATAAATCATTGAGGTTGATATGCCGTAAAACAAAATAAACCAAACCAATCTAAAGCAAAGAATACATATTCTATTCATACGAATCTATCCTAAAAATGTTGTCGGCATTAAATAGCCCATTGAGGTTGATATGCCGTAAAACAAAATAAACCAAACCAATCTAAATCAAAGAATACATATTCTATTCATACGAATCTATCCTAAAAATGTTGTCGGCATTAAATAACCCATTGAGTTTGATATGCCGTAAAACAAAATAAACCAAACCAATCTAAACCAAAGAATACATATTCTATTCATACGAATCTATCCTAAAAATGTTGTCGGCATTAAATAACCCATTGAGGTTGATATGCGGTAAAAGAAAATAAACCAAACCAATCTAAACCAAAGAATACATATTCTGTTCATACGAATCTATCCTAAAAATGTTGTCGTCATTAAATAACCCATTGAGGTTGATATGCCGTAAAACAAAATAAGCCAAACCAATATATAGCAAAGAATACATATTCTATTCATACGAATCTATCCTAAAAATGTTGTCGGCATTAAATAACCCATTGAGGTTGATATGCCGTAAAACAAAAGAGACCATACCAATCTAAACCAAAGAATACATATTCTATTCAGACGAACCTATCCTAAGAATGTTGTCGGCAATAAATAACCCATTGTGGTTGATATGCCGTAAATCCAAATAAACCAAACCTATCTAACGCAGTGAATACATATTCTATTCATACGAATCTATCCTGAAAATGTTGTCGGCATTAAATAACCCATTGAGGTTGATATGCCGTAAAACAAAATAAACCAAACCAATCTAAACCAAAGAATACATATTCTATTCATACGAATCTATCCTAAAAATGTTGTCGGCATTAAATAACCCATTAAGGATGATATGCCTAAAACAAAATAAACCAAACCAATCTAAACCAAAGAATACATATTCTATTCATACGAATCTATCCTAAAAATATTGTCGGCATTAAATAACCCATTGAGGTTGATATGCCGTAAAACAAAATAAACCAAACCAATCTAAACCAAAGAATACATATTCTATTCATACGAATCTATCCTAAAAATGTTGTCGGCATTAAATAACCCATTGAGGTTGATATGCCGTAAAACAAAATAAACCAATCCAATCTGAAGCAAAGAATACATATTCTATTCAGACGAAACAATCCTAAGAATGTTGTCGGCATTAAATAACCCATTGAGGTTGATATGCCGTAAATCCAAATAAAGCAAACCAATCTAACACAGTGAATACATTTTCTATTCATACGAATCTATCCTAAAAATGTTGTCGTCATTAAATAACCCATTGAGGCTGATATGCCGTAAAACAAAATAAACCAAACCAATCTAAAGCAAAGAATACATATTCTATTCATGCGAATCTATCCTAAAACTGTTGTCGGCATTAAATAACCCATTAAGGTTGAAATGCCGTAAAACAAAATAAACCAAACCAATCTAAAGTAAAGAATACATATTCTATTCATACGAATCTATCCTAAAAATGTTGTCGGCATTAAATAATCCATTGAGGTTGACATGCCGTAAAACGAAATAAACCAAACCAATCTAAACCAAAGAATACATATTCTATTCATACGAATCTATTCTAAAAATGTTGTCGGCATTAAATAACCCATTGAGGTTGATATGCCGTAAAACAAAATAAACCAAACCAATCTAAACCAAATAATACATATTCTATTCATACGAATCTATCCTAAAAATGTTGTCGACATTAAATAACACATTGTGGTTGATATGCCGTAAAACAAAAAAACCGAACCAATCTAAACCAAAGAATACATATTCTATTCATACGAATCTATCCTAAAAATGATGTGGGCATTAAATAACCCATTGAGGTTGATATGCCGGAAAACAAAATAAACCAAACCAATCTAAAGCAAAGAATACATATTCTATTCATACGAATCTATCCTAAAAATGTTGTCGGCATTAAATAACCAATTGCGGTTGATATGCCGTAAAACCAAATAAACCAAACCAATCTAAACCAAAGAATACATATTCTATTCATACGAATCTATCCTAAAAATGTTGTCGGCATTAAATAACCCATTGAGGTTGATATGCCGTAAAACAAAATAAAGCAAACCAATCTAAACCAAAGAATACATATTCTATTCATACGAATCTATCCTAAAAATGTTGTCGGCATTAAATAACCCATTGAGGTTGATATGCCGTAAAACAAAATAAACCAAACCAATCTAACCCAAAGAATACATATTCTATTCATACGAATCTATCCTAAAAATGTTGTCGGCATTAAATAACCCATTGAGATTGATATGCCGTAAAACAAAAGAGACAAAACCAATCTAAACCAAAGAATACATATTCTATTCATACGAATATATCCTAAAAATGTTGTCGCCATTAAATAACCTATTGAGGTTGATATGCCGTAAAAGAAAATAAACCAAACCAATCTAAAACAAAGAATACATATTCTATTCATACGAATCTATACTAAAAATGTTGTCGGTATTAAATAACCCATTGAGGTTGATATGCCGTAAAACAAAATAAACCAATCCAATCTAAAGCAAAGAATACATATTCTATTCAGACGAACCTATCCTAAGAATGTTGTCGGCATTAAATAACCCATTGTGGTTGATATGCCGTAAATCCAAATAAACCAAACCTATCTAACGCAGTGAATACATATTCTATTCATACGAATCTATCCTGAAAATGTTGTCGGCATTAAATAACCCATTGAGGTTGATATGCCGTAAAACAAAATAAACCAAACCAATCTAAACCAAAGAATACATATTCTATTCATACGAATCTATCCTAAAAATTTTGTCGGCATTAAATAACCCATTGAGGTTGATATGCCGTAAAACAAAATAAACCAATCCAATCTGAAGCAAAGAATACATATTCTATTCAGACGAAACAATCCTAAGAATGTTGTCGGCATTAAATAACCCATTGAGGTTGATATGCCGTAAATCCAAATAAAGCAAACCAATCTAACGCAGTGAATACATTTTCTATTCATACGAATCTATCCTAAAAATGTTGTCGTCATTAAATAACCCATTGAGGCTGATATGCCGTAAAACAAAATAAACCAAACCAATCTAAAGCAAAGAATACATATTCTATTCATGCGAATCTATCCTAAAACTGTTGTCGGCATTAAATAACCCATTAAGGTTGATATGCCGTAAAACAAAATAAACCAAACCAATCTAAAGTAAAGAATACATATTCTATTCATACGAATCTATCCTAAAAATGTTGTCGGCATTAAATAATCCATTGAGGTTGACATGCCGTAAAACGAAATAAACCAAACCAATCTAAACCAAAGAATACATATTCTATTCATACGAATCTATTCTAAAAATGTTGTCGGCATTAAATAACCCATTGAGGTTGATATGCCGTAAAACAAAATAAACCAAACCAATCTAAACCAAATAATACATATTCTATTCATACGAATCTATCCTAAAAATGTTGTCGACATTAAATAACACATTGTGGTTGATATGCCGTAAAACAAAAAAACCGAACCAATCTAAACCAAAGAATACATATTCTATTCATACGAATCTATCCTAAAAATGATGTCGGCATTAAATAACCCATTGAGGTTGATATGCCGGAAAACAAAATAAACCAAACCAATCTAAAGCAAAGAATACATATTCTATTCATACGAATCTATCCTAAAAATGTTGTCGGCATTAAATAACCAATTGCGGTTGATATGCCGTAAAACCAAATAAACCAAACCAATCTAAACCAAAGAATACATATTCTATTCATACGAATCTATCCTAAAAATGTTGTCGGCATTAAATAACCCATTGAGGTTGATATGCCGTAAAACAAAATAAAGCAAACGAATCTAAACCAAAGAATACATATTCTATTCATACGAATCTATCCTAAAAATGTTGTCGGCATTAAATAACCCATTGAGGTTGATATGCCGTAAAACAAAATAAACCAAACCAATCTAACCCAAAGAATACATATTCTATTCATACGAATCTATCCTAAAAATGTTGTCGGCATTAAATAACCCATTGAGATTGATATGCCGTAAAACAAAAGAGACAAAACCAATCTAAACCAAAGAATACATATTCTATTCATACGAATATATCCTAAAAATGTTGTCGCCATTAAATAACCTATTGAGGTTGATATGCCGTAAAAGAAAATAAACCAAACCAATCTAAAACAAAGAATACATATTCTATTCATACGAATCTATACTAAAAATGTTGTCGGTATTAAATAACCCATTGAGGTTGATATGCCGTAAAACAAAATAAACCAATCCAATCTAAAGCAAAGAATACATATTCTATTCAGACGAACCTATCCTAAGAATGTTGTCGGCATTAAATAACCCATTGTGGTTGATATGCCGTAAATCCAAATAAACCAAACCTATCTAACGCAGTGAATACATATTCTATTCATACGAATCTATCCTGAAAATGTTGTCGGCATTAAATAACCCATTGAGGTTGATATGCCGTAAAACAAAATAAACCAAACCAATCTAAACCAAAGAATACATATTCTATTCATACGAATCTATCCTAAAAATTTTGTCGGCATTAAATAACCCATTGAGGTTGATATGCCGCAAAACAAAATAAACCAAACCAATCTAAACCAAAGAATTCATATTCTGTTCATACGAATCTATCCTAAAAATGTTGTCGGCATTAAATAATCCATTGAGGTTGATATGCCGTAAAACGAAATAAACCAAACCAATCTAAACCAAAGAATACATATTCTATTCATACGAATCTATCCTAAAAATGTTATCGTCATTAAATAACCCATTGAGGTAGAAATGCCGTAAAACAAAATAAGCCAAACCAATATATAGCAAAGAATACATATTCTATTCACACGAATCTATCCTAAAAATGTTGTCGGCAGTAAATAACCCATTGAGGTTGATATGCCGTAAAACATAATAAACCAAACCAATCTAAACCAAATAATACATATTCTATTCATACGAATCTATCGTAAAAATGTTGTCGACATTAAATAACACATTGAGGTTGATATGCCGTAAAACAAAAAAAACCGAACCAATCTAAACCAAAGAATACATATTCTATTCATACGAATCTATCCTAAAAATGATGTCGACATTAAATAACCCATTGAGGTTGATATGGCGTAAAAGAAAATAAACCAATCTAAATCAAAGAATACATATTCTATTCATACGAATCTATCCTAAAAATGTTGTCGGCATTAAATAAACCATTGAGGTTGATATGCCGTAAAACAAAATAAACCAAACCAATCTAAAGCACAGAATAGATATTCTATTCATACGAATATATCCTAAAATTATTGTCGGCATTAAATAACCCATTGAGGTTGATATGCCGTAAAACAAAATAAACCAAGCCAATCTAAACCAAATAATTCATATTCTATTCATACGAATCTATCCTAAAAATGTTGTCGATATTAAATAACACATTGAGGTTGATATGCCGCAAAACAAAAAAAACCGAACCAATCTAAACCAAAGAATACATATTCTATTCATACGAATCTATCCTAAAAATGTTGTCGGCATTAAATAACCCATTGATGTTGATATGCCGTAAAACAAAATAAACCAAACCAATCTAAACCAAAGAATACATATTCTATTCATACGAATCTATCCTAAAAATGTTGTCGGCATTAAATAACCCATTGAGGTTTATATGGCGTAAAAGAAAATAAACCAAACCAATCTAAACCAAAGAATACATATTCTATTCATACGAATCTATCCTAAAAATGTTGTCGGCATTAAATAACCCATTGAGGTTGATATGCCGTAAATCAAAATAAACCAAACCAATCTAAACCAAAGAATACATATTCTGTTCATACGAATCTATCCTAAAAATGTTGTCGGCATTAAATAACCCATTGAGGTTGATATGGCGTAAAAGAAAATAAACCAACCAATCTAAATCAAAGAATACATATTCTATTCATACGAATCTATCCTAAAAATGTTGTCGGCATTAAATAACCCATTGAGGTTGATATGCCGTAAAACAAAATAAAGCAAACCAATCTAAACCAAAGAATACATATTTTATTCATACGAATCTATCCTAAAAATGTTGTCGGCATTAAATAACCCATTGAGGTTGATATGCCGTAAAACAAAATAAACCAAACCAATATAAAGCAATGTATACATATTCTATTCATACGAATATATCCTAAAAATGTTGTCGGCATTAAATAACCCATTGAGATTGATATGCCGTAAAACAAAATAGACAAAACCAATGTAAAGCAAAGAATACATATTCTATTCATACGAATCTATCCTTAGAATGTTGTCGGCATTAAATAACCCATTGAGGTTGATATGCCGTAAAACAATATAGACCAAACCAATCTAACGCAAAGAATACATATTCTATTCATACGAATCAATCCGAAAAATGTTGTCGGCATTAAATAACCCATTGAGGTTGATATGCCGTAAAACAAAATAAACCAAGCCAATCTAAACCAAATAATTCATATTCTATTCATACGAATCTATCCTAAAAATGTTGTCGTTATTAAATAACACATTGAGGTTGATATGCCGCAAAACAAAAAAAAACGAACCAATCTAAACCAAAGAATACATATTCTATTCATACGAATCTATCCTAAAAATGTTGTCGGCATTAAATAACCCATTGAGGTTGATATGCCGTAAATCAAAATAAACCAAACCAATCTAAACCAAAGAATACATATTCTGTTCATACGAATCTATCCTAAAAATGTTGTCGGCATTAAATAACCCATTGAGGTTGATATGGCGTAAAAGAAAATAAACCAAACCAATCTAAATCAAAGAATACATATTCTATTCATACGAATCTATCCTAAAAATGTTGTCGGCATTAAATAACCCATTGAGGTTGATATGCCGTAAAACAAAATAAAACAAACCAATCTAAACCAAAGAATACATATTTTATTCATACGAATCTATCCTAAAAATGTTGTCGGCATTAAATAACCCATTGAGGTTGATATGCCGTAAATCAAAATAAACCTAACCAATCTAAACCAAAGAATACATATTCTGTTCATACGAATCTATCCTAAAAATGTTGTCGGCATTAAATAACCCATTGAGGTTGATATGCCGTAAAACAAAATAAACCAAACCAATCTAAACCAAAGAATACATATTTTATTCATACGAATCTATCCTAAAAATGTTGTCGGCATTAAATAACCCATTGAGGTTGATATGCCGTAAAACAAAATAAACCAAACCAATCTAAACCAAAGAATACATATTTTATTCATACGAATCTATTCTAAAAATATTGTCGGCATTAAATAACCCATTGAGGTTGATATGCAGTAAAACAAAATAAACCAAACCAATCTAAAGCAAAGAATACATATTCTATTCATACGAATATATCCTAAAATTATTTTCGGCATTAAATAGCCCATTGAGGTTGATATGCCATAAAACAAAATAAACTAAACCAATCTAAACAAAAGAATACATATTCTATTCATATGAATCTATACAAAAAATGTTATCGTCATTAAATAACCCATTGAGGTAGAAATGCCTTAAAACAAAATAAGCCAAACCAATCTAAAGCAAAGAATACATATTCTATTGATACGAATCTATCCAGAAAATGTTGTCGCCATTAAATAACCCATTGAGATTGATATGCCGTAAAACAAAAGAGACAAAACCAATCTAAAGCAAAGAATACATATTCTATTCATACGAATCTATCCTAAAAATATTGTCGGCATTAAATAACCCATTGAGGTTGATATGCCGTAAAACAAAATAGACCAAACCAATCTAACGCAAAGAATACATATTCTATACCTACGAATATATCCTAAAAATGTTGTCGTCATTAAATAACCCATCGAGGTTGATATGCCGTAAAACAAAATAGACCAAACCAATCTAAAGCAAATAATACATATTCTATTCATACGAATCTATCCTAAAAATGTTGTCGGCATTAAATAACCCATTGAGGTTGATATGCCGTAAAACAAAATAAACCAAACCAATCTAAACCAAAGAATACATATTCTATTCATACGAATCTATCCTAAAAATCTTATCGGCATTAAGTAACCCATTGAGGTAGAAATGCCGTAAAACAAAATAAGCCAAACCAATCTAAAGCAAAGAATACATATTCTATTCTTACGAATCTATCCTAAAAATGTTGTCGGCATTAAATAACCCATTGAGATTGATATGCCGTAAAACAAAATAGACCGAACCAATCTAAACCAAAGAATACATATTCTATTCATACGAATCTATCCTAAAAATGTTGTCGGCATTAAATAAACCATTGAGGTTGATATGCCGTAAAACAAAAAAAACCGAACCAATCTAAAGCAAAGTATACATATTCTATTCATACGAATCTATCCTAAAAATGTTGTCGGCATTAAATAAACCATTGAGGTTGATATGCCGTAAAACAAAATAAACCAAACCAATCTAAACCAACGAATACATATTCTATTCATACGAATCTATCCTAAAAATGTTGTCGGCATTAAATAACCCATTGAGGTTGATATGCCGTAAAACAAAATAAACCAAACCAATCTAAACCAAAGAATACATATTCTATTCATACGAATCTATCCTAAAAATGTTGTCGACATTAAATAACACATTGAGGTTGATATGCCGTAAAACAAAAAAAACCGAACCAATCTAAACCAAAGAATACATATTCTATTCATACGAATCTATCCTAAAAATGTTGTCGGCATTAAATAAACCATTGAGGTTGATATGCCGTAAAACAAAATAAACCAAACCAATCTAAAGCAAAGTATACATATTCTATTCATACGAATCTATCCTAAAAATGTAGTCGGCATTAAATAACCCATTGAGGTTGATATGCCGTAAAACAAAATAAACCAAACCAATCTAAACCAAAGAATACATATTCTATTCATACGAATCTATCCTAAAAATGTTGTCGGCATTAAATAACCCATTGAGATTGATATGCCGTAAAACAAAAGAGACAAAACCAATCTGAAGCAAAGAATACATATTCTATTCATACGAATCTATCCTAAAAATGTAGTCGGCATTAAATAACCCATTGAGGATGATATGCCGTAAAACAAAATAGACCAAACCAATCTAACGCAAAGAATACATATTCTATACATACGAATATATCCTAAAAATGTTGTCGGCATTAAATAACCCATTGAGATTGATATGCCGTAAAACAAAATAAACCAAACCAATCTAAAGCAAAGAATACATATTCTATTCATACGAATCTATTCTAAAAATGTTGTCGGCATTAAATAACCCATTGAGGTTGATATGCCGTAAAACAAAATAGACCAAACCAATCTAAAGCAAAGAATACATATTATATTCATACGAATCTATCCTCAAAATGTTGTCGGCATTAAATAACCCATTGAGGTTGATATGCCGTAAAACAAAATAAACCAAACGAATCTAAACCAAAGAATACATATTCTATTCATACGAATCTATCCTAAAAATGTTATCGGCATTAAATAACCAATTGAGGTAGAAATGCCGTAAAACAAAATAAGCCAAACCAATCTAAAGCAAAGAATACATATTCTATTCATACGAATCTATCCTAAAAATGTTGTCGGCATTAAATAACCCATTGAGGTTGATATGCCGTAAAACAAAATAGACCAAACCAATCTAACGCAAAGAATACACATTCTATTCATACGAATCTATCCTAAAAATGTTGTCGGCATTAAATAACCCATTGAGGTTGATATGCCGTAAAACAAAATAAACCAAACCAATCTAAACCAAAGAATACATATTCTATTCATACGAATCTATCCTAAAAATGTTATCGTCATTAAATAACCCATTGAGGTTGAAATGCCGTAAAACAAAATAAGCCAATCCAATCTAAACCAAAGAATACATATTCTATTCATACGAATCTATCCTAAAAATGTTATCGGCATTATATAACCCATTGAGGTTGAAATGCCGTAAAACAAAATAGACCATACCAATCTAAACCAAAGAATACACATTCTATTCATACGAATCTATCCTAAAAATGTTGTCGGCATTAAATAACCCATTGAGGTTGAAATGCCGTAAAACAAAATAGACCATACCAATCTAAACCAAAGAATACACATTCTATTCATACGAATCTATCCTAAAAATGTTGTCGGCATTAAATAACCCATTGAGGTTGATATGCCGTAAAACAAAATAAACCAAACCAATCTAAACCAAAGAATACATATTCTATTCATACGAATCTATCCTAAAAATGTTATCGGCATTAAATAATCCATTGAGGTTGAAATGCCGTAAAACAAAATAAGCCAAACCAATCTAAAGCAAAGAATACATATTCTATTCATACGAATCTATCCTAAAAATGTTATCGGCATTAAATAACCCATTGAGGTTGAAATGCCGTAAAACAAAATAGACCATACCAATCTAAACCAACGAATACATATTCTATTCATACGAATCTATCCTAAAAATGTTGTCGGCATTAAATAACCCATTGAGGTTGAAATGCCGTAAAACAAAATAGACCATACCAATCTAAACCAAAGAATACACATTCTATTCATACGAATCTATCCTAAAAATGTTGTCGGCATTAAATAACCCATTGAGGTTGATATGCCGTAAAACAAAATAAACTAAACCAATCTAAACCAAAGAATACATATTCTATTCATATGAATCTATCCTAAAAATGTTATCGGCATTAAATAACCCATTGAGGTTGAAATGCCGTAAAACAAAATAAGCCAAACCAATCTAAAGCAAAGAATACATATTCTATTCATACGAATCTATCCTAAAAATGTTATCGGCATTAAATAACCCATTGAGGTTGATATGCCGTAAAACAAAATAAACCAAACCAATCTAAACCAAAGAATACATATTCTATTCATACGAATCTATCCTAAAAATGTTATCGGCATTAAATAACCCATTGAGGTTGATATGCCGTAAAACAAAATAAGCCAAACCAATCTTAACCAAAAAATACATATTCTATTCATACGAATATATCATAAAAATGTTGTCGGCATTAAATAACCCATTGAGGTTGATATGCCGTAAAACAAAATAAACCAATCCAATCTAAACCAAAGAATACATATTTTATTCATACGAATCTATCCTAAAAATGTTGTCGACATTAAATAACCCATTGAGGTTGAAATGCCGTAAAACAAAATAAGCCAAACCAATCTAAAGCAAAGAATACATATTCTATTCATACGAATCTATCCTAAAAATGTTGTCGGCATTAAATAACCCATTGAGGTTGATGTGCCGTAAAACAAAATAAACCAAACCAATCTAAACCAAAGAATACATATTCTATTCATACGAATCTATCCTAAAAATGTTGTCGGCATTAAATAACCCATTGAGGTTGATATGCCGTAAAACAAAATAAGCCAAACCAATCTAAAGCAAAGAATACATATTCTATTCATACGAATCTATCCTAAAAATGTTATCGGCATTAAATAACCCATTGAGCTTGATATGCCGTAAAACAAAATAAGCCAAACCAATCTTAACCAAAAAATACATATTCTATTCATACGAATATATCATAAAAATGTTATCGGCATTAAATAACCCATTGAGGTTGATATGCCGTAAAACAAAATAAGCCAAACCAATCTTAACCAAAAAATACATATTCTATTCATACGAATCTATCCTAAAGTGTTGTCGGCATTAAATAACCCATTGAGGTTGATATGCCGTAAAACAAAATAAACCAAACCAATCTAAAGCAAAGAATACATATTCTATTCATACGAATCTATCCTAAAAATGTTGTCGGCATTAAATAACCCATTGAGATTGATATGCAGTAAAACAATATAGACTAAACCAATCTAAACCAAAGAATACATATTCTATTCATACGAATCTATCCTAAAAATGTTGCCGGCATTAAATAACCTATTAAGGTTGATATGCCGTAAACAAAATAAACCCAATCGTGTAAAAGTCGATTTTCCTAATAATATTTTTACCATTCGACTCAATGATTATTTATTTATATATCGTGTCCCTTGATCATGGCCCTCCATAACTTCGTTTTTTTAACAGCGTGACACTGAAATCCTCAGAAAGCGCATTGGGATAGCGGAAGATGCCTTACGAATGCTAAGCAAGGTATTAAGACGCAGAGAAAATCGACAGAAACAAAGAAAGTTAACGGAACATTTATGTAGTATCAGTCCTTGTATACTTCAGCGAATGCTGGACAATCTCTCCACTCATGAACATGATATTTGAAGCAACCAAAATAGGGTTCTACAGAAGGATGCTGAAACTAAATTGAACCGAAAACATGAACGAGGAAGTTTAAAAAAATAATGGAAACAAAAAAGATATATTTGCGTAACATCAGAAAGAGACAGTTGACATTTCCAGGGCATATAATGAAAAAATTTGGTGTAATGGCTAACAAGCTTGTCTCACTAGATCAATTACGACTGAGTGGTGAGTTCGATTCTCACTGGTAGCCCCATACTTTCGGCCATGTGCAACATCTAAGCTACGATTTGAAAATCACTATAATGAGGAGAGAAAGTTCGGAAAATTTGATATTCACAACACAATCTGAATGTAAGTGGTTGGTTGGTTCTTTTATTTAAAATGGTATATGTTATGGTCCAGGTGAGGACCAAAGAAGAACAACACGAACACAAGAGTAGAAATAACGAAGGTATATTACACGACATAATAATACAAGATGTGGAAGGTGTTAGTATGACTGTCAGACTGGTTTGGAGTGAACCACTATCGGCTCGACTCGATTCAACCCTCTCTCTTGAGAGGCGTAGTATACATAGTGTTAGGAAGAGTTCATTCTGTAGATATAGGTAAGGACACATGACAGATAGATAGATAGATAGATAGATAGATAGATAGATAGATAGATAGATAGATACTGGAGAGAATGAGATAGATAGATAGATAGATAGATAGATAGATAGATAGATAGATAGATAGATAGATAGATATTAAAGTGACTTAGTGTTATGGTCCAGATTAGGACCAAGGAAGAACAACACGAACACAAAAGTAGAAATAACGAAGGTATATTACACGACATAATAATACAAGATGTGGAAGGTGTTAGTATGACTGTCAGTCTGGTTTGGAGTGAACTACTATCGGCTCGACTCGATTCGATCCTCTCGCTTGAGATGCGTAGTATACATAGTGTTAGGAAGAGTTCATTCTGTAGTTATAGGTAAGGACCCATGACAGTATATCGACTTTTATGGGTTAAGTAATGTCGCTACTCTCTCCTCTCAATTTTTAAACTCAGAGTTGTCCATTTGCTAGACGGGTTGCTATCCAGGGTCACAGGATGCAAGTGCAGCTATTTAACTGTAATTTATTTGAAGAGATTAGAGATTTATATCTTTCCCAAGGTCATAAGTACTTCTAAAGTGAATGTTATAAAGACTAGAATTCGAACTCAGACCTTCGATTCTCCGATCCGTAACCAGGTATTTGGGGTACGTTTTGCAAAGCTCGCCATATGAATATGCTGGTTTGCTATAGTCTCCCAAAATATCGAAACCAAGAATAAGAAGTCTAATTATGTTATATCAATTCACCTCTTTCTCCTTATCCATATATGTTTTGAATTACGCTGTTCTTTCATTGAAAGTGTTAAGAACTTTTCCCCATTTTATTGAATAGATGTTATTCCATGTGTTCAATATGGTGTATGACCTCATGATGAGTCTCCCAGAATCTCGTATATTCTCGTAGATGACTTTCAGCAAATTAAGTCTCCAGAGGACTATATAAAAATAATTTTAAGCTCCTACAACGTCTCCGAGGGGTTTCGTATAATATATAGGGCCCTACTAAACAACTAACGTAAGATCCTATGGAAAAAATCTATCTATCTAATCATTTTCTTTTTTCTTTCTTTCTTCCTTTCTTTTTACTTTCTATCTATCTATCGATCTATCTAACGCACAAAATAATCCGTTTTCATCTATCTATCTATCTATCTATCATTTTCTTTCTTTTTTTAATTTCTATCTATCTATCTATCTATCTATCTATCTATCTATTTTAACCTTTGTCTATTTTATCTATCTATCTATCTATCTATCTATCTATCTATCTATCTATCTATCTATCTATCTATTTTAACCTTTGTCTATTTTATCTATCTATCTATCTATCTATCTATCTATCTACGTATCTCGGTCTGTTCCTATCTATCTCGGCCTGTTCCTATCTATCTATCTATCTATCTATCTATCTATCTATCTCATTCACTTCAGTATCTATCTATCTATCTATCTATCTATCTATCTCATTCACTTCAGTATCTATCTATCTATCTATCTATCTATCTATCTATCTATCTCATTCACTTCAGTATCTATCTATCTATCTATCTATCTATCTATCTCATTCACTTCAGTATCTATCTATCTATCTATCTATCTATCTATCTATCTATCTATCTCGGTCTGTTCCTATCTATCTCGGCCTGTTCCTATCTATCTATCTATCTATCTATCTGTCTATCTCATTCACTTCAGTATCTATCTATCTATCTATATATCTATCTATCTATCTCATTCACTTCAGTATCTATCTATCTATCTATCTATCTATCTATCTATCTATCTATCTATCTATCTCATTCACTTCAGTATCTATCTATCTATCTATCTATCTATCTATCTATCTATCTATCTCATTCACTTCAGTATCTATCTATCTATCTATCTATCTATCTATCTATCTATCTATTTTAACCTTTGTCTATTTTATCTATCTATCTATCTATCTATCTATCTATCTATCTATCTATATATCTATCTATCTATCTATCTATCTATCTATCTATCTATCTATCTATCTATCTATCTATCTCGGTCTGTTCCTATCTATCTCGGCCTGTTCCTATCTATCTATCTATCTATCTATCTATCTATCTATCTATCTATCTATCTATCTATCTATCTATTTATCTCATTCACTTCAGTATCTATCTATCTATCTATCTATCTATCTATCTATCTATCTATCTCATTCACTTCAGTATCTATCTATCTATCTATCTATCTATTTTAACCTTTTTCTATTTTATCTATCTATCTATCTATCTATCTATCTATCTATCTATCTATCTATCTATCTAAGATTTCTAAGACAGCTGCGTATATTATTTAATTTTCGAATTTTGATTTTCAAATGTACATTGGCTCGCTTCGCGTTAACCTTTAACGAAGCAAAACCTTTTATTCAGCTTCAATTGAATTCTCCCTCTCCACATCTATCTTCACAGGGTGGAGGTGGTCCGAGTTTATCCTTGTGCATGTGTGCTTGTGCCTGCATAGCCGGCTGCACTTCGATGCAATTGTCTTAATATATTGCATTTTGACATTGCGCAGGTATTTCAACGTATAATATAGATTTTTACGAAGCTTTCGTTAATATCGGACAAGTAGGCTAGTGGAGAATGACCGGCGATGATGGAATTTGCTATCTGGCCAGAGCACCTCCAGATGATGTTAATGACCGCTGCTGTAAGTCGAGGCGAAACATTGTTTATTTATCTAAACCGTTTCCTACTGAGTCGTGTGGTGGCGGCTGCCAGCAAGCGGAGCAGAATGGAAGAATCTAATTTGAATTCTGGTTGAGATTGCTTAAATCACTTTTGTTCTATTCCCGTTGGGAAAGACACAATCATGTCTCCTCTCATTCGTTCCAATTAACAATATCGCTATCCCAGTCTTGGTGTGTGCGTGTGTGTGTGTGTGTGTGTGTGTGAGAGAGAGAGAGAGAGAGAAAAGGAAAAAAGTTAAGTTGAACTGGCACAGAATATGGCTTGTCTCTGAAAACATTTTCTTTGTTCGTTTTTCTTTCTTTCTTTCTTTCTTTCTTTCTAATCCCTTTCTTTCTTTATCTATCTATCTATCTATCTATCTATCTATCTATCTATCTATCTATCTAATCATTTTCTTTCTTTCTTTCTAATCCCTTTCTTTATCTATCTATCTATCTATCTATCTATCTATCTATCTATCTCATCTCGGCGAGAGAGAGAGAGTTAGAGAGAGAGAGAGAGAGGGGGGGTGAGGAAAAATGTTAAGTTGAACACGTACAGAATATAGTGTGTCTCTTAAAACTGTTACATATTATTTAACCAGGAAGAGCACACACACACACACACACACACATATATATATATATATATATATATATATATATATATATATATATATATATATATATATATATAGACTCCCAGATAAGTACTCTCTGTGTTATTATTTCTAGCCCTATGTTAATAATCATGTTATTTAAGTCACTGGCATCGACAAGTGTGTAAGCAAGGTGGCATTATCTAAAGTGGAAAGGTGTCTCTGTTTATAGTGGTTTTCCAAGCGTAGCTTAGATGTGGCACAAGGCCGAAAGTAGAGGACACTATCTATCTATCTATCTATCTATCTATCCATCTATCTAACGCACAAAATAATCCGTTTCTATCTATCTATCTAATCATTTTCTTTCTTTCTTTCTTTCTAATCCCTTACTTTATTTCTTTATCTATCTATCTATCTATCTATCTATCTATCTATCTATCTAACGCACAAAATAATCTGTTTATATCTAAGAGCGAGAGAGAGAGAGAGAGAGAGTTAGAGAGAGTGAGAGAGAGGGTCGAGGGAAAAAGTTTAGTTGAACAGGTACAGAATATAGCGTGTCTCTTAAAACTGTTTCATATTATTTAACCAAGAAGAGCATAAATATTTATTATCTATTGGTATCGACAAGAGTGTAAGCAAAGTGACATTATATAAAGTGGAAAGCTGTCCCAGTTTATAGGGATTTTCCAAGCGTAACTTAGATGTCGCCCAAGGCCGAAAATTGGGGGCTCTCAGTGAAGATCGAACTCACTGCTCAGTCGTAATTGTTCTAGCGAGACAAGCTTAATAACTGTTATGATAATTTACCCACGCGCGCATGGACTCTCCCAGCTATAAATAGGAGCAGGTACTGCCTTTTTGGAGAGGGAAGTTTTATTATTGACATGATTTTGTTTAGTTTCTTGTAAATAATTTCGTTCCATATTGTACATACAATTTTTTAAATTGTTGTTTTATCCCCCCCCCTAGACAATAAATTGTACATATGGGGACTAGTTTAGAACTTCACAGAGTTTCTGAGTCATTATGGTGGATGAGGTAAGAATGGTAAGTAAGAATGCGTTGTTTTGGTGAAAGGTATATTGTTTCTATGCCTGGGTCAGTGTTTGTGTCTAGCTTAGTTTAAAGTTAAGACAGATGAAGACCGTCCCTTTCCCTATCTCCCATTTTGGCCTTGTGTCACATTTTCTTTACTTTAAAAAGAAATAATTATCGGGAAGTGTCCAGCAGTCAGCTCTGACAGTCGGACCGAACATTCTTGCTGTAACACTCTCGTTTGTCTTTGTTTGTATTACTGTTTCTGTTGATATATTTGTTTAACTCTATTCCTCTCTTTGTGTCTTTATTTCTGGCCCCTAACAAGGCCACAACAATAAAAATAACGAATAAACAGAATATATATATATATATATATATATATATATATATATATATATATATATATATATATGGTATCCTATATTTATGCTATTTACCCACGCACGCTCCCAACGCTTTATTTTAAAAAAATCTAATGAAGGCGACATTATTTTATAAAATAGACAAACGCAAGACGTTGGGCGTGATAGAAGAAGAAGAAGAAGAAGAAGAAGAAGAAGAAGAAGAAGAAGAAGAAGAAGACGAAAAAGAAAATAGCGTTAGAAGAGAAAGACAAAAAGAAAGAATCCCGTAACATGGAAAATGTCTGATTGGAAGAAGGGAGGAGAAGAAGAAGAAGAAGAAGAAGAAGAAGAAGAAGAAGAAGAAGAAGAAGAAGGGAGGAGGAGGAGGAGGAGAAGAAGAAGAAGAAGAAGGGAGGAGGAGGAGAAGAAGAAGAAGAAGAAGAAGAAGAAGAAGAAGAAGGGAGGAGAAGAAGAAGAAGACGAAAAAGAAAATAGCGTTAGAAGAGTAAGACAAAAAAAAAGAATCCCGTAACATGGAAAATGTCTGATTGGAAAAAGGAGAGTAATATAAGGCAGTGAAGAAGAAGAAGAAGAAGAAGAAGAGGATGAAGAAGAAGAAGAAGAAGAAGAAGAAGAAAAAGAGGCGTAAAATAATGTTAGAAGAAAAAGAGGAAAGAAAAAGAATCTCGTAACATGGGAAATGCCTGATAATAAAAAGGAGAGTAATAAAAGACAGAGAAGAAGAAGAAGAAGAAGAAGAAGAAGAAGGAGAAGAAGAAGAAGAAGAAGAAGAAGACGAAAAAGAAAATAGCGTTAGAAGAGAAAGACAAAAAGAAAGAATCCCGTAACATGGAAAATGTCTGATTGTAAAAAGTAGAGTAATAAAAGGCAGTGAAGACGAAGAAGAAGATGAAGAAGAAGAAGAAGAAGATGAAAAAGAGGCGTAAAATAATGTTAGAAGAGAAAGAGGAAAGAAAAAGAATCTCGTAACATGGAAAATGCCTGATAAGAAAAAGGAGAGTAATAAAAGGCAGAGAAGAAGAAGAAGAAGAAGAAGAAGAAGAAGAAGAAGAAGATTATAAATGTATCGGTCGGTGGGGGAGGTTTATTGAAATGTGCATGTAAAAAAAAATTAGTATGTATGCAATGACTCATGACTCGGATTGCTGGTTCAAAAGGTTTCTTTGAATCCAGAAATATCATTATTGTTAATTTTTCCTGTTGGTAAAGGTTCCAAATATTATTCGGGTTGTTATAAGACTTCACCTTTTTTCAAATTTCCCGGCTTACAATCGGACTCCGGCTGTTTTTTGTTTTCTTTTAAATTCCACACATGGTTAGCTAGTTTGGTAGAACACTTATGACTTACTAGTTTGAACGACGACATGATTATACCATATGACTGTTTCAAAGTACCTTCACTACATCCTCTGTACGTTTTATTCTGGCCATATATATATATATTCTGGCCATATATATATATATATATATATATATATATATATATATATAAATATTACTTACTACCAGCAATAAATTTTTATATAAAGATGAACCACGAACAATACGCACATACTAACAAACTGTAGCGACTTCACACAAATCCATTTAAAATAATGACGTAATAATGTCGTTTTTTGACGTTAAAAATACGTCAAAAAACGACATTATTACGTCATTATTTTTGCACCAACCTAATCCCAATCAAATACCCAACATGAAATAACTTTTATGACATCAATCCATATAATATCCTACAATTTCTTAAATCAAACTTTAGTTCAAAATATAACTTCAACAAAATATACAACACCGTCTCAAGTAATTATGTCCATAAAAAACATGTATATACAAAAAAGCTGCGCATTATCTACCATGTATTCAGTTGTGAAAGTAGAATAACATATATGAATATTTTTATTACTTTCAAGCTCCTAAGAAAATTGAATTTCGGCATTAAATAGCCCATAAATTGATATGCCGTTAAACAGACACATCAATAAGCTTATTTAAACTGTTACACCACTAAAGGGTGTTTCATTAAGACGGATCAAAATCAACAATAAATAAATCAGTGTAATTGGTGAAAATTTACTTATTTCTCTATTGGATCCTTTTATTTAAGCCATGGCAATTATGTGTGAAAAATAATATCGCCCAAATGTCCACCAAGGCTTCAGCGGCACATCTCCACTCGATCGTCAAAATCTTTGATGACGTCTCTGCATAGTTGCTTCTCGATTTCACCAATATGATTTATTATCTCATCCTTCAGCTGTTGAATTGTTGTTGGCTTGTTGGCATAGGCCTTACTTTTGAAATCACCCCAAAAGAAGAAATCTAAAGGCGTCAAGTCACACGAAATGGTGACCAATTGACTTTGCTGTTTCGAGAGATGAGGCGACCTGGGTACTTTTCATTGCATTTCTGTTTGAACGTCCATTTTCGTAATAGGCTTCGATAACTTTAACACGTTGTTTGGTTGTTAATCTTTCCATGGTTGAAATTTCCAAAGACTTAAGCTGTTAAATCTGAAAGAAAAAGAAAAAAAAATACATTAGACGCTTAAACTTAATTCACATTTAAAAGTATGACATTGACAATAACTCTCATTTTCTATATTCAAAACTATTTAAATATTTTGTCAAAATTCGATGTAACGTTGTTGTGGATAGGTTTAATTCCTGCGTGCGATGACAAATCGAGATGTCTGGGTTTTCGGCCACATTCTCGTGCACTGCAGCAATGTTTTCAGCTGAACGGCAAAAGCGAGCAAGCAATGGTGTTTTCACATTTGCCACCGACCCAGTTTGTTTAAATTTACGAACAATTTTTTTTTTCCAATTGCACTCTCTGTTGGTCGATTATGTTTACCAAAAAAATCGCGAAATGTGCGAAATGCATTTCTGTTTCAACGTCCATTTTCGTAATAGGCTTCGATAACTTTAACACGTTGTCTGATTGTTAATCTTTCCATGGTTGAAATTGTCAAATACTAAAGTGTTTAAATCTGAAAGAAAAAGAAAAAAAAGTCATTAGACGCTTAAACTTAATTCACATTTAAAATTGGTTCAAGTTATTGAAGCACCATTTATAAGTTACCTTTCCTTTTCACTAAAGCTTCGTCGTTGCTCACGTGTTCGGTTCACGGCATCCTCAACATCGTTCTGTAGAACCAATTTTAAACTTAATTCACATTTAAAATCGGTCTAAATTATTGGAATACCCTTTATAATACAATATATATATATATATATATATATATATATATATATATATATATATAATAAAAGTATA
This sequence comes from Acanthosepion lycidas, assembly GCA_963932145.1. Lineage (NCBI taxonomy): Eukaryota > Metazoa > Mollusca > Cephalopoda > Sepiida > Sepiidae > Acanthosepion > Acanthosepion lycidas. Next base: position 69,957,322 of record OZ010575.1, on the reverse strand, counting down.
GTTTTAAATCATTAGCCTGCATACTTGTAGATTCGTATACAAAAAATGTTTTTTTATTCCTTCATAGTGTTCTGTTTTTGTTTGGTAGGGGGTCAATAACTGGGACCCTAACATGTGCCCCCCCGAGGCAATGTGAATCTGCGAACACCACCAATTAGGTGGACGTTCTACACTTCTCAAAACCTTCAATCTCCCGATTAGAGGCCCCGCTGCCGGTTGTAGTTTATCGTCATACCTAGAACTAGCTTGAGATATGAAGGGAACTAGAAATTAAAGAGACGTAAAACACACGACCCCACCTGAAAGTGAAAAGTATTCACACTGACCGTGGAAAGATCATGATAAACTCGGAGACTATATAATGAAACTGTTTTTTGAGGCAGTGAAAGCGACAATTGAACTGTCCGAACAGCCAGTATAAAACGAGATAGCTTGAGTCTAGTATTTACATCATTCGGACTATTTTCCTCATCTTTGTCGCCATGTTTGCCACAACGTTTCGGCCGTTGTACGCTCCGGCCTTCTTCAGGTGGTTGGAATGTCGAACTGAACCATTTATTTGGCTCACTGTGGTAGACTGTTCTAGTTCCACGTGCCATGTTTAATGGATGTCAGCTATCAGTTATCTCCTGTTAATTTTCCCTCTGAAAGTTTTCCACTGCCTTAACCGGGTATTGAACTCACACTCTTTGGGTTCTGTCGCTGGATTTAACTAACGCCTTTATGCACTGTGTCATGTGTCCTTGAAGACATCTGGGTATGAATTTCTGGGCATTATAAACCTAATCTCTTCAGCAACCATTTTTATCAGTGCTCATGTCGCAATTTTGCCGTTATCATTCCATGTTTTTACCAGAGCTCATATTGCAGTTTTTTGTTATCATTGCTTTTCTCTGGCACTCCTTATTACTGGTTCTTATATTGTATTCATTTCTATGCTTGGTCGGCTCGGGAGATTTTTGTGGCCTAGCATATGTACTGATTCCTTAAGTTTACGAATTTTCCAATGGTGTTCTTTGTCTATGATCTCAACCTGATCCCACAGAGTGAGGTGATCTCCCTTCTCTATCCATATATAGTCAGCCATGCCTGATTTTTTGACTTCCCCTCGTGTTACAGCTTTCTGGTGTTCTTGAAGCCTAACTTTAAGGGGGCGACCTGTCTCCTCTTTATATTTCTTTCCGAAGCTGCACGGGATAGCGTATACAGAGTCTTTAGTCATGTTCTCCTCTATGGGGAGGGGGGTTATTACTCCGGAGAGATATCTGCGAAGTGTCGCTCGCTTTTGAAGGTTGTCCTGATGTTATATGGCCCGCAGATCTTTTGTAAGCTTGAGCCTAGTTGTGATTCTTTCGTTTTTCCCCTTTGCCGTTAATTAATTTGAAACATTCAACATAATCACTTGATAAGACACCGGAGGTGTTGAAACAAAATGGCTATTTTTGTAGTGATTTTATAACATATTTATGTTATCATTTTTTTAAATAAATAATTATATATATATATATATATATATATATATATATATATATATATAATCAAATTTTTGCATTGAATAATTAGAATAAAAACAAACAAACAATAAAATAATTTTTAAAATCCATAGTCCTAATAAATAGTTTAAATGCCCTACAAAAAAAGATAACCCTTTATGAAGTCGTCAAAAAACAAATGTTACGGCAGTTTTTTTATATACACAAAACCCTTTCAGAAAAAAATAAATCTCCATAGACACTTAACCAGACTAGACGATGCCATCTTCCGCTTTAAATTTAGACACCCCAACCTTACCCTGACTTGACCTCTGTGAATGTAACTGAGATAATGATACAAATTATTAACATCTTACGCCCCCCCTTTTTTTAAAATAATTGCTCTAGACGTTACCATAGTAATTTTAATTTCAAATATGAATATGCTTATAAACACGTAAATTCCAGAAATAAGTTATTCCAAAAAAAAAATTCGCTTGAAGATGGAACAAAGCTTGGTACTTTAATTCAATTTAATTCAAATAATTTATATTGAAGTTTTCGGCTCTTGTTTTGAAACATGAGAACTCTTATGTAGCGTTGGAATCATATTTTTACATAAATAATTATATTTATGCTCTACTTTTGTATCAAGCACTATTTTTTTTAAATAATAACAAAAATGCTAAAGAACTTTGTATTATTTACCTAACGAGTTCTTTCCTATTTTCTATATATTTTTCACACAGATATATATATATATATATATATATATATATATATATATATATATATATATATATATATATTCACTTTTATCGTTATTATTGGTTGTCATCAAAGTGTAGTATCTGTGCCATCGGGTCGATAAACTAAATTTCATCTCTCAGTATTCGGACAGATCGCAACACAGTTGTGCCTCTGTCTGCGGACAGACCGCAACTAAAAATATTATTAGGGGGTGCCCGGTCCCGGGGAACCTCTGCTTGCGTCAGTACCTCCCTCTTTGCACTCATAATGGTAAGACATTAGCTAGATGAAGACAGCATTGCCACTAATGACTTACCACTGTGTGGATAGTATTTCTGCCACACAGTGTAATGAAACCCATTTTGAAATAATTTTTAGTCAGTAAAGGTTTTAAAGTACGTTATTTGTGTCTGTATGTATTTTTCATGATTTTAATGAGAAGAGCCTTTAGCACTCTGCAATATACATAAGTATTTCATTCATTGGGTATAATTAGCCAGCCAACTGCATTTGTGAGATATTTTCCTGTTGACATAGTAGGATATGACAAAACTAGCACAAAATTCAACCAAACTTTGGTCTGATGATCAGAATTGCATACTGTAGCTGTACATAGTGGGGCGGGGTCAGCAGTAATACCGTTGCTAGCTCAAACGATGTGTAAAGAGTTTGGTTTATTTCTGGACCTGCGTTTGGTCCATGCGCTCGGGCTCCACAAAGTTTAAAATGACCTTATGCCACATTTTGCCGGCGTGGGGCGAGAATAAAATACAATCGTTTCTCGGCTTTTTGGTTAAGATCCGATCACGGCTACGCCTAGCTTGGACCGGCTGGGGTCTGGACCAGTTAGGACAAGCTAAGACCAACTTAGACCAGCTCTGACCAGTTTGTACAAACTCTGACCAGCTAAGACCAGCTTGGACCAGCGGCCCGAGTGAAAACACGCGGGTCCCCACGTTAAAAACCGACCTTGTGTCATAACCTGACTCAGTGCGGGGTCAAGTAAATAAACGGCTTTTTGGCTAAGATCAAAGCGTAGAATCTGTTCTTATCAATATGATTCGCTGTCACTACTTCAAACTCCTCTTCTTTTCTCACTGAAACCAAATAGTGCATTTTCACGAGATAGTCCATTATTTACGAGGTGCTGACAAGGCAAAATGGTCGTGTGGACGAACGAAGGAAAGTCAAGCATAGTTATAATACGATATTAAATGATATGAAATGCTACAATCCATCAGTGTTCGAATCAATGAAGTTACCTTTCTCAACGGACGAAGCGACAGTTACAGAAACGGAGGTAGTGGATTTGCGTGCTTCTAAAATCTCTGAACAGCGACCTCTGAGCGGCCTTACAATGTCACAAATAGCAGAATGTGATGATTGAGGCGTTAGAAATTTCCATTCAAGCAAATACAAAGCCCGACTGTTTGAGATGTGATCAACAAAACTTAGCAACAATTACCCAAAGTTCTATAGATATATGTGATATTGGAGAAAATATAGACTCTTACGAGACCTTTAACTGCGGGATGATGAAAAGAAAGGAGGAGGAGGAGGAGAAAAACAGGGAGTTATATAAGAGAGAAAGGGAGAGAGAGAAAGAGAGAGAGAGCGAGGGAGAGAGAGAGAGAATCACTGACACAAAAGGTGTTGATTACCATTTTTTCACCTTCGACCTTTTCTGTTGCTTTCTATTCGCCGGTGTATCACTTTGAATGCATCATTGCCAAACAGATGGAACGTGATTTCAATACTTCGTGTAAAGTTGAACGTAGTTAACACCTCATTCTTACTTTCACTTTCACTTTCACTGATTTTATACGTTGTATTACTTTCACTTTCATTTTTGCTTTCACGTCCACATAAAAAGTAAAATAAAAGGAAACGTACACACACACACACACACGCGTGCGCGCGCGCACACACACACACACACACACACACACACACACACACATATATATATATTTATATGTTTATCATTAAGCCCGTAGAATTTAAATTACGCAATAAATATTTAGTTTTTAATATAAATTTTATATTTAATATCATCTTTCCGCCTTGACAATGCACTTAACCCATCACTTTAAACGGTCAAATAGATTTCAAATTATACAGGGACAAGATAACCCAAAGGCAATAGACAGCTACTATTCATTTCTGAATGGCCAAGCGCCTGAGACAATCACTTGGATTGATTATTTTTACTTGTTGAATACTTGCTTATTTATGTTGATTTTTATTAGTTCTAACGGTAATTTTAACGGGGGCGATTTGTTAATTCATTTATTTATTTGGGTTAATTTTACTTATTTTTTTCTTATTTATTTGCTTTTTTAATTTTTTTATTTGGTATATTTTTTAAACAAAAAATAGGCAAAGTCTTGACTTCAATTTTCAATTTTATATTTATATTTACATGCGCTCTATCTCTGATATTGAGCACTTCGTCCCATAAATATAGCACACCTTTAAACTATATTTCTTCATACACACACGTACACACACAGACACACACTCACGCATATATATGTATATATATATATATGTTAAAAGATTTTTATGTTAATACATTCTTATATAGATACAAATATTTAAGTAAATGCTCTGTTTATAATAAACAGTATTAATAACATTTACCGGCCTGAATGTCTGAGAAATTTTCACAGAAAATATTCGTCCTCCGACAGGATTCGAACCTGTATCCTATAGGGAATCGTCATTTAGCTTGACGTCCCTTTACCGATCAGTTGGTAAATGTTGTTAATACTGTTTATTATAAACAAAGGATTTACTAAAATATTCGTATCTATAAAAAGAATGTATAAACATAAAAATGTATTAAAATGATTGTCGGACTTTGTCCATTTCATAATGTGTGACGTCATTTGTTTACATTTGGATACGCATCGAGCAGAAATGAATGTACTTCATAGATTCGTAGAAGATTGAAGTTCAAATACAGTAAATTCGACTTTGCTAACCGAACGCTCCTCTGTGACCAAATCGGTAAAGGCACGTCAAGCTAAAATGACGGTTCCGTATAGGATACAGGTTCGAATCCTGTCGGAGGGCGAATATAATCTGTGAAAATTTCTCCGACATTAAGGCCGGTAAATGTTGTTTAATACTGTTTATTATAAAAAACAGATCATTTACTTAAATGTTTGTATATCTCATAAAAATATATTTAGATGTATACATGTTATATAAATATAACATATATATATGTTATACGTAAATAATATAGTTTTATATTTACTTATATGTGAAATATCTCTTTTTATTTTGTAGGTAAGTACAGCTTTTTCTTGAGCATCGTATTTTGATCACTTCGTATGATATGCGGAATTTCGTCAACCTGAGAAGTTTACATCACATTCATATATATATATATATATATATATATATATATATATATATATATATGTGTGTGTGTGTGTGTGTGTGTATGTATGTATGTACATCCTATTGTGGTAAGTAATATCATTTTTTCATTTAAAGTTCAAAGAACAACATAATCTATTAAATATTGCCAAATCCGACTGGTTGCTTTAATCAAATTCTTCCAGAATTTATAAATGTTTGGTAACTGTGAAAAAAAGAAAAACGTTTTGAAACATGAACAGACTTTTCGAAATGTTTGCTTTAGAAGTTTGTCACTGGCATAGTTATGTTCATAACAGCTAAATATATTATCTATCATTTTCTGCTTTTATCTATCTATCTAGCTAGCTAGCTAGCTAGCTAGCTAGCTATTTCCGCTTCTATCTATCTAGCTAGCTAGCTAGCTATTTCCGCTTCTATCTATCTATCTATCTATCTATCTATCTATCTATCTATCTATCAATTTCCTCTCCTATCTATCTATCTATCTATCTATCTATCTATCAATTTCCGCTTCTGTCTGTCTGTCTATCTATCTATCTATCTATCTATCTATCTATCTATCTATCACATTCTGCTTCTTTCTTTTCTATCTATCTATCTATCTATCTATCATTTTCTTTTTTTATCTATCTATCTATCTATCTATCAATTTCCGCTTCTATTTATCAATCTATCAATTTCCTCTCCTATCTATCTATCTATCTATCTATCTATCTATCTATCTATCTATCAATTTCCGCTTCTATCTATCTATCTATCTATCTATCTATCTATCAATTTCCGCTTCTATCTATCTATCTATCTATCTATCTATCTATCTATCTATCTATCAATTTCCTCTCCTATCTATCTATCTATCTATCTATCTATCTATCAATTTCCGCTTCTATCTATCTATCTATCAATTTCCGCTTCTATCTATCTATCTATCTATCTATCTATCTATCTATCAATTTCCGCTTCTATCTATCTATCTATCTATCTATCTATCTATCTATCAATTTCCTCTCCTATCTATCTATCTATCTATCTATCAATTTCAGCTTCTGTCTGTCTGTCTATCTATCTATCTATCTATCTCATTCTGCTTCTTTCCTTTCTATCTATCTATCTATCTATCTCAGTCTGTTCGGGATCCATCACATTCCGTAATCTATCTATCTATCTATCTATCTATCTATCTATCTATCTATCTATCTATCTATCATTTTATGCTTTTATCTATCTATCTATCTATCTATCTATCTAACGGAATATAAATTTGCGCTGTCTCGATCGGTTCGTCAGCGTTGCCCACTGTCGCCCCTACTTTACGCTTTGGCGTTGGAGCCTCTCCTTTGCCGGCTGAGGGACGGTGTGTGCAGTTCGGGTCCTACGTGGAATCGCTGTCCCTGGTGGGCCTCGAGCAAGGGTTTCCGCGTACGCCGATGACGTATCCATTTTCGTGTCATGCGGCAGCGACATTGAAGTGGTACAGAAGTCGCTTGAACGCTACAAAAAGGTCACAGGAGCCAAGATTAACCGTAACAAGTCTTCCGGCTTAGGTGCCTGGAAGGGGGTCTCTCTTCCTGGGCCCTTCAGTTGGACAGACGGCCCTGTCCGCATTCTCGGAGTGTGGTTTAGACCCGACCTCCAGCTGGAGAAAAATTGGTCAGAAGTACAGGCAAAGGTCGGAGCGTCGGTCAGGACTTGGCTCCGAATGAGGGTGTCCTTGAAGGGTAGAGCAGAGGCGTGTGCCACTTACGTCTTTCCTCTCGTCCTTTACCGCTTGGCTGTACTTCCTCTTTGCAAGGACCATAGGAAGGCGATCGAGCGCTTGTTGTCCACCCTCTTAAGGGTTGGGCGCATGCAGAAGGTCCGTAAAGAAGCTTGTGTCCAACGTACGTGTCATGGGGGTCTTGGATTGCCGCACGTGGTGAGTCATCGACACGCCTCGAGGTTGGCTTTCCTACGCCGCGTTTTGACAGAGGATTCGATTTTGGTAGCGAGTGTTAGGGTCGCCTTCCCTATTCTTACTATCACTCCTCCCATTTCCTGAGCTAAGCGCTGTCCTTTGTCCAGGAAATTGTCGACTTTTCTCAAAGAGTGTCGAGCGGCCTTGAGGGCTTTTCCTCGGTCCAGTGACCTTTCACGGCCTCGAAATGTCTTGTATCGTGAATTAGTGGAGGGGGTCAAAAAAGGATCGTCTCTGCGAGTGGCTCGGCTTGTCGGTGGACGAGTTGCGCTCTTTCTGTTCTTGGGCGCCAGCGGTGAATTACCTCAGTAACACTCAGTTTTCGCTTACCTGGTGATTGATCCGTAAGGTTCTATCTCTCAACGACATGGCCTTCAGATAGGGCTGGGCGGATTTGCCCGACTGTTACTGGTGTGACCTTGGTTTTGAGGAAACGGCTTTGCATGACTTCTACTATTGTCCTTAGGTACGCCCTTTCTGGGACTATGTCGGCGAGCTGACGGCTCGTAGCACTCCCGATCAGCTTGTGCTCATCGGTCTCGCATACGCGTGCGAGAATGTGTCGCCCCCGTATTCTGGGGTGAAACGAATGGTGTTTCTAACATTGCTAGCCGTGGCAAGAAGGGTGATCTGGATGACATAAAAGGATGGTATCATGCGACGGGAACGCTATTCTCATCAGGTTCTGGCCAGATACTTTCAGCTGAAAGTGAAGATCAGAACTGATAGAAAGCGTTTGGTGTCGACAGATTTCAACGAAAGGTGGGTAAAAGTAGTGAGTTTGGTTCGTGTGAAAGGGGCTATCCTTAAGTTTCTTTTTTAAGTCCCCTCTCGTCACAACGGGGCGGTTTCCTGCGAACCCTTCCCCACCCTCGTTAAGGTAGATCCCCACTTTTGTGTACCTAGTTAACGTGAGTGAGTGTCGTTCCTGGCCTGTTCCGGGGGCTTTACGTTGGTTATGAGCCAAGTTGAGATTCCCAACCTCCCCAATTTGTTTCCGGCCGCCTTTTTATCTCGACTGCTTCAGTCTTTGACTTCCCCACGTCCTACATTTATTTTTCACCTCCGCCATTCCGTTAGAGAGTTAGCCTCTTGATTCTGTCTGATGACAGAATACAGCGGCAACTCTGATTTTCGTGGGGTGGACGGGCCTTACTAACATTAATTATTTTCTGTTACTTTCTGTTTTATATATAATTTTTGTATCGGGATTCAGAACCCTTCCCATCATTTCACATCATCGTAAGATTTATATATATATATATATATATATATATATATATATATATATATATATATATAATATGTAATGAAAAACAAATCACTTTAATGTACCATTACGATAATTTATTTCACCTAAATCCTTTTTTAAGGATTCAGGATCATCAGGTAAAATCATATATATATATATTATATGAACCCTTGTACATAAGAGATTTTAAAAGATGGGGTTTGTTTTTTAGGGTCCCTTTGTGAATGTGGTATTGTGGTATATGTAGGAGTAAAAAGTGAAGGGTGAATTCTTTTGGTGAATGGGTTATTTGTATTGAATGAATGGGTCGTGAATCGTGTTAGCTAGGTATAGGATAAGTAAAGATGACCAACCTCAACCACAACCCTGAATTTAAGGCCATGTGCCACAATTATTGTATTTTGAAATAATAAATAGAGTCTATCTATCTATCTATCTATCTATCTATGTATCTATCTATCTATCAACTTCCGCTTTTATCTATCTATCTATCTATCTATCTATCTATCTATCTATCAATTTCTGCTTTTATCTATCTATCTATCTATCTATCTATCTATCTATCTATGTATCTATCTATCTATCAATTTCTGCTTTTATCTATCTATCTATTTCTGCTTTTATCTATATATATATATATCTATCTATCTATCTATCTATCTATCTATCTATCAATTTCTGCTTTTATCTATCTATCTATCAATTTATGCTTTTATCTATCCATCCATCTATCTATCTATCTATCTATCATTTTCTGCTGTTATCTATCTATCTATCTATCAATTTCTGCTTTTATCTATCTACCAATTTCTGCTTTTATCTATCTATCTATCTATCTATCTATCTATCTATCTATCTATCTATCTATCATTTTCTGCTGTTATCTATCTATCTATCTATCTATCTATCTATCATTTTCTGTCTATCTATCTATCTATCTATCTATCTATCTATCTATCTATCTATATATCTATCTATATATCTATCTATCATTTTCTGCTTCTATCTATCTATCTATCATTTTCTGCTTCTATCTATCTATCTATGTATCTATCTATCATTTTCTGCTTCTATCTATCTATCTATCAATTTTTGCTTTTATCTATCTATCTATCTATCTATCTATCTATCTATGCTTTTATCTATCTATGTATCTATCTATCTATCTATCTATCATTTTCTGCTGTTATCTATCTATCTATCTATCATTTTATGCTTCTATCTATCTATCTATCTATCTATCTATCTATCTATCTATCTATCTATGCATTTTACACCTCTGAATGTGCAATTTCTTTTTAGCATTAAGATAATCAATGAACATCCAGCCGCCGAGAAATATTCTGCCTTGATAGTTCTGTCTTTATATTAATCGACCAATTGTGATAACGTTCGAATCCTGAAAAATAAAACTTCTCTTCTTGTTGACAGAACACCACTTTGAAATCAAACTTGCGTCACCGATGAAAGATTATTGTATTATACTATTATTTAACTTCTCGTAATTCTAAAACTTATCGAATATCACTTGATAGCACTACCCCCCCATTTACTCGAAGTATTAATCGATGTTAAACGCTCCGAAATTATTATAGATAGATATTGAATGGATAGATATTAGGTTGGTGCAAAAATAATGACGTAATACTGTCGTTTTTTGACGTAACTTTTAACGTCAAAAAACGACATTATTACGTCATTATTTTTGCACCAACCTAATAGATAGTTATTAATTAAAAAAATGGTAATTAATATTATCCATAACTCCTTGTACAAGAATTTCGTTTTTAATAAAATTTTAAAAATACTCATAAATATACTATTTATATAATATACGTGTATTGTCGAAAATTCCTTTTTACACAATATTTGGGCTCTGAATGCTTAAACTAAACAATACTGAACATTGTTTTAAACATTAAAGAATATTTAATCATCTCTCCCTAATATCTGTCGTGATCTGTAAATAAAAGAAAATCCCTCCCTATCAAAAATTCATTTTCTTATTTATTTCTTCCATTTTAAGACAAGTTATCACAGCTGATTTATGAGATATGTGGTTTAAAGAAATTAATTTTCTCTTCTTTTCTATATAACATTCTTTTCGCAAACCAAATTCTATATCATTTTCCTTTAAAGAACATTAAAGGTTTTACTCACATTCACAAGCATATGTAATACTTTTAAAAAATAATAAATTGTAAAAAGAAATCTGTAAAGAGAACAGTAAAATGAAGTCGATAGTTACTGAGGGCATAAAAATCAAAAGATTTGTTGATAAAACTTAAAAAATAAGCGTAAATACGTAAAAAAAAAAAAATGGGTATATTGTCGTAAATTCCTTTTCCCACAATAGACTATTCGATAGCTATATTATAATGCTTATTACTCAAACAATAATAATGCTGAATATTATTTTCTTAAACATTAAAGTACATTTAATCACACTGTGGAATCTTCCACAATAAACCAGCTTTACCTCTTTTTAGGAAATGCACTCTTCCTATCTGGTAAGTAACATCCTACTTTCACATAAATATAACAAGTATTCATTGGTCAATCACCTCCAATCTTGCTTGCTGATTGGTCAGTTCCGACCAATCAAACCGCCTGCAAGCGACCAATCTGTTTTTCCCGCGTTCTCCGTTTGAGCCTCCCACGTGGTACACGACCATTATATAAACCAGACACGTGTAAACTTCCTTGTTTTTTTTCTTTCCATTCATCTCACTTGCACTTCTCATTCCTTGCTACTAAGTGCCAAGATGTAATCTTCAGAAACTCCCGTCTTAGTCATTGCTGCCCTGACGTTAAAGACAATTACTAACATTCAGGAACTCTGAAATCACTCCTGAACTTTTACCAACTTCACAACTCATAATTCCAAACTTTCCGGTACAACTAATACCTAATCAAAGGGATACGATTCTGTTCTACCTTTTTAGTTCGCATGCATGTACATCAAACATTTAAACAATGGGAAACAAAGGAACCACATAACATATTTGTGCTATGTTATGTGGTCTGTTTTTTTACGGCTTATCGACCCTTTGAAGGTTATTTAAAAACCAGAAGATATTTTTAGACTGTAAGAATCTTTTGGAAATAATAATGGTTTTGAGTGACACGGCTCTTGCTTCCCCCCATACCTGGGGGAGAAGAGGTGTATTCATCCCTTTCCCAAGAGTATTTACGTCTTGGAGAATATAACGAATCCGAGAGAAATTGGATGTCAGCTCTCCGATTAACAATTCAGAGTCATTATCCATGAATCCTGTTACAGCTGGTTCCTAGCGGTTATAATATGTCTCGCTAAGTTTACTCGCCGTGACGTCATTATAATTTCTCCTCAACTGACTCCAACCGTAAGCCGCTGACTCACTTTGTGTTCTTTATTTAAGGCGTCTTGCCTAGTTCATTTTATAATTTATGCTACCGGGGGTGTCTTGTTTATTCTACAGCACCCCACCGTACATTCAAGCTTACAGAAGCGGTCACCCATCTAGACACTGATCAGGCCCAACTTCGTTGATGAACTTCCGGAAGTGATATGATATGGCTGAGAGACGTTCGAAATGATTATTGCGTGTATGATTTTAATGTCTTTCAAATGCGAGCAAACAGACTCTGTCTCTCTCAATCTAGCCTTTTCATCGACATGGCTGAGAATGCAAGGAAGGCATCCACTGAAAACTGTCAACAATCGCGCTCTTTATCAAGCAATGTTAACTATATAATTATCAGTGAGGCCCCGTATCTTTGTGTTATATACGATATCGTTCACACGACCCCATAGAAAGAATTCCAGGGGAGTCATATCCGGTGGAGGATGTGGCCAGGGAATTGGACTATCTCTTCAAATACATCATTCTGGAAATTTTAAGGGTTCATTTAACAGTACCTATTTCATGAACAGGATATCCGAATGTTCATTCGATACACGATATCTGTAACATAGCCCAATAGAATGAAGTTCAGGGAAGTTTTATTTGGTGAACGAGGTAGCCATGGAATTGAGTCATTTCTTCCAGTCCACCGAACTGGGAATTTTTAATTTAAGAACCTATGAAGATGCAGTCCTCAATGTGGTTGTGCACCCTTTTTGCTGGAAAATGATAGTTGGTTGGTTGAAGGTCATCTAATTGTGATGCCACATCAGTTGTCTTTGTAATATATATATATATATATATATATATATATATATATATATATGTGTGTGTGTGTGTGTGTGTGTGTGTGTGTGAAAATATATAGAAAATACGAAAGAACTGGTTAGGTAAATAATCCAAAGTTCTTTAGTATTTTTGTTATTATTGTTTTAAAAATAGTGCTCGATACAAAAGTAGAGCATAAATATAATTATTTATTTAAAAATATGTTTCCAACACGCCACATAAGAGTTCTCATGTTTCAAAACAAGAGCCGAAAACTTCAATATAATTATTTAAAATAAATTGAATTAAAGTAAGCTCTGTTCCATGTAGCGTGTTGGAATCATATATTTAAATAAATAATTATATATATATATATATAATTATTTATTTAAAAATATGATTCCAACACGCCACATAAGAGTTCTCATGTTTCAAAACAAGAGCCGAAAACTTCAATATAATTATTTAAATTAAATTGAATTAAAGTAAGATCTGTTCCATGTAGCGTGTTGGAATCATATATATATATATATATATATATATATATATATATATATATATATATATATATATATATACATATATATATATATATTTATATATATATATATATATATATTTATATATATATATATATTAAATTGTAAGTAACTTTATGTACACCGTTTATTATTCGTATAAATTTAGGGCGTCCTTATTCAATTCAGATATGTATCGTCATTTTCTTTTCTCAACAAGTCTATCGTCAAAAGACCAATTCCAGTTTGATACGACGAATTCTTTGAACTATTTTTTTTCCATATCTTCGTAATATAATTGAAGAACGCTGACCAGGCAAGGAATGCTTGCATGAGAGCAAATTTGGAGAACAGGCCACATGCAAAAAGAATTCTATTGCTCTCGCGAATCAGCATCACTTATCGATCTTCCTGGCTAGAAACTGTAGTTCGCTGTTAAAATACAGCCCTTAAAGAAAGCTAATTGATCACTATCCAGCTTACGGCAATGAGTAATAAATAATTTCATTTTAATTACGTCAAACACTGAGAAACGTTCTCCTAATTTAGATGGCTCGAGTGAAATAATTCACGATTCAATTCCATTGTATAATTATTTGTATTGCTTTCTTTTTTAAAGCTTAAATCATGAGTAATGCATTTATTCCTATTGCGCCAATAAAGGAGAAAAGAACCAACAGAGTTTGCAAGTCTATGAACTAAGTATCAACATAATCAATAAATTCGCTTTATATATTTTACTAGCAGCATGGCCCGGCGTTGCCCGTGCTTGATTAAAAAATCGTACGACTCATACAGCAATCGCTATCACTTGACTTAAAATATTTTTGTTGCCCTTCCTTGCCTTTAAAGGAGTGTCCTTTGCCGTGCTGATGTTAATACGATTAAAGCAATAGTGTTGACAAAGTCGAATATGTCATTTGTGGCTCAAAGTCAGAACTGGTAGCAGGGATAAAAAAAAAGCCGAATTTCAATGGCCCTGCACCCATTCCAGAATTTGAGGTCAAATGTTTTCTTCCACTCCACTGCACACACTGACCTGTTTCTTCCCGCGCATTGCGTCACCTTAAATTAATCTCTTTTAGGAAATACCCAACCGGAAAAAAACATTTTTAAGGGTTGACCGATTGTCGATTTGCACTCTGTTTGGGGGGGGGCGCTCAGAGTTGAAACTTTACATGGTGACTCCCAATGGCCTCCTCATAAATCCGGTCGGTTTTCGGTAAAAACCGACATGCGGTTCAGGCGCAATCTGAGCGTATCGGTTTTTGGGGTATATCGATTTTCAGCGCTGTTTAGGGGTCAGTGGCCATGAAACTTCTGGATAACATTTCTAATGATAGACTCTAAGAGGGTGTCAAATTTGGTTGAAATGCAATCATTCCTTCTGTAAGCAGATTTTTTCGATTATCGATTTTTTCGGAACCTGATTCCGAACTCAAAAATCGGCCTCTGCCATGTCCTTACGGCAGCCATTTGCAAACTTGTGGTGAAAACCGCATCGAAATCGGGTGAGAAATGCGGCCTGGGCGAGGTAAAAACGCCCACGACAGACAGACAACAAGAGAAATATAGATAGTAGATTTCTTCATTTTTATTCTTTGTCTATGTTAAAATCAAATCACAAGAGCCGTTAATCGCATGGTCATCGACGGAATGTGGAACCGGTTTGACCCCGTCGAATTTAAATTTTACACAAGTGGGTTTAACGTTATGCGGTCGTACAAGACACGAGAAATACCCAACTATGTATATAGGATTTCCATCATGGTTGGCGCAATAGGAATTTGCACACGTTATATTTATTTAAAGTTAAAAGGATACCATTAAGGGGTCTGCAACCATTTAGTCTACATGAACAAAAAATGTCTAAAGGGGCCCTAGAGTATATGTTCCAGATGGCCGACGTTCAGTTCAAGACACTGTTGAATATAGTTAAATTCCCAGATCAATTCTGTGGACAAGACAGATTGGTATAAATAAAATGACAATTAGAAAAAAGATCTTAGATTTTGCCGACACGTTTCGTCTTCCGACTTTTTCAAGGCAAAAATGAAATCGAAATATTCTTGTTGTTATAGTTACATTAAAAAATCCAAACTATTACCCAGGGTAACATTAGCAATGTGAGGAGGAGCACCATTCCGCTGGAACGCTGTTCGTCCTCTGCAAAGTGCTCACGCTCCTCGAGCTACCCCCCCATCTGAGAGGCCACTGCTTTGTTTCAACAACTGTGGAAACACCCTGCGTTGTGATCATTGAACAATAATGCTATGTGTCTATAAAAAATAAAACATTTTATTTTCAAATATTTTATTTTATTTTGAAATTGTCTACAACTACGTCCGCAAGTATTTGGGCGGAATTAGACGCAGTGATGATTGTTTGTCTAACAAACGTTCCGATAGGATTTTATTCGTTTTACACGTAGGAAGCAGCGATCCCTCTCTCTGGTGCAATGAGAGTGCGCTAGACTTCGGGCAGCTGTTCCCCAGGGCTGGTAACCTTTCAGTATCATTTTCCTCAGTTGCGACTCTGACGGAGCCGCTCCTGAGCGCACTCTGCCCAAAGACAGAAACGCAACTGAGAGATGATAAATAGATTTGTTACAAACTTACCCGAGTGAGCAAATCACACACTAAAGTTCTATAGTTATTTTATTGTTATAGAACTCGACGTTAGCTTATTCAGTCATTAACTTAAATATTAAGATTCATCCGAAAATAAAATTCCGTCCTGGGTATGACGATAAACTACACCCGCGTCCTGGGTATGACGATAAACTACGTCCAACAACAAGGCTTCAGATAATGTTTTCGGAAAAATAATGTTGCCAGCTATACGTTTTTGAGAAGATAATGTTGCCAGCTATATATATTAGGTTGGTGCAAAAATAATGACGTACTAATGTCGTTTTTTGAGGTTCAAAATACGTCAAAAAACGATATTTTTACGTCATTATTTTTGCACCAACCTAATATATATATATATATATATATATATATACACATTAAGAAATGGACAAAGTCCAACAATTTTTTTATTTATCAAAGACATTTTTATGTTTAACGTTCTTTTTATAGATACAAGTATTTAAGTAAATGCTCTGTTTATAATAAACAGTATTAAATAATATTTACCGGCCTGCATGTCCGAGAAATTTTCATAGAAAATATTCCTTGTCAGCGTAAATGACGGTTCTGTATAGGATGCAGGTTCGAATCCTGTCCAAGGACGAATATTTTCTATGAAAATTTCTCGGACATTCAGGCCGGTAAATGTTATTTAATACTGTTTATTATAAACAGAGCATTTACTTAAATACTTGTATCAGTCTGTTTCATGCTATATGCAATCGTCAAGCCACGTGTGCTGTTATTTTTCTCGGCTATTTATATATATACGGGTTAGTGGTGCATTGTGGGTATTCTATTATGGCGGTTATTTCACCGGAAGTCGTTTGTTTATCTATTTAGGTCAAATTATATTTCTTGTTTTTATTTTTGTTTCTTATTTTATTTATTTATTTATTTATTAACGTAGTAAAAATTTGTTTATATCACTTATTTAACAGTTTTGTTTTGGTTTGGGAATTTAATTAAAACTATTTGTTCAGTTTTAGGGTTGATTGTTGTAGTTCATTCTAAGTATTATTTTGGCGGGAACAGTAAAATAAATTAACCTAAATTCATCCAAGTAAATAAACAAACCAATCCCAAATAAAGATAATCAATTAAAAACTGTTCCCATCCCATCCCCCACTATATATAAACTAAAATTAATTGAAAAAATAGAAAGTTTCCTAAAAAGAATGAGATGGAAAGTCCACTTTTTAAACCGGGACCTTTACAATAACAACACACTTAAGGAAAAATACGGCTTTAAAACAAAAAAATTCCCCCCACAACAAAAAGAATTAGACAATTTTGAGAAAGACTTAACTGACCTAGTTAGAAACATAAAATTCCACAAAAAACAAGATGCATTCCAAAAAAAACTAAAAGCAGATATAACTAAAATAAACAATTCAGCAAGTGTATTTATCGCTGCTGACAAAACCAGAAATTTATACAAACTAAGTCCTCCTACACACAATAAATTACTGAAGAACAACATAACCAAAACATACAAAAAGGCACCCCAAACAACAGAACACGATATCAATAAGGAAGCTAAAACAATCGCCCAAAAATTAGACCTGGATGACCGAATAAGTTGTATTAGCAAGGCAGGAGCCTTTATCACACTAAAAGACCATAAAGAAAATTTCAAAACCAATCCTGCATGTAGACTCATAAACCCAGCCAAAAATGAACTAGGTAAAATAAGTAAAACAATACTAGAAAGAATTCATTCTGAACTTAGGAAGAAATTAGGAGTAAACCAGTGGAAAAATACGGAAACAACTATTGACTGGTTCCACAGCATAAATAACAAACAAAACTGCCAATTCTTACAATTAGACATAAAAGAATTTTACCCATCCATAACAGAACGTATGCTAGATAAGGCCATCAACTTAGCTCAGGAACAAGTAATAATACAACCAAGCGAAATCAACATCATTAAGCACTCCCGTAAATCACTATTATTCCACAATGAAGAAGCATGGATAAAGAGAGATGGGATATTTGACACTACAATGGGAAGCTTTGACGGTGCAGAAGCATGCGAAATCATAGGCATTTACTTACTAAACGAACTGAGCAAAATAATAGATAGAAATGACACAGGACTCTACAGGGACGATGGTCTCATAATCTTAAGAAACTGTAACAAACAAAACACAGACAAAACTAGAAAAGCAATAATAAAGATTTTTAAAAATAACGGATTCGACATAGATATAAAAACTAACCTAAACGAAGTAGATTTTCTAGATGTTACCTTCAACCTAAGAGAAGGCACACATAAACCATATAGAAAACCTAATGACAAACCACTCTACATACACACATCTTCCAACCATCCACCTTCTATAATCAAACAGATACCAAAATCGATTAACCGCAGGCTCTCTGACAATTCCTCCAATGAATCCCTATTTAACAAAGCTAAGAAAGACTATGAAACAGCCCTAAAAGATAGCGGATTCCCAGAAACACTCACATACTCACCACAGAATACAAAAAAGGCCAACAGAAGAAGAAATATCATATGGTTCAACCCACCGTACAGCAAGAACGTAAAAACAAACGTAGGGAAAATATTCTTCAAACTCTTACACAAACACTTCCCAGAATCAAGCCCCTTACACAAGATATTCAACAAAAACACTGTAAAAATCAGCTACAGCTGCACCGAGAGCATGGCACAAATAATAAAAAAGCACAATAGGAAAATTATCAACAAACCACACGAACAAATTAAACCCATGTGCAACTGCAGAATAAAGAACGAATGTCCCTTAAACGGAAATTGTTTACAAAACAACGTAATATACCAAGCCACGATAAAATCACCAGATAATGAAGAAAAAGTATACAT
The DNA here is from genome assembly GCA_963932145.1 of Acanthosepion lycidas. Taxonomy (NCBI): domain Eukaryota; kingdom Metazoa; phylum Mollusca; class Cephalopoda; order Sepiida; family Sepiidae; genus Acanthosepion; species Acanthosepion lycidas. The sequence goes on along the minus strand of OZ010575.1, from coordinate 69,938,342 downwards.
AGGAGTAACTGAAGGACCCTGGAAACAAAGAAATTATACACACAAAACATCTTTCACAAATAGTAAATATGCAAACAGTACAATGCTTTCTAAGTATATCTGGGAAATTAAAAACAAAACGAACATCACACCAAAAATATCTTGGAAGATAAGGAAAAAATCATCAGCCTACAATAACCAATCAAAAATTTGCAAACTTTGCTCGGAGGAAAAAATAGCTATCATTACTTTTCCCGACCAAAATAAATTATTAAACAAAAGATCCCAACTCATCTCAAAATGCAGACATGAAAATAAATTTTTACTACGTAACCTAAAAAATTAAAAAACGGAAAAAATAAAATAAAAACAAATAAATATACTAATAAGCAAAAATAACAAAATAACAAAAAAAAAAAAAAATAGAAATAAAACATAAAAAAATACTATGTTACTTAAAAATCGAAAACCGAAAAGAGAAAATATACAAGTAAAATAAATTAACCTAAATTCATCCAAGTAAATAAACAAACCAATCCCAAATAAAGATAATCAATTAAAAACTGTTCCCGCCAAAATAATACTTAGAATGAACTACAACAATCAACCCTAAAACTGAACAAATAGTTTTAATTAAATTCCCAAACCAAAACAAAACTGTTAAATAAGTGATATGAGCAAATTTTTACTACGTTAATAAATAAATAAATAAATAAAATAAGAAACAAAAATAAAAACAAGAAATATAATTTGACCTAAATAGATAAACAAACGACTTCCGGTGAAATAACCGCCATAATAGAATACCCACAATGCACCACTAACCCGTATATATATAAATAGCCGAGAAAAATAACAGCACACGTGGCTTGACGATTGCATATAGCATGAAACAGACTGTCGCCTCTAAGTGTTGACTTCTATGTTCACTTTTATATTTACATATATATATATGTATATATATATATATATAGGATTTAATTTCTACACTCTTGATGAGGTTTGACACGCATCCGTATTCGAGTGGAATAGGTTGCGTAAATTCAAACAAAATCCAGCCAACATATTGAAGTTGAATTAAAAAAAGAATAAAAATTTGTAATTCCAACGGATTATTTATTGCTAAAACAGATATATTTCGGAAAGCTAAAAAAAAAAAAAAAAATCTATCAGCAACAGAAGAATATTTAACTAATTTTTTTTATCCCGAGCGACGGATCCTGGCTCAACCGCGGACCTGATCAAATTATCCATCGGAAACGTATCGACACAAGTAGCATCCCAAATCAACGACTTCCCCATTTTAAAAGTAATGCCATCCGTCCGCTTTCCATCACCGCGGTCGAAGCCTACGGTTTTGATTTGGGAAGGGAAGCCAGCTGCATCCAGATCTCTTCTGATGATGTCGTTTATTGCTGTATGTCTTGGAAACCGGCCTACGACGACAGGAGAGAGGATGTAAACCAAACTCATCAATGGAAGCTCCACATCTGCATCTGTGAAGCTCACATACTTTGAGCCAATGACGGATCGCGACCCGAGTGCACTCATCATCTAGCAGGGCACCGGTAGATGAAGAGGGCACTGCATTGAGCCAGGAGCTACTATTCGGTTGTGAAGCAGATAGTAGACAGGCGAGGCGATGCTGATCAAGAGAGAGCCTCAAATTAGTAAAAATGGCTACGCATTTTATTTTATTCCAGTTTTTTTTTTGTTTTAATGTGTCTAGTGAGATATTTGTTTATTAAAAAGAATGAATACTTGTAATTCTAATGGATAATTTATTGTTAAAACAGGTATATATTTCGGAAAGCTTTTTGCAATCGTTGATCACTCTTGAGAAATAAATGAAACAGTGACTAAGCTACATTGTACACGTTATAAATTCAAATTAACAACAAAAAGATTGATCGAATTGAGTTCATGAGACACATGCGTAATCTGAAAGCGTGTGAATTGCTTAAAGAAAGAAAGAAATGTCATTTCCAAACTAGACTTGGAAAAAATATTTTTAGTTTTTCGCATTTTTCGTTGAAGTAGGAAAATCCATGCTGGGTGAAACTGTTCGGCATCTGTTATATGAAAGATATTTTCGGTACTTGAATTTAGGATTAGATATTGAAGATTTTTTTTAAATAAATTTAATACGCCTATCTACGTATAAGTATAAACTCAACCAATATTTAATATCTGTCTATACTTCCAAGATGAGGTATTACGTATATTATTTACATTATTCGGGCTATTATCCTCATCTTTGTTTCAATATTTATCACAACGTTTCGGCCGTTGCACTCTCCGGCCTTCTACAGGTGGCTGGAATGTCGAACTGAACGCTTTATTTCGCTCGCTGTTCTAGTTCCACATACCATGTCTAATGGATTCGTTGGTTGGTTGGTTGGGTTTTATGGCATATTAACCACTGTGGGTCATTTAATGCCAAATTAAGGTATATATATATATATATATATATATATATATATATATATATATATATATATATATATATATATACACATATATTAAATATACAGTACTATTAAACATATAGCCGGCAACATTATTGTTTCAAAAACGCATAGCTGGCAACATTAATGTTTCAAAAACACATAGCTGGCAACATTATTGTTTTAAAAGCGTATAGCTGGCAACATTATTTTTTCCAAAAGAAATGTATAGCTGGCAACATTATTGTTTCAAAAACGTATAGCTGGCAACATTATTTTTTCCAAAAAACGTATAGCTGGCAACATCATTATTTCAAAAACGTATAGCTGGCAACATTATTTTTTCCAAAAAACGTATAGCTGGCAACATTATTGTTTCAAAAACGTATAGCTGGCAACATTATTTTTTCCAAAAAACGTATAGCTGGCAACATTATTTTTTCCAAAAAACGTATAGCTGGCAATATTATTGTTTCAAAAACGTATAGCTGGCAACATTATTTTTCCAAAAAACGTATAGCTGGCAACATTATTGTTTCAAAAACGTATAGCTGGCAACATTATTTTTTCCAAAAAACGTATAGCTGGCAACATCATTATTTCAAAAACGTATAGCTGGCAACATTATTTTTTCCAAAAAACGTATAGCTGGAAACATTATTGTTTCAAAAACGTATAGCTAGCAACATTATTTTTCCGAAAACATTATCTGAGGCCTTGCTGTTGGACGTAGTTTATCGTCATACCCAGGACGCATGTCTAATGGATGTCAGTTATCAGGACACATCAGGACAATGGATAAAGGCCTTAGTTAGATCCGGTGACAGGACCCAAAGACTTGCGAGTTCAATACCCGGTTAAGGCAGTGGAGAACTTGGAGAGGTGAATTAACAGGAGATAACTGATAACTGACACCCATTAGACATGGCACGTGGAACTAGAACAGTCTACCCCACCGAGCGAAATAAAGAGTTCAGTTCGACATTCCAACCACCTGAAGAAGGCCGGAGCGTACAACGGCCTAAACTTTGTGATAAACATGGCAATAACGATGAGGACAATAGTCTGAATAATTTAAATAGTGCACCAATATTTAACTATTGACGCAACTATAAATCTGACATGTAACCAATATTGAACTACAGATTCAGTATAAACGCAGGCAGTACTTATCTATAGACTTAAAATTATAAATTCTACTAATGTTTACTATAGACTCAAACATAATCCCGATCAATATTTATCCGTACAGAGTGCGATGGGTAAATTATCGCTATATTATATTTTTAATTTTGCGCATGTGGATTGCTTGTTTTGGATTTTGTCGACTGCACAGTATAGAAGGGTTGGTCTGGCCTCGTCTGTGAGAAAAGGAGCACCCTGATGCAATTAATTCCGCCAGAAATTTGGAAACGGCTGTTCTGCTTAGCACTCGCACCGAAAGTCCCAATCCGAACATTTCAGAATGCTTCGGTGTCAATCTTAAGACGGTGCAGAAGATTCGGAAAGAGTTCAATGAGTCTAATGGTGATTACGAAGGTAAGACAGCCCGAGAAACTCACTCTGAGCGTCCTGATAAAAGAACTCCCATATTTGTTGATTAGGGCCTCAACATCAAGTTCATTGCGGAGGTAGTACTATCCTGGGTCTAGAGAATGTCTTCTGGAAGAACCTATGCTTGGAAACAGGACTCTGCACCATGCTAGACAAGCAGGAGAACCCTGGCTGTCAGAAATTTTTGCCAACATATAGACTATAGACTCAAACAAAATTCCGATCTGTACAGAATGCGATGGGTAAATTATCGCCATATTATATTTTTAATTTCGCGCATGCATATTATATTTTTAATTTCGCGCATGCGCGTTGTTTGCTTTGGATTTTGTCGACTGCACAGTATAGTTGGGTCGGTTGGGCCTCGGCTGTGAGAAAAAGTGCACCATGACGCAATTCATTCTGCCAGAAATTTGGAAGCGGCATTCTGTACTGCTTACAGAGAACTCAAGAGTGCGATTATCAATTCATATGACTAAAAAGACTTTGCCCCCCCCCAAAAAAAAAATGCTGTGAATATTTGCATCAGTTTAAACATGCATTACGGTATAGATGACAGGAAGAAAGACAATTAATGCAGAGACATTGACTTCGCAGATGTTGCTAACAAAATTTTCTAATTTCGCAGATCAAAGGCATCAAAAAAAAAACGTCGGCGGTATTCTGTGTTGGCTAAAAACATTGCTTCCCGACTTTTTAAATAAATCTAATCTCAGAATTTCCTGCCGAAGTTTTAATTGAAAATCATTAATTTGTTAACGGACTTATTAGGTGAGTCCAACAAAAAAAATCATGCTAAATTTTGTCCGGAAAAAAAAAATGAGACTTTCCGTTCATGATATTATTTCCCTAAAGTTTCGACCAATCTATTCTTCAGACTTCATCAGGGATATAATACATTATGAAAACAACGTGCTCCCGCTAGATTCGCAAAAGGTAAGCACGTCGTCAGGGAGCTTGTAGATGATTTTATCTGGAGCACCGGCAGTTTTATATCTTTCTAGATAGTAAAATCTAGAAGCCGCCCGTCGAGATGTCAGTATTGATCTAGAAATAGCGAGACGGTTGATAGGCAGTCGGAGGCTAGTCACCAATCGTTCGTCGTAACGTATAGAGCCGCAGTGGGAGATGCTCAGTTGGAGATCCTGCAGGACGAAGGGAAAATCTGGTCCGTTAGTCTGTCGTGAGAGAAGGCAGAAGTAACAATGGAAATGTCGTAATCCAGAAAATATTTTTTAGATTGTAAGAAATGTTTTGGAGATTATATTGATTTCCTGATACAAATCCTAATAATTAAGCCATCGCTGGGTTTCGTTCAATTTCCTATACCGAAGCAAAGTAACGGAAGAGGGTTCCACAGGTAGGAAGTGAGAGAAAAGAAACTGTTCGATTAGACGCGTCGATTGCATTTCGCTCTTTTAACAGTAAAATGATGGGATCTAGATGCACGCTTAACTTCATGTATTCGGCGCACCAGGGAAAAAAGCTGATCGGAGTACTAGCCATGAAAATATTTTTAGAAAAGACAGAGGGAAGCCACATCGGGTCGGTGAGAAAGTGATTGAAATAGAAATAGCTGGTCATTACAATTCGTTCATAGTATTTTGCCAAGATGTATAAAAAATATTATGCCGGGAACGTGTTTTTTTTTTTTTTATCGGCCCAATATCAAAAGAAGAGGTCAATTCACAGATTTCCGAAGGGTATTAAAAATAAAAGGGGGCGTCTATTTCAAATACGCGTATCCCCTAGAATAACGTTTGAAGTAATATATGTGTGCGACTTTGAGTTGCATCAGGTAATTGCAAACACATTATAAAAGAAATTCAAATAGATTCAAAAGCAAAAAAAAAAAAAAAAGAAAAGCATATCGAGAACAGTGTACACGTTTCGTTCCGAAATAAAAAAAAGGATTTGGCACACGCGGAAAGAAATATCAAATAACATAGCAAACGAGTTTATCTAAATGGATAGTAGAAAATGAGCAAGGAGTAATTATAAAAAGACAAACATTGCTCGCGGAGAGCCATCATTGCCGACAACGTGAAGGGTACACAAAAGAAATATAGTATTGAATGATATAAAACTACACTTTCGAATCTATGGCTCGAACTTATTTTTGTGAATCGTTTAAATGATGCCTTTTCCTTGCAGGTTATTTAAAGCCAGAAAAGAATTATATTAGAACTAGTGTACCCGTACCGCCAAAATGGAGAGCAAGAAGGAATGTATTATAATTAATATGTATTATATTGTAAGTTTAATCCAAGTACAATTTTGTAATTTAAAATAGATCGTGATTAACGTTAAAGGTTGATCTAGATGCCAGTGCAGTACGAATCTTAACTTCATGTATTCTGGGCACCAGGGGAAAAAAAGCCCGTCGGAGTGCTTGCCATGAAAATATTTGTAGAAAAGACAAAGAGAGGCCACATCCCGTCGGTGAGAAAGTGATTGAAACAGAAATAGCTGGTCAGGATTGATTACATTACAATTCGTTCATAGGATTTTGCCAAGATGTATAAAAAAAATTATGCCGGGAACGTGTTTTTTTTTTTTTTATCAAAAGAAGAGGTCGATTCACAGATTTCCGAAGGGTATTAAAAATAAAAGGAGGCGTCTATTTCAAATAAGCGTATCCCCTAGAATAACGTTTGAAGTAATATATGTGTGTGACTTTGAGTTGCATCAGGTAATTGCAAACACATTATAAAAGAAATTCAAATAGATTCAAAAGCTAAAAAAAAAGCATATCGAGAACAGTGTACACGTTCCGTTCCGAAATAAAAAAAAGGTTTGAGACAGGAAATATTGAAACTGGTCAGGATCGAATACATTATCGTTCGTCCATTGGATTTTGCCAAGAATGTCGTATAAAAAATTACGCCGGGGACGTTTTTTATCAGGTTAATATCAAAAGAAAAGTGGCATCAGGTTTATAGGGAAACCATTTTTTTTTTTTTTTTTTTTGAATATTCGCCAACATGTGAAAATCCTCACCGGATGAAGAATAAACAAATAAATGCTACGAATGCTGAGATGGAAATATTTTGTCAAAGAATGTTCGAAAATTCTGGATCAGTTAAATATTTTCTGTTATAAGATCACATGGCAATTTTCTTTTTTTTACTTTTTTTTAAATATTTTCTTTTGTTTTATTGATTTTGTTTCTAATTATCTGTTTTTTTTGTTGTTGTCTGAAACCGCAAATTTATTTTAGCATGTGTCGGCTTCTTGTGCAGTATAAGATTTATTTATTTAATTTTTTTTAATTGACGCAATTCAAGAAAACGTTCGACTACAATTGTTCACTTCTCAAAGATTCTTACTTCTTTAAAGTCTGTGTTTGCCTGTGTGTTTGCGTCCATACATGTGTGTGTGTGTGACCGTGTGCTTCCACGTTGTTTTTGTATGAATAGGTGTGTATGTTTGTGTGCATAAGTGATTGTGTGCGTGTGTTCAGGAGTGTATGTTTGCCTTCGTACATGTGTGTGTGTGTGTGTGTGTCTATGTCAGTGTGTTTTTCGTGCTTAGTTTTATTACACATTTCTGTGTATACGTGTGTGTGTCTGTGTGTGTGTGTGTTTGTATGCGTGGGCCCGTGCGTGCGTCTGTGTGAATACGTCTATATGTATCTGTGTGTATGTGTGTGTCTTCATATGTATGCGTGTGTGACTGCGTGCTGCCACGTTGTTTTTGTATGAGTAAGTGTGTATGTTTGTGAGCATAGGTTATTGTGTGCGTGTGTTCAGGTGTGTATGTTTGCGTTCATACATGTGTGTGTGTGTGTGTGTGTGTCTATGTTCGTGTGCATTTCGTGCTTTTTTTCATTACACATTTCTGTGCATACGTGTGTGCGTGTGTGTGTGTGTCTGTGTTTATTTGTATGCGTGGGCGCGTGTGTGCGTCTGTGTGAGTACGTGTATGTGTATCTATGTATGTGTGTTTGTATGTATGCGTGTGTGACCGTGTGCTACCGCGTTGTTTTTGTATGAGCAGGTGTGTATGTTTGTGTGCATAGTTGATTGTGTGCGTGAGTTCAGGTGTGTATGTTTGCGTTCGTACATGTATGTGTCTGTGTGTGTCTATGTTCGTGTGCATTTCGTGCTTTTTTTCATTACACATTTCTGTGCATACGTGTGTGCGTGTGTGTGTGTGTCTGTGTTTATTTGTATGCGTGGGCGCGTGTGTGCGTCTGTGTGAGTACGTGTATGTGTATCTATGTATGTGTGTTTGTATGTATGCGTGTGTGACCGTGTGCTACCGCGTTGTTTTTGTATGAGCAGGTGTGTATGTTTGTGTGCATAGTTGATTGTGTGCGTGAGTTCAGGTGTGTATGTTTGCGTTCGTACATGTATGTGTCTGTGTGTGTCTATGTTCGTGTGCATTTCGTGCTTCGTTTTATTACACATTTCTGTGTATACGTGTGTGTGTGTCTGTGTGTGTGTATTTATATGCGTGGGCACGTGCGTGTGTATCTGTGTGTATGTGTATCTGTGTTTATATGTATGCGTGTGTGACTGTGTGCTTCCGCGTTGTTTTTGTATGAGTACATGTGTATGTTTGCGTGCATAGCTGATTGTGTGCGTGTGTTCAGGTGTGTATGTTTGCGTTCATACATGTGTGTGTGTCCGTGTGCTTTCCGTGTTTTGTTTCTATACGCATTTCTTTGCATACATGTGTGTATTTGTCTGCGTGTGTGTATATTTTTATGTGTGGCCACGTGCGCGCGTTTGTGTGAGTACGTATATGTGCATCCGTGTGTGCGCGTTGGTATATATGCGTGTGTGACAGTGTGCATCCGCGTTGTTTTTGCATGAGTAGGTGTGTATATGTGATTCTGTGCGTGTATTCAGGCGTGTATATGCACGGGTCTGCAAGTCTCGTTTTGTGTGCGTATCCTTGATTGTGCATGTGCTGTGTGCATTCTAGTGCGCGTTCATACATGCTTGCTTTTGGCACCTCGCCGTGTTGCAGTGGTTAACAAGGTTGTCTCGCACTAACTATATAATGAGTTCGATCCTTACTGGATGTCATATGCTTTTGGCGTTGTACCACATCTAAGCTATGCTTAGAAAACCGATATACATGTGTGCTTCTTTGGACGTGTTTTTTTTTATCGAGATATCAACAGCTCTGTGGGTTCTCTAATGCCGAGATCAAAATAATGTGTACGCCATTATTATTTTTTGGAGATACTTATGGTTTTAGTGATACAAGTTTTACTAATTAACCCATAGCTGGGGGAGAAGAGGTGCATTCATAATAGTATTACGACTATCAGTGAAAAGTCCCCGAGAGTCCTATTAAAATATTCAATATTCATATTAAATCAAGACAAACAAAAAGATTGGTAAAGTGTCTATAGCTAAACATATATCAATCACGGTCGCCCATCGAGGCACTGAGCAGAATCGACGTTGCTTAATATCGTGTTTGAACGCGATGTGGCCGTAAGCTCTACGTGTATGCGTTTCTTCGTATCACTGTGAATGCGTGTGTGCTTGTTTGTACGCACCCGCGTGTGTTTGTGTATGTTTCACGGCTTTTGGTCTTCTTCCCACACTCCCCGAAAACTTCCTCTAAATAAATAAATTCTGTAAATAAAATCGCAAGTACCTGGTAGCGTTTATTCCAACCCTCGAGATATGTCTGTCACTGACTGGCGCGAAGAATTTGAAGATCCGCTGGCAATTAGATTTTTGCTGTAAACATTCAAATTCGCTTGCGAACTGATGGAGAGCCACAAAAAGAGAAATTAAAATTAATAATATATATATATATATATATATATATATATATATAAATACATATATAAAATATATATGTATATATATATATAAAATATATATATATAAATATATATATATATATATATATATAAATATATATATATAAAATATATAAAAAAAAATATATATATATATAAATATATACATATATAAATATATATATATGAAAAAATATATATATATAAATATATATATATATATAAATATATGTATATATAAATATATATATATATAAATATATATATATATAAATATATATATATATATAAAAAATATATATATATATAAAATATAAAATATATATGTATATATAAATATATATATATATGTATAAATATATATATATAATATATATGTATATATATAAATATACATATCTATGTAATATATATATATATATATATATATATATATATATATATATACATAGACCATTGGCTTGCAATTGTTAATACAAGAAAATGATAGCACGGGTCTTCTATGTGCCGTGTCTCTTCACAAGATGGACGATCAAGGCTCTTCATAGCTTCCTATCCCTTGTGACCATTAGAAACGTTTCTCCCTTTCCAAGACTCCCGCGCTACGCTCCGCCATCTGCACAATTGCACCACGCAGTTTGACGTAGTGTAATGTTGTTTGTTTTTGAATGAGAGAGTGCGTATATTTATGTGAATCCGTGATTGTGCGCATATGTGATTATGTGCGTGCGTTTAGGTGTGCATGTGTCTGTGTTTGCATGTATGCATGTGTGACAGTGTGCTTCCACGTTGGCTTGCCGACGTGTTCGTGCAGCATTACAATTTCCGTACGCTTCCTTGGTGTAACGTCCATGGCAGACAATGGCCGTAGGACAACTAATCGACAGTTGAGACAATAGTGTCTGGGCGTGATAAAAAAATCTGATTGAATCATGGATGACGCAGTATTTTTCAAGGCTTGTGCAAGTCTTGCTAGATCAATTATGACTGCGTAGTGAGCTCGATCATCATTGAGAGCTCCATACTTTCGGCCTTGTGGCACACCTTACGTTTGAAAACTATCAATCACAAAAAAACTCGTTAGGTAGTTGGAAAGTTGCGTTCGCCTATCTCTCTAGTCCTGTTTTTTTCATCATTTCACCCCAAGCAAGGCAATAAAGCCACTGGGACGCAAAGCGTTACTAAGAATATGAGAAAAAAACTACTAATAAGGGGTGAGAGCGACAAAAGAACAAGAATTAAGAAGACAGAAGATAACGACATTGCATTTAAATTTTTGGAAGCAAGAAGCCGGAAGAGCGTTCCACAAGCGCGATAGAAAAAAACTGTTAGCATAGAACTTGCTGTTACATCTAGCCATGGAGGTTAGCATCAGCCATGCTGACTGAAGTTAAAATTTTTCCCTCAGATGATTAAAAGAGAGCGGTTTCGTTTTTGAGGCGTTAAAATTAACAAGCCCTTTCTTGCCCCCTTTAACAACTGATAGTAAGTTCTTTTTTTTTTAGCTTTCTTATACCTCCTTCCTGATCACGTGTTCAATACATTGCAGCTTTCTGATTTGAAGTATCTCCTTCTATATGCTGTATGGCCTTCAAAATATGGGCGTTCATAGCTATCCACAACTTCCTTTGATCAAGCAAGGCTATAAATCTGTTTATACCTCTATGTATCCGAGAATTCTTCCCAACTATGTCGAGCTTTACAGGGATAGCAGATGTAACACGAAGGGAGTATGATGTCATAATGAAGATGTTGATTTTCGACACAACTCCAAACAAAGGGAAAAATCATTAAAATCCATTGAAATTGAAAAACGTATTGTCCTGAAAACAATATCTTTAAGAGAAAGATTTTATAAATTTTAACCGAAAACTGTACTGGCTGCACGGCCAATGAATGTCCAATGTTTCCTTATAAGGCAACGTCCAATATTACGATTACACTTTAGCAAAGATCAGACTGGCCAGAAAGTCCTGACTCACTTGGGAAGCAGAACGAAAACAAAATTTTATGGGGTAAAACCAACATTTATTCTTCAAAATAAAATTCATCATTGTCGACCATCTTCTGCCAGCGACAAATCAACATCAGTCGACACAACCCCAAACAAAGAGAAAGGAAGGATGCATTTATAAATACGGCAAAGATCAATAATATACATTGAAATTGAGAAACTCATTATCCTAAAACAATATTTTTAAGAGAAAGATATTATAAATTTTAACCGAAAAAGTCCTGGCTGCTCGGGCAATGAATATCAAATGTTTCGTTATAAGGAAACGTCGAATATTACAATTACAATTTAGCAAAGATATCAGGCTGGCCAGAATGTCCTGGCTCACTTGTGAAGCAAAACGAAAACAAAATTTCATGGGTTAAAACCAACATTTTTTCTTCAAAATAAAATCCATCATTGTCGATCATCTTCTGCCAGCGATCAGTCAATATTCGAATCTGTCCCAGACAATCTGTTGGCTTTGAATACTAATAAACAACAACAACGACAACAACAACAAAACTGTAAACAAGCTTCCTTTACGTCATCAAAAGTGTTGAATCTCTGGTCGCGGAAGAAGTGTGTCATTCAGCGGAATTGATCATAGTCATTTCGAGCAGCATCGGAACTGGATGGTGGATGTGGAAGGGTCTCAACATCGTCCATCTGCTTTACCTTCTCCTTAATCAACCTGACAGTGTTTGGCCTCGCATTGTCTTGCTGAAACAAAGCCTGACATCGACACACCAAGGAAGAATACTCCTGTAATTTGTCGTATACGCGGTCTAGCTACAGTTTAGCGTTGATGGCGCGATCGGGTGGAACAAGTTCAAAATACAGTACTCATTGGAAATTCTAGCAGAGATTAAGATTTGTCGTTTTCTTGCCTCTTCCGAAGTGAGTCGGGATTTCCTAGGCAATCAAGTAATAAAAGACTTGTTTCTATTTTACATTTTTCAAATGTAGCCCCCCTCCCCGGTGGGCCATCTCCTTAAAATTTTCTTTAAAGAAATCGTACTTGTTCAAGCAGGTACGAAATTTTTGTTTTTTTACGTAAAACTTTCTTTTTATTGAATACTAGCAGTAGAGCACGTAACAGTAAGAGATAGATCAAGTATCGACCATCATAAAGACTGAAAAATAAAATTGACAAAGATTATTGTTTAAGGTTGACGGACACGCATGTCTTAATTAGTTTTTTTTTTTTTTACGAATTGATCAAACCCAAACTCAAACAAAAACATTGTTTTCAATCGTTATGAGTCTACCGATTGAATAGAATTTTATTATAAACAATTGTCTTGTAAATGGAATTTTTAAAGCATTATAAATGTAAAAATAAAGAAAAAAGTGTGCAAGACAATAAGAAACACTACCTGCCAAAAAAAAAAGTTTTGTTGAAATCGGTTGAAAAATGTAGGAAATCCGATCCCATATATAAACAAACACACACAAACAACCTGGGTTTTATAATAAGTATAACTCGATATGAGTTGTCCCCGTTTCATTCTCGAAACAGTGTTTTCAAAATGATTTCGTGCAAAAACAATTGTGTTTTTCCAATTTTTGGCGTTGTCAGAACCACCGCAAGATAATTTTACGTAGTCCTGTGAAGGTTTGTCGAAATCGGTTGAAAAATGTAGGAAATCCGATCCAATATATAAACGTACAGACACAGACACACACACACACACACACACACACACACACACACACACACACACACACAGAGACACAGACACACAAACAAACAACCTGGGTTTTATAAGTATAACTCGATATGAATTGCCCCCCTTTCATTCTCGCGTCAGCGATGACTCTTAATTGTGTTTTCAAACTGATTTCGTGCAAAAACAATTGTGTTTTTCCAATTTTTGGCGCTGTCAGAACCATCGCAAGGTAATTTTACGTAGTCCTGTGAAGTTTGGTTGAAATTGGTTGAAAAGTGTAGGAAATCCGATCCAATATATAAACGAACAGATACATATACACACAACCTGTGTTTTATAATAAGTATGATTACAAAAGATTACATCGACGATACGAAATATGGGTTTATCATGTGTAGCATTAATTCGTATGGGTTGCAGAATTTCTTTCCGAAAATAAAAGATAGAATATTGATATTTCTTTCCGCCCCGTAATTCAGTTAAATTCATTTGTATTTACGGAAACTACCATAAATACAGAAATCCCAACAAACATGGCTGTGTAGCGCGAATATTCAACAACTACACACTATGATTTTCAACATAATCACAATTATTGTCTATACATTTTCAGAAATTCTTTATACCGGAATTTGGCAGTTGCGCATGTGTAATATTTATGTGCGTATAAGTTTACACTCAATTATCAAGGTTAAAAATGAAAAACGAAACATCCATTTTGTAACTACTTAGAAAGAAGAAAAAATCTCCTAAAAAATATTGCCCACACTTGGGGAAAATATTTCTGTATTTATATTTAGGAAATACGATATAGAAAATATATGATACACTGGAGCTCAGAAGATTCGCCAACATCCGAAAATCCTCACCAGAAGAAAAATAAACAAATAAATAGTATATAGACAGAAACAATTGTCTCGCGTATCAAAATTAAACCAGCTCTGATAGGGTCAGTCGAACGCTGCACTTAAGGAATAATAAAATCCTAGATTTCCAGGAACCGGTTCTATAAAGGTAAGCAGTCTTTAGGAACCGATTCTGCTTATTTTCTTTTCAATCTGCGAATGGAAACAAATCTCTTTATACGATCAAATAGAATTAAACTATTTCTAATATTTAATAGACAAAATTTATTAAGATGTTTCTAGATTGAAATTCTGTTCTCACCATATTTCTTTTGGGAAGTATGATGTCTTTAACACAAGTGCAGTGGTTCCCAACAGATTTTGGGCCAGGCTCTCCTGGAATATTGAAATCTTACATATTCGATGTATTAGTGGAATTTACGTGAAGAAATCTTAAAAGGCCATTAACTTGGTCTCTGAACAAGCCTCCAAAGGCCATGGCGTTCATGAAAGAGAAAAATGAAAAACAAAACAAAAAGACAGTTTATATATATATATATATACATATATATATATATATATATATATATATATATCAGCATGGCCCGGCGTTGCCCGTGCTTGATTCAAAAGTCCTACGACTCATACAGTAATCGCTATCACTTGACTTAAAATATTTTTGCCTTTCCTTTAAAGGAGTGCCCTTTGCCGTGCTGATGTTGCTACATGCCTTACTTCTTGCCTATCTCACCCTGCGAATTTTTTCTATGCTCCATACTAAACATTAAATCTGTTACGAAAAAAGAACTAAACAAAATGAACACAAAACGATCAGCTTTAAAAAAAGGACTCGAAACTGGAAAAAGCGAATGAAAAATGAATGTTAACAACAAATACTTTTTTACACTCAACCCAGTTCTGAGGAATCAGAATCAACGTTGAGTTTAAGCAAGCGAATGAGCCAATTGGAGTAAAGTGCCATACAGATTTAAATTTTTCCTACTTGTGACGAATGCAGCTATCGATTTTTTTTTTGCATGCTAATTAACATTCGTGTCAGTCAGCTGTTGGCTCTCACGCTGACCAATAGAATCTTCCTGCCTATTCGTGCCAGCCAGCTATAGGCTCTCACTCTGGCTAGTAC
Organism: Acanthosepion lycidas; assembly: GCA_963932145.1. Lineage (NCBI taxonomy): Eukaryota > Metazoa > Mollusca > Cephalopoda > Sepiida > Sepiidae > Acanthosepion > Acanthosepion lycidas. Next base: position 69,922,937 of record OZ010575.1, on the reverse strand, counting down.
AAAATGGCCGCAAGCTACATGAAAACTGGCGTAGAAGCATGAAAAAATCGATTATTTCCACTATCGATAGGAGTAGGGAAATGCATGTAAATTTTGGTGCAAATCCGTCGAAAATTACACACACGCACATCCTACCATATATATATATATATATATATATATATATATATATATATATATATATATATATATAGTTTTAAAACATATAATAGAGAACTGAAAGGCAGACATTATAAAATATTTGAATGGAAGCTTATTTTGTCATATACTTTGATCCGTTTAATCATGAGGTGATAAATCAAAATGAAATTTGAGTTCATCACAAATTGACTTAGTGGGATCCTTGTGCACCACGCCCTCTCCTTTGAGACACTCGAGTGTGGGGAAACGGGAAGTACCCCGTATGCCAATTGAACTCGTACGTACATACACACAAAATATTATTATTTATGCATACTGTATATGCATCGTATGTATTACCACGCATTAAAATTAACACTTTCACTCAGACTCCCTAGAAAACAATTCACTCATTCTCGAATTGCCAACCCTTATTTTGTTGGTATAGTAAGCCGAAGGGTGCAACGACCATCTCAAGGCGGGCGTGAAAATGAGCCACACGTTTTGGCGACAATGGCTGCCATAGTGGCGAACGCCTCTACGATAGCAGCCTTCAGAGTGTCGACCGTGTTGTAGTCGTGCTTGTTGGTCTTGGCCTTGATCACGCCCCAGAAGAAATAGTCGGGTGAGGAGGGCAGATACAAGTCCGGCGAACAGTGGTGAGGAGCATTGCTGAACAGCCACGTCTGGGTCGTCTTGGCCTTGTGTGCAGGAACGGAGTCCGTCTGGAAGGCGTAGGGGCATCCGGCTGTGTTCTCGTCCATCCAGTGCTTCACCACGCTCCTCAGCGCCTCCTGGTAGATATCAGCGGTGACTCTTAGGCCCGTTTGAAAGGCAAACGGAGCCATGACGTCCCCCACGCTGGAGATGACGCCAAGGACCATGACAGAGGAGAGAGACTTCGTATACTCCATGACGGGAACCTCCTCGATGTCTTTGCAGATCCACCTGTCTCTTCTGCCTGTTGCCCGTCTGGTCCTGGATGAAATTCTTTTCATCAGAAAAGAACCTCAGTATCTCGGGGGACCCGTGCTTGAGGTCGTTCAGCAAAGCCGCCGCCTTGACTTTCCTCAACTCCTTGGAGGCATTTGTGATCAGCATGCGGTAAGACTTGCGGTAGAGGAGGAATAACTAATATCCTTCTTGATCGTTCGGCAGATCGTCGACTTGTGACAGCCCATGTCAGCGGTGGTCTTGGCGTAGCTCTGGCTTCCATCATTGTCGACTGTCTCCTTGACGGTGGCGACGAACTCGTCGGTCCTAACGGCCGAAGAACGAACGTTGTGGACCTTTCGTTTGGCAGTAAACTCTTCCTTGTTCTCACACGCCTTCCACTTCCTCCAAATATACATGCCCATGGTCCTCTTGAACCCAAACCAAGCCATCACTTCTGCAGGCTTCTTCCCGACACGAAAAGAAGCTACTACCGCTGCTCTAGGCTCGTATTTAATCCTGGAAAAGGGTAGAGAGAAAAACGTTAGTTCGTTGTAAAAACTGTCGGGTATCTGCATATACAAATTTTGTTTTTATTTTTTATTTCGTATTTCGTTTTCTTTTTGTCAAGTGTCGGATTTTGCTGAAACACCCTGTTTATCATTGATTATTCAAGTCCTTGTGCGGATAAACTAAAAAAAAAGAAACGTATAATTCTGTTATTATTTACGTTTTTCGCATTTTTCCAATGAAACATGACCCAGTGCACATGTCAGAACTTCGTATGTCCATTCCACATATCTTCCATTCCTTGCAGATTGACCACAGATTCTCGATTGGATTTAAATCAAGAGAGTTTCCAGGCCAGTCTATAGTACTTTGATTCGCTCTCTGGTAAGACTTGCCAGTGTGTTCGTGCAGCGTTACAAATGCTTGGAGTAACGCCCATTCTAGATAATGGCCGTAGGACAACTAATCGACAGTCGAAACAATAGTGCCTGAGCGTGAGAAAAATCTGATGCAAGCACAGATGACGCAGTATTTTTCAAGGCCAAACAAATTTCATCATACACCCTGAAAACAGATTCGTATTACTGCACACCACTGCAAACGACCTAATCAGAAGTTAAAAAAAAGGAATCGATAACAACTTGTCACCGAAAAGTGAAAGAAAGTAATCTAAAGGAGTTGTTTCAATTAATTTGAACAGGAGGGTAGTTATTTGTTTTAGGTTATTATTATTATTATTATTATTATTATTATTATTATTATTATTATTATTATTAACATTTACCTGTGTTTATGCTTGCATTTGAAGTTTACAAATCTGTTTATTATTCATCTGTCTATATTTCTTGAGAGGAGGTAATGTAACTATTTACCTTATTGTTGGTCTGTTGTCTTCATCTTTATTGGCATGTTCACGACGTTTTGGCTGTTGTGCTCTCCAGCCTTCTTCAGGTGACTGGAATTACGAACTGGACCCGTTCTAGTTCCACGTGCTATGCCTGTTACCGATGTCTCAGCTATATCCCTTTAACTCGACGCGGTTGTAGTTTATCGTCATATCCAGGACGGCATTCAGGCCGGTAAATGTCGTTAATACTGTTTATTATAAACTTATTTTATAAAATTATATAATTTACAAAAAAAAAAAAAAAAAATTGTATCGATAAAAATAACGTATGGAACAGAAAATATATTAAATAATTGTCGGACTTAGTCCATTTCATTATCTTTTATATATATATATATATATATATATATATATATATATATATATATATATATATATATATATATATATATATATATATGTGTGTGTGTGTATATTAGGTTGGTGCAAAAATAATGACGCAATAATGTCGTTTTTCACGTCAAAAATACGTCAAAAAACGACATTATTACGTCATTATTTTTGCACCAACCTAATATATATATCGAGCCTAGAAAAAATTTTAACAGAATGTAGAAAGCAGTGATTTCTGCATAATGGTTGAGGTTTCTTCTGGACTCGATGAATTAATTATAATTATCTCAATCACTTGTATATCCTTGCTTGAACCGGCTTTAAATGCTCTCGATGGGTAAGGGAAACTCGTATGAATTCCACCCCGGAATATGTGACCGCGCAACGCTATATCGAGTCGTATTTGTCGCATCTCCGTTGGAACAGTAGGTTTGACATTTGCCTGATAACCTAACTGTCAGGGTTTCAATTCTCGTTAGCGGATGCGCACTGCTGATGAGTGACAAATATAGAATGAAAAGGCCATCAAGTGCTTTCTGCATTCTTTTGAGGTTTCTTCTAGACTTGATGAATTACATAATTATGATTATTTCAAATCCTCTTATATATATATATATATTATAATTAATATATGATTATTTCAAATCCACTTATTTATATATATATATATATATATATATATATATATATATAAGTGAACATAGACGTCAACACTTACAGGCGACAGTCTGTTTTATGCTATATGCAATTGTCAGACCACGTGTGCTGTTATTTTTCTCGGCTATTTATATATATACGGGTCAGTGGTGCATTGTGGGTAGTCTGGCGGTTATATTGCATATAGCATGAAACAGCCTGCCGCCTCTGAGTGTTGACTTCTATGTTCACTTTTATATTTACACACGCCCTATCTCTGATATTGAGCACTTTATTCCATAAATATAGCGCACCGTAAGACTATATTTCTTTACACACACACACACACACACATATATATATATATATATATATATATATATATATATATATATATATATGAAGATTTATAGTTTTATGGTGTGCTATATTTATGGGATAAAGTGCTCAATATCAGAGATAGAGCATATGTACATATAAATATAAATGTGAACACTGAAGTCAACATTCAGAAGCGACAGGCTGTTTCATGCTGGACGATTGAGTCCAGCATGAAACCGCTTGTGTTGACTTTAATGTTCACTTTTATAATTTATGATATATATATATATATATATATATATATATATATATATATATATATATATATATATATAGAGAGAGAGAGAGAGAGAGAGTTGCAATATTCTAGATGGTAGTATTAAAAAGAGTGAAAAGTAATATACTATTGTTCCTTCGTGTCTGTGATAAAGAATTGATTTCTCCTGGAGGAAATAGATCACAAAATGGAAGCCAAGGTGACTTAATTTATCAATTTAACGAAACCATTATACCAGGAATCGAGGACCCCACTTCTCACCCTTTACCCAACCGCGTTTCTAACGAAAATGCACGTGCTTGCATACACGAATAACAGCCACTAAAAACCGTTCCATCTCAGCCTCGAGAACGTTTAACAGGCTGTTCAGAAAGATTGAGAGCGAAAATGCGGAGGAAGCCATCAGTACATTTCAAAGCTGTAAAATATTAGAAATAAGAATAATACTTTAAAAGTGCTGTGTTGGTGATATTCATGATCGCATGAAACACAATAAAACTGATATCAAAACCTTGTCTCTACATTACTAATTTATTCAATTCTAGACCTTTCGTCGGACTTTAGGCTAGCTTCTGCGGAGGTCTTATGTGCGACGAAAGACATGACTTACCTCAGAATTCGAGACGAGCACGTACGTGTTTTACCTGCTGATGACAAAAAGAGATATGGCCGCTACTGAAGACGCAATTTATGCGCGCCTATCTCGTCCAAAACGAGACGATATTTGCACACATGCAAATTTTGGCCGTATTGGAATAGCATAAAAAAGCGGGGTGCCAGCAGCACGACAGACCCGAAGTCATTCGGCGGACAGCGTGCAAAGTACGCATTGATAGACGGACAAAGAGAAAGTCGAAGTAGGCGTGGCTGAGCTGGTGTCTGTTTCACAACTGCCCAGTGTAACGGCTGAGAAAGGTAGTCCCGCAATCCATTTTCCTTGAGGTGACCGAAGAAGAAGAAAAAAATTTGTTCATTCTGACGGTCGTCTTTGAGTATAGAATCCAGAGGTTAGCAATGAATATTTCGAAGACAGTAGGAAAGCGTTGTTTAGGTTAGCAGTGGATATTTTGGTAAAAAGTAGCAGAGCGTAGTTCGTCCATCTGTTTCTCTTCGCCTGACAAGCTGGACTGGACATTCGGGTAGAGTAAACAAAATGGCCACCTTTATACACGACGGATTGAATGTTCTACGTCTTCGGATTGGTTAACCTTCTATTGGGGGACTATAAAGTGAGTCAAGTCATTTGGGCTAACTCACTAGTGTATACATATATATATATATATATATATATATATATATATATATATATATATACAAAAAACTGCAGCAAAAGTAGCTGGACTGCCGGCGAGCACCTCACTGCACTTTTTGCCCCCCTCCTCATCCCCGTTTTTCTCTACATTATGTAAGTAAAAGTTATACAAATTTAGAAATAAAAAATGTTAATCGACATCTGATACCTTGATCCTTGCTTTTGTTCTCAATCCTGTAACTCCTTGCGTGCTAGGGCCACTCCTGCCTTGCCCGTGGTGAATTACTTTAAAAAAAATATAAAAATGAAAAATAAATAAATGAAGAAGACGCCTAGCTGGCTCCTGGGAAGAGCTTTTGGGTTTTCGGCCTTTTACCTTCAGCGTCCTATGTACGTAAAAGTTATAAGAATTTAGAAATATATAAAATTATTTTATCTTTATTCGACACCTTAATTCGGCATAAACTTTCTTCGTATACGCAACCGATCTCCGTAGTTTGCACCCCTTCACATAAAGTCGCCCTTAAAAGACGTTAGGGAATCCGAACTATGTAAAAAGGGCGGATAGCAGACACGGAAGGAAAACTACGTAAGCTCCTACAGAAGGTGATGAAGGAAAGCTGGAAGAAAGGACTAAACACGAACTCTAAGAAAACAGAATGCATGATTATCCGCAAAAGAATAAGCCCAACATGAAAATTACAAATCGGAGATATCAAAATCAACCAATGACAAACATGTAAATACCTGGAAAGTCCACTATTTACATTATTCGGCCTATTGTCCTCATCTTTGTCACCATATTTATTACAGCGTTTCGGCCCTTCAGTATCTGTCTATATTTCTGAGATGAGGTATTATATACACTATTTACATTATTCGGCCTATTGTCCTGATCTTTGTCACCATATTTATTACAACGTTTCGACCGTTGTACGCTCCGGCCTTCTTCAGGTGTTGTTAATGTCCTGAAGGACACATGGCACAGTGGATAAAAGCGTTGGTTAGATCCAGTGACAGGACCCCAAAAGTGTGAGTTCAATACCTGGTTAAGGTGGCGGAGAGCTTTCAGAGGGGAATTAACAGGAGATAACTGACATCCATTAAACATGGTACGTGGAACTAGAACAGTCTACAACAGTCAGCGAAATAAAGGGTTCAGTTCGACATTCCAACCACCTGAAGAAGGCCGGAGCGTACAACGGCCGAAACGTTGTAATAAATATGGCCACAGAAATGAGGACAATAGTTCGAATAATGTAAATAGTGTACATAATACCTCATCTCAGAAATATAGACAGATACTGAAGGGCCGAAACGTTGTAATAAATATGGCGACATAGATGAGGACAATAGTCCGAATAATGTAAATAGTGTACATAATACCTCATCTCAGAAATATAGACAGATACTGAAGGGCCGAAACGTTGTAATAAATATGGCGACAAAGATGAGGACAATAGGCCGAATAATGTAAATAGTGTACATAATACCTCATCTCAGAAATATAGACAGATACTGAAGTGCCGAAACGTTGTAATAAATATGGCGACAAAGATGAGGACAATAGGCCGAATAATGTAAATAGTGTACATAATACCTCATCTCAGAAATATAGACAGATACTGAAGTGCCGAAACGTTGTAATAAATATGGCGACAAAGATGAGGACAATAGGCCGAATAATGTAAATAGTGAGCATAATACTCACATATGTGAGCATAATACTTCATCTCAGAAATATAGACAGATACCTGGAAAGTCTTTTAAGAGAGGACAAAAAGTGTGACACTGAAATCCGAAGGCGTATCGTGATAGCCAAAGATGCCTTCCAAAAGCTATGCAGAGTATCAAGTGACAGAAAAACTTTGTTAGAAACAAATAAAAGAGTACTGAACTGTTACGTGATATCTGTCCTCCTATATGGATGTGAATGCTGGACAATTTCCTCAAAGATGAAGAAGTAACTTGAAGCAGCAGAAATGTGGTTCTACAGGAGGATGCTGAGAATATCATGAACACATCATGTGAAAAACGACGAGGCTTTATAGAAAACGGAATTAAAACGGAAACATAATTAACATCAGGAGGAGACAGATGAAATTTATGGGGCGCGTAATGGGGAAGGAGTGCTTGGAAAATTTGATACTCACAGGACAGATTGAGGGAAAACAAAGCATGATGTATTTGACGGCTTGAGTAAATGGGTTGCGGAAGGGAGTTTAGGAGAAATAACGAAAGGACAATTTATTTTGAGTTACAAGACAGGAAAATGTGGAGAGCCATGATCTCTTACGTCCTGATGGGGGGGCACGTTACACAAAGACGTACATATTGGGTGATGCGAAAATATTGGACACATAAACATTTTTAATTGGGATTTATATCGTTGCTATTAGGTTGGTTTTCTCACATAGTAACATATGTGAGAAAATGACATTATTTTTGCACCAAATTAATATTCGCCTGAAATATCAATCGTATTTATCAAATAAACAAATAAGTATAATGCAGTTATATGCCCTGCGTGTTACCCCAGTAATACGCCATTCCTTCCTGGGATAGACCAGTTGCCATCCAAGGCTATAGAACCGGGTCTATCCTGTTATTTACCCATAGCTGTGAGGAAAAGAAGATGATTCATACCTTCCCTTAAGGTATTAGCACGTAAATGAATGTAATGGATTTGACTGGAATTCGAACTCGGCTCTCCTATTTCTCAATCCGAGCCGCTATCCATTACTCCACCGCATCCCCTAAAAGTCTTTTATGTGCCATGCGTGATACACGCTGAGGCGATCATGTATCTTTCGATACATGACTGATGAGGCAGTTTTTTTTTCCGCAGTAGGTTGCCATTTCTTTCTGCTGTAGACCAGTTGGCATCCAAGGCTATAGAACCCAGTCAGTCCTGCTATTTACCCATACCTTTTCGAGGGGTGGAGAAGAAGAAGATTCATACCTTTCCCAAGGGTGTTAGCCCGTAAGTGAATGTAATGGATTTGACTGGAATTCGAACTCTGCTCTTTGATTCCACAATCCGTGCCTCCTAGTTAGTTATGTGCCATGCGTGATACACGCTTAGGCGATCATGTATCTCTCGATATATCACTGATGAGGCAGATTTTTCTCGCAGTAGCTTGCCATTTCTTTTGCGGTAGACCAGTTGCCATCCAAGGCTATAGAACCCGATCTGTTCTGCTATTTACCCATAGCTCGGGGAGAAGAAGAGGATTCATACCTTTCCCAAGGGTATTAGTACATAAGTGAATGTGATTGATTCGAATAGAATTCGAACTCGGCTCTCCGATTCCTCAGTCCGAGCCGTTATCCATTACCTCCTGATTCATGGTACTACTGATTAATATTTAAGACACTTTTAGCAACATGCATTTCTGCTGATTAATGTGTTTTATTATTATTTTTGGCATGCGTTGTTTGTGGATTAATGTAACAGACAGACCATAATTTTCGTGAAGAATTTTCCTTAAACGCACATTCTTTAGACGAGTGTCTCTTAGACATTTATTCCTTTAATCAGAGTTCCTTAGATGAAAATTCCTCACACTAATGTTCTGGATCCAAGTTTCTCAATGACCCGAAGTGTTTGAGAATGTCTTCGTTTTCTGTGATAGCAGAATATTGAGATTTAGTTAGAAAAGATTTTGACACGCCACTAGCAGGAAATGCAGCTTCATAAATTTGTCGATTCGAGCCAAGACAAGAGGAAAAGTAACATGATACAACGTAAAGCCATTAATAATACGAAGGATAATAAAATTAGTTATACTAGCGAGGATGTTGATAAATTTACGAAAAACAGCGATAACAATAAATGAGACATTTAATAATATGGACGGACGAATATGATCAATATTGAATAGCAACAACGAAAATAATAATAATAATAATAATAATAATAATAATAATAATAATAATAATACCTCAAAAGACGCGCGAGATTTTCACGGTCGTCCTGTTTGAATTTTATTTTGGTTTGGTTGGTTGGGTTTTATGGCATATCAACTACTGTGGGTCATTTAATGCCAAATTAAGGTGTATATATATATATATATATATATATATATATATATATATATATATATATATATATATATATATATATATTAGGTTGGTGCAAAAATAATGACGTAAAAATGTCGTTTTTTGACGTATTTTGAACCTCAAAAAACGACATTAGTACGTCATTATTTTTGCACCAACCTAATATATATATAGCTGGCAACATTATCTTCTCAAAAACGTATAGCTGGCAACATTATTTTTCCGAAAACATTATCTGAAGCCTTGTTGTTGGACGTAGTTTATCGTCATACCCAGGACGCGGGTGTAGTTTATCGTCATACCCAGGACGGAATTTTATTTTCGGATGAATCTTAATATTTAAGTTAATGACTGAATAAGCTAACATCGAGTTCTATGACAATAAAATAACCATAGAACTTTAGTGTGTGATTTGCTCACTCGAGTAAGTTTGTAACAAATCTATTTATCATCTCTCAGTTGCATTTCTGTCTTTGGGCAGAGTGCGCTCAGGAGCGGCTCCGTCAGAGTCGCAACTGAGGAAAATGATACTGAAAGGTTACCAGCCCTGGGGAACAGCAGCCCGAAGTTTAGCGCACTCTCATTGCACCAGAGAGAGGGATCGCTGCTTCCTACGTGGTCAGTGTAACCGACGGTTGCGAGAGCTGCGGGCAATTTTTGTTCCTAGCCCGAGTGTTGATATGCCGTAAAACAAAATAAACCAAACCAATCTAAACCAAAGAATACATATTCTATTCATACGAATCTATCCTAAAAATGTTGCCGGCATTAAATAATCCATTGAGGTTGATATGCCGTAAAACAAAATAAGCCAAACCAATCTAAACCAAAGGATACATATTCTATTCATACGAATCTATCCTAAAAATCTTGTCGGCAATTAAATAACCCATTGAGGTTGATATGCCGTAAAACAAAATAAACCAAACCAATCTAAACCAAAGAATACATATTCTATTCATACGAATCTATCCTAAAAATGTTGTCGGCATTAAATAACCCATTGGG
>OZ010575.1:69902575-69907575 GCA_963932145.1 Acanthosepion lycidas | reverse complement strand
AAAGCACTGGACGGCCGTTTCGTCCTATATTTGGGACTCATCTGCAGTGCGCATCCACTACCGAGAACTTGCACCTTACCAAATCTTGCAGTATATCTACAAACGATAATGGGTGTGTTCCCATTCACATAAATACAGTAGTAAATACTGTATGTTGGTCTACAATTGGACATTCATCTCCAGCTGTGCTGGTCCAACTGTTTGCTTCCGGGCACAGAGAACCCCCAGACGAGGCTATGTCGAAGAGGAGAGTCTAGTCTCGGGATCCAGCTACCCGACCCCGTTTTATACGGAGTCTACCGGAAATTTTTGGCCTAGCGTACGGGCTCGGATAGCCAAATTAAATTTGGCCTTGTATCACATCTCGCGTGGAGTGGTTGTCAGTTATACTGCAGTTGGACATTCGTCTTCAGCTGTGCTGGTCAAACTGTCTGCCTCCGGGCAGAGAGGATCTCCAGAGGAGGCTATGTCGAAGGGCGGAGTCTCGTCTCAGGAAACAGCTACCCGACCTCGTTTTATACAGGGTCTACGGGGAATTTTTGGCCGAGGTTATGGACTCGGATAGCCGACCCAGTTATGTGTTGAATAACATGACTGACTGCGATCTATAGCCTTGGTTGGCAACCAGCCTACCGTAGAAAAAAATGGCAACCTACAACGAGAAAATCAGTCATGAATCGAAAGGGACATGATCGCCCAAGCGTGAATCACATATGGCACTACTGAGACTGATGGAGTTCATCATTTGTTCGTGAAAACGTCATTTAGGAGGCATGTAACATTGAAACGAATTCATTAAAGCAGAGGAGAAAAATCATAAGAAACGGGCGTCCTGGGTCTGACGATAAACTACGTCAAGCAACAAGGCTTCAGATAATGTTTTCGGAAAAATAATGTTGCCACCTATACGCTTTTGAAAAAAATAATGTTGCCAGCTATGCGTTTTTTGAAAGAATAATGTTGCCAGCTATACGTTTTTTTGGAAAAATAATGTAATAATGTTGCCAGCTATGCGTTTTTTGAAACAATAATGTTGCCAGCTATACGTTTTTTTGGAAAAATAATGTAATAATGTTGCCAGCTATGCGTTTTTTGAAACAATAATGTTGCCAGCTATACGTTTTTTGGTAAAAATAATGTTGCCAGCTGTATGTTTTTGAAACAACAAGGTTGCCATCTATACGTTTTTTTGGAAAGAATAATGTTGCCAGCTATACGCTTATGAAAAAACAATGTTGCCAGCTATACGCTTATGAAAAAACAATGTTGCCAGCTATACGTTTTTGAAAGAAAATAATGTTGCCAGCTATATGTTTAATAGTACTGTATATTTAATATATGTATAGGTATATGTGTATGTATGTATGTATGTATATGTACATATATATATATATATATATATATATATATATATATATATATGTGTGTGTGTGTGTGTGTGTGTGTATATATATATATATATATATATATACCTTAATTTGGCATTAAATGACCCACAGTTGCTGATATGTCATAAAACTCAACCAACCAAACGAAACCCTAGCCAAGGGTTAAATCGAACATAGATAAATGAACCAAAAAGAGCGAATTAAGAACCCGTATGTAAATCGTGGAAACGAAACCAGAAAGGAAATTCTTTTGACTTTTTTTTAATTGGTATCACACCCTGCAAATTCAGTTAAGCCACTAAGAGAAGAATTAGGAACAGAAACGTTAATAATAAGATGGAAGAGGAAAGTGTAATCAGCAAGGCAGTATATAGCGATTGACATTGCATTTAAATTTATGCAGATCAAAATTTGCTGGAAAGCATGGAGCCGGAAGAGAGTTCCACAAGCGAGAAAATAAACTCTTAGCATAGAACCTACGGTTGCATCTAGCCAGCTCAACTGTAAATTAATGAGATCTCAAGGCCAATCAATAATGCGCTTAAATTCAAAAAGTCTAGGTACCATAGCGAAAACCAATATATATATATATATATATATATATATATATAAACGCTACATAAGAGTTCTCATGTTTCAAAACAAGAGCCGAAAACTTCAATTCGAATTTGAAGTTTTCGGCTCTTGTTTTGAAACATGAGAACTCTTACGTAACTTGTTGGAATCATATTTTTAAATAAATAATTATATTTATGCTCTACTTTTGTATCGAGCACTAGTTTTTTTTTAAATAATAACAAAAATACTAAAGAACTTTGGATTATTTACCTAACCAGTTCTTTCCTATTTTCTATATATTTTCACACACACACACACACACACACACATACATATATATATATATATATATATATATATATATATATATATATATATATACAAAATGTGTATCGGGTCGGAGAACGCCGAGTTCGAAGTCCAGTCGAGTTTGTTACCTTCATTTGCGCACAGATAGCCCTTGCGGAGAGAATGTGGGTGGGGATTGCTGCTATGTAAGTGACATGACGGAATCAAGTGAGAGAGGGGTTGGTGGGTGCAAATATAATTCTTCTCCAACAAGGATTCGGGGGGTGCTTTTGAATTCTATCAAGAATGGAAAGTGGGGACCCGACAGCTCCCGCCCAAATATAGCAATACTACACCATTTTCGGTCTGATCTGTCTCTTATGAAGGTAGACAGCATGAATAATAAATGCCGATCACCTATTGATCAAATCAGGGAGGCGTCAAACAAGGATTTGGGGATGATTTCAATTGTATTAAGCCTGAAAATGGAGCTCCTGCCCAAATATGGCAAGAGTACTCCATTTTCAGCCTGGTATGACCCTTATAAAAGTAGAGAATAGCATGAGGATTCAGGTAATTACTAGAGCGGTACAGGGAGCCGCTCATTTTGCTGTGGCTGGGGTCCTTCCCCTTTACCAAGCCACTGTCTACGACGCTTAACATTTCGATAAAAGATCCATTTTTCGTCGCCGGTCACAAGTCTATCCAAAAAAGGTGAAACAATTTGGCGAGAATGGAGAGAAGAGCAGATGTCAACTCGGAATTTGAGATTGTTTTCAGACAATTCATGAGGCACCCATTTTCCAAGTTTAGGAACTTTTCCAAGTTGTTGAAGATGACGATGAACAGTTGTATGGTTTGAACTGAGAACCACTGCCAATTCCTCAACTGATAAAGCAGGATTTTCTTCAAGGGATGCTTCAAGAAGCTTTTCATCAAACTCAACTAGACGTCCGGTTCGATCTTCATCTTTAAGGGTGAAATCTCCACCTCTGAATTTTGCAAACCATCTTCTGCAAGTTCTTTCATTCACACATTCCTCTCCATAAACTGAGTGAATGTTTCTAGCCGCTTCGACTGCTGAGTTTCCTTTCTTGAACTCATAAAGCATTATGTGCCTCAAATGATTCTTGGGTACTTCCATGTTAGCAAGGTTTTAATCAAACAAAATTTAATTTTATTGTTCTCTGAAATAAAATTTGATCAGTTTAAATGCATCTAAACATAAAAAATAATGTTCAGCTCCATTAGACATTATAAAATACTCTTTAAATTTCGTTCATTTTAAAAAAAGTTAAAATTCGGACAGAACTTACGGGACGACCTGATAGTTTTTCAATCAAATCTAGACATTTAGTAGAATCAGAGCTTGGAAGATAGTGTTTAACGGATAAGAAGAGGAAGTTTCTATTGACGCAGCCATATGTAGCCGCTAGAAATAATTTAAAAAGCACTATTCAACTTTTTCATTGAATTAAATAATTACAAATTCGAAGAAAAGATAAGTGTTGTGGTGCTCTCCCCTTTTTACATAAGATAGACTCGTCCAAAGTATACTTATACTGACAGAGAGAATACCTGCTGTTGAGATCCGTCTCAATACAGTCTTTGACTGTTTCCGACGGCTGTCGGACTCTCTGCGTTAGCAGAGAGGAACCCGGAAGGTTTCGTCCGGGGAGGTAGACAGGGCCTGAACCCGTCTAGGCGGGTTCAAAGGCTATATTTTTGGCCGAGCCTACGGGCTCGGGGATACCCACATTAAACCGGCCTTGTGCCACATTTGGTCCTCGTGGGTGGATTGATAAATACTGAGATCCGTCTCGATACAGTCTTTGACTGTTTGCGACGGCTGTCGGACTCTCTGTGTGGGTGGATTGATAAATACTGAGATTCGTTGAGATACGTTGAGACAGGTTGAGAGATACGGAGACAGACACAGAGTGTTCTCAGAGAGTTATACAAGAGTCCAGAGAGAGAGAGAGAGAGAAAGAGAGAGAGAGAGAGATGATTACGGCTTTACTTACAGAGACTTGTACATATACTTTCTACTAACCCGCATTCCTGGACTACTAATCTTTACTTCAAGTCTCTATTCTTGTAAAAGTCAAGTGACATACCTGCCAAACATGGCTGCCTTCTTCTGTTTCCTTGTAAAGCAAGCCAGCTGATTTTACCTCATTTTATAGGAGAGTGCCTAATACACCAGTTAGGTTGGCCCATTTTGCTAGAATAGACCTGCCCAATACATTTGCATGAGGGGTCTTTATTCCCCCATATATTTCTCCATGAAATGACTCAAGTCAATTTTGGCTTTGGCCTACACTTGCCTACTTGTGTGTCAGACCACTGGCAAGCTAACTAATATTCTACAATTTTTAATACACTTATTTTTCTATCTTAATTACCGGCGTTGTTTATTTATTTGTGCAGGATTCCATTCCCGGAATCCACAACAATAACAAAATGAATAAATAAATACACATTACCTATTGATCAAATCAGGTAGGCGACAAACAAGGATTTGGAGATGATTTGAATTGTACCAAGACTGAAAATTAAGCTGCAGCCCAAATATGGCAAGAGTGCTCCATTTTCAGCCTAATATGACTCTTATAAAAGTAGAGGATAGCATGAAGAGTCAGGTATTTCCTGGAGCGGTACAAGGAGCCGATCATTTTACCTGCCTCTCTAGCGATCGTATGTACGAATTCCACTTGAAGTCTGGGGTTAGTTTAAGGCCCAATAGTCTCTCAAGGCACGGTGCTT
>OZ010575.1:69867575-69897575 GCA_963932145.1 Acanthosepion lycidas | reverse complement strand
CCTCTCTCTGTATATATATATATATATATATATATATATATATATATATACATATACATATACATATACAAAAGGAAAACTTATCTTAGCCGTCTCGTTTCGTCCTCTGACGGACTTTATCAAGGCAAATGTGATGATTTGATTTGGCATCATGTATTTATAAACAAAAGGTTACTGTCAGTTTTGCAACATATTTAAAACCATCCGATACTGAAATAATTTTTAAATTTATCCCATGCTAAATTAATTTAAATATTAATTGCATAAAATAGATATTAATTGCATAATAATTTAAATATTAATCGCATACAATAGATATTAACTGCATATCAATTTAAATATTACTTGCATAAACTAAATATTAATTGCACAATAATTTCAATATTGATTGAATGCAATAAATATTAATCGTATAATAATTTAAATATTAATTGCATAATATAAATATTAATTGCATAAAATAAATATTAACTGCATAATAATTTAAATATTATTTGTATACAATAATTATTGCATAATAATTAATTATTAATTACATAAAATAAATATTAATTGCATAATAATTTAAATATTAATTGTATACAATGAATATTGATTGCCTAATAATTTAAATATTAATTGCATACAATAAATATTCATTACATAATAATTTAAATAATAATTACATAGTACTTTAAATATTAATTGCATAAAAAGAAATCAACTTCATTTACTTACTATCGTTTGTTAGAAATTTAATTGAAAATGCATCCTCCATATTGTAGACTTTTCCGCTAGCCTTATAAATATTGATGGGCATCTATTAAATTAAAAATACCTACATTAAAAAGGCCTTGTGCCACATTCAATCCTCGTGGGTGGATTGATAAATACCATCTATTAAATTAAAAATTGAAAAAAAAAGTAGTATTTGAACGGACAGTTCAAGTATAGACCGAGAAAGACAAGTGGCAAACGGATTCTTGATAAATTTCAAAGAAGAATCTGCAATGTTATAGATTCTTACCTGGTATCTCGGGTTTTTAGTTGCTTTACAACCGACGTAACGTAGCTTCCCCGTCTCATTTCTATAAATGTAATTTGTTCTGATGAGCTTTCCTCTATGGAAATCTCTTAACGAATTTAAGGGCAGTACTAAGATTGCCGGCAAGGTCAGTTGAAACGATGTAAACCGTAAGTTCTATGA
Source organism: Acanthosepion lycidas (assembly GCA_963932145.1). Lineage (NCBI taxonomy): Eukaryota > Metazoa > Mollusca > Cephalopoda > Sepiida > Sepiidae > Acanthosepion > Acanthosepion lycidas. The sequence continues at coordinate 69,896,389 of OZ010575.1, read as the reverse complement.
TATTAGTTTCCTCTGTTGGACCACTCGTTTGTGCAGCTCTCTTCTGGCTTGCCAGCTAACATTGATCGCCGAAAATTTAAATGTAATGGCAGTCGTTATTTTCTGTCTTCATAAGAAGTCAGTCAGTTATGTGCCATGGGTGATCCACGTTTAGGCGATCATGTATCTTTCGATATATGACTGACGAGGCAGATTTTTTCCCGCGGTAAGGTGCCATTTCTCTCTGTGTTAGACCAGTTGTTATCCAGGTCCTATAGAACCCGGTCTGTCCTACTATAAATAGTATATGATATGAATAGATATGAATCCCCTTCTCCCCCCATAGCTGGGGGGTGGAGAAGAGGATTCATATCTTTCCCAAGAGTATTAGCACACCAGTCAGTTATGCGCCTTGCGTGATACACGCTTGGGCAATCATGTACCTTTCGATACATGACTGACGAGGCAGATATTTTTTCCATTCCTTTCCGCGGTAGACCAGTTGCTGTCCTTGGGGGAAAAGAAGAGGATTCATACATTTTCCCAAAAGTATTAGCACGTAAGTGAATGTAATGGATTCGACTGGAATTCGAACTCGGCTCTCCGATTCCACAATCCGTGCCTCCTAGTCAGTTAAGTGTCAAGTGTAATACACGCTTAGGCGATCATGTATCTTTCGATACATGACTAACGATGCAGATTTTTTCCCGTGGTAAGTCGCCATTTCTTTCTGCGGTAGACCAGCTGCCATCTATGGCTATAGAACCCAGTCTGTCCTGCTATTTACACATAGCTAGAGGGAAAAGAAAAGGATTCATATCTTTCCGAAGGGTATTAGCAAGTAAGTGAATGTAATCGATTCGACAGAAATTCGAACTCGGCTCTCCGATTCCGCAAGCCATGACTCCTAGTCAGTTACATGCCATGCTTAGAGGATCATGTATCGAAAGATACATGACTGACGAGGCAGATATTTTTCCCATTTCTTTCTGCGGTAGACCAGTTGCTGTTCTGGGGAGAAAATAACAGGATTTATAGCGTTTGCAAGGGTATTAGCACGTAAGTGAATGTAATCATCTCGACTGGAATTCGAACTCGGCTATTCCTCAATCAGAGCCGCTATCCTTTACTCTACTGTGCTCCCTTCATAATGGTTATTCTTATATTGTCCACTCTCTTTAATACGAGTTTTTTCTCATATTTATTAACATTCACTTATCTCTTACGTCTTGGTTGCTTTATTACCTTGCTGGGGGTGAAATGGTTAAAAATAAAAAAGAATACCCAAGTGTGAAGCTAAAATTAATTTTGTCGCGAAACAATAATTAATGATCGAAAAGGAGAACTTAATTATTAAAATTAATAAAAAAATTATTATTGACAATTTTTGTACACACCAGGGGACTGATGGTGTATCAGTGAGTCCATGAAGTAGTTTAGGGTCCAAAAAGATTTGGGGACTCCTGTCTCATACGAACTAAGTGATTACTAAGCCTATATTTCCGTCTCATCAAAATCTACCCACATCTTCTCACACGGAAAGGAGAAGGTGACGCCTTTGCATTTCTGCGATAACGTCACCGGCAAACAAAAATGGACGCGTATTATAAAAAAAAAAAAAAATGTCTACGGAATAGATATTGTAGAACAAGAACATTGTTCAATCGACTAAAACAAGCGAGCCATAGCAATTTAAGTGACGCCTGTGTAAGCTTGTGAACAAATTCCACGATTTGGTTTGGTTTTACGGAACCGCAATCAATCTGAACGCATTTATCTGATGGCCGAGTTCGTAAATGCGATTGGATGAGCGCGTCCTTAAATGTGATTGGTTGAGGGAATTTGCTTACGCACTCATGCAGATGATCTTCTGCGCATGTGGGTTTTGCACGGGATGGCAACGCTTCACGTCAATACAGCCTATTGATTTTATTAATAAAACCTGAAGCCAATGTTCAGCTTGACGCAATGTCTCTGCATCGGTTTTATATAAACATGAAATCGGGAAGAGATTATGGTACATTTGGCGGGAAAGTTTTTTTTTTTTTTTATTATTATTATTTAAGCAACAAATATGTCAAACTAACTGATTCTATTAGGGTGGTGCAAAAATAATGACGTAATAATGTCGTTTTTTTTTACGTTAAAAAATACTTCAAAAAAAGACATTATTACGCCATTATTTTTGCACCAACCTAATATTAATCGTGTCGCACCATGCAAGGCGATAAAAGCCACTTAGACACAAGGTTGGTTGTTTGGTTGTTTTGTTTAATAGCATATCAAAACCTCAGTGGGTCATTTAATGCCAACAAATATCTTTTTAAATAGATTCATAGCGATATTTTGGAAAAAAAAGGCTGTGTATATCTACATATATATTTGAATCATTTTTCAGTTACTCATATTTTTGTTTTTTTTAGGAAATTTACAGTCTTGGATGGTTTTATTTTCGTAAAAGGTTTTATTTTTAAATTATTCCCTTGGTAAATTTTTGTTCGCACTAGCTCAAAGTCTACACACTCTAACAGTATATGTTTCGCTGTAAATTTGAATTATTGCTGTTAATAATTTTTTTTATTACAAATTATTTCTGGTATTAAAACCTATTTTACACAACTTTGGGTGTTAACTATTTGCCCATAGCTAGGACCCTAACAGGTGCTACCACCCCGGGTCAGGGTGGACCTGGGAACACCAGCAATTAAGAGGTGGTTCCATGCTCCTCAAAAACTCCTAATCAGAGGCCTTGCTGCTGGACGTAGTTTATCGTCTTACCCAGGAAGCGGATGTAGTTTATCGTCATACCCAGGACGGTTTAGACACAAGGGGTTACTGAGAGGAAAAGAAACAGACAAGAGAATAAAAGAACAAAATTCAAGATGGCAGATAAATAGGGTCTAGTATTGTATTTAAAGTTTTGAATATCGTGTTTTTTTTTGTTTTTTGTTTTTTACGGCCTATCAAACCATTGCGTGTTATTTAAACTAAATAAATATTTTTACTATCCGCCTATATCCCTGAGATAAAGTATTATGAATATTTGCATTATTTTTTTTTTATACATTTCACCCCAAGCAAGGGGGAGAAGCCACTAGGACGCAAGGGGTTACAGAAAATTTAGAGCAAGATCAGATAGGAGTGATAGAAGAAAGGATGAGGAGAAGGATAGTTGATAGATCAAGGCAACTAGAGATGTCGATTGACATTACATTTGAATAGCTGGAGATTATAGCCCTCATGGAAACTGGAATAGGGAAGGGAGTTCCATAGGCGAGAGGTGCAAGACATGAAGCTATTGGAGTAGAAGAGACGGCTACATTTAGGAGTTTCGACAGTGAAGGGGTGAGAGCGGGATGCCAGCCTCATATGGCGCTTGAACTCATGAAGTCTGGGAACCAGCGAATGCAGCTCCTCGGAGAAATTGCCATGAAAGTATTTGTAAAAAAGACAGAGAGAAGCGACGGCGCGTCTGTGAGAAAGTGACTGTAGACGAGATGCCAGAGCAGGGCCAATTATATTGCATATCCGCCTCTGGAGCCTATCAAGAACCCCGAGGCAAACAGAAGGGGCACCAGACCATATATGGCAGCAATACTCCATGCAAGGGCGAATTGTTGATTTGTAGATTTACATTATTCGGACTGTTATTCTCATCTTCTCATCATCATTGCCATATTCACAACGTTTCAAACATTGTACGCTCTGGTCTTCTTCAGGTGATTGGAATTTCGAATCGAACCCTTTATCTCGTCCGCCGTCGGTAGATTGTTCTAGTTCCACGCGTCATGCCTCTCCCGGATGTCTAAGTATTAGTTATTTCCTGAATTTTTTTTCGTTCACTTCTGCTGTAGTCAGGTATTGATCTCACAGGTTTTTGGGTTTATCCACTGGATTATTTCAAACAAAGCTTTTACCCACTCGGTCATGTGTCCTTGGAGATTTTTTTCTTTTCTTCAGGTAATTGGAATTTAAAACTGAAACCTTTTTTTCGTCCACCAGGGTAGATTTTTCTAGTTCCACGTGCCGTGCTTCTTCCAGATTTCCCTTTAACTCAACGGTCCAAGTTTTGATTCCTCAAGGACACATGGCCCAGTGGATAAAGTCATTGGTTAGATCCAGGGACTAGACTCAAAGAGTTGTGACCTTAATACCAGGCTACTTAGAGAGTTGAGTTAAAAGGAGATAACTGACACATTAGGAAGCGGCATGGCGCGTGGAACTAGAACAATCTACCCCTGGTGGACGAAATAATGGTTTCAGTTTGAAATTCCAGTCGCCTGAAGAAGACCGGAGCGTACAACGACCGAAACGTCGTGAATATACCAATGAAGATGAGGATAACCGTCCAAATGGTGTAAATAATGTAAATAAAATATTTTTAGACTGTAAGAATTTTTTGGAAATGGTAATGATTGACTGATACAACTCGGCCTATTTAACCCATAGCTAGGGGAACAAGAGGTGGATTCATACATTTCCCAAGAGAATTCGCGCGTAAATGTATATAACAAATCAAACTGGTATTGCAACTGCTCTCCGATTAAAAATTCCGAGCCATTATCGATTAAACCACTCACACATCCAAGCTGGTATTCTGAAGCGGTCTACCATCTGTGTACTGACATCATTTTTGTAAGCGAGAGTAAGATGCGTGTTGTTACTTCGTAACCATATGAACCTAGCTTGGTCGCTGTAGTAGCATACCTATGGACGACGATTGGTATGTCCCCATTCACATAAATACAATAGTAAATACTGTATGTTGGTCTGCAGAATCACCTTCAGCTGTGCTTGTAACTATTTTTATAGTGATTTTCCAAGCGTAGCTTAGATGTGGCACAAAGCCGAAAATATGGGGCACCCAGTGAGGACCGAACTCACTACTCTGTCATAACTGTTCTAGCGAGACAAGCTTGTTAACCATTACACCGTCTCAGGGAAGTCCCTTCTCACTATTTTTATATCTACCACGAAACATTACATTATTTACGAATTTTGACTCCGGAGCTCAAACAGAAGGGTAAAAATTGTTCAGGAACGCAGAGCTTAAAGGATTATGGTTTGAGTCTTTCTTTCTGGAACACATTTTCGAGAAGATGTGAGATTAGTTCATTAGCCATTACAATATGTTAAGGCGCCAAATATATGTTAGTTTTATGGGACGCCGAAGTCGAATGCTAGTGTCACGGTGAACTCCATATTATTTTCAATCTTTATAGCAGTATTTCTCAATCTATTTAGCGTCCTGGGTATGACGATAAACTACATCGGCGTCCTGGGTAAGACGATAAACTACATCCGCGTCCTGGGTAAGACGATAAACTACGCCCAACAGCAAGGCCTCTGATAGTACGTTTTAGAAAAAAATAATGTCGCCAGCTGAACGTTTTTGAAAAAATATTACCAGCTATACATTTTTGAGAAAAAAAAAAATATATATATATATATAGTTAGTGTTTTTAGGGTTAAGAGAACCGTGCAGAACAGCTGACGTGCCAATATATATATATTAACAGAAATGGATTTTTGACAAAACAAAAATATTACCAGGAAAAAAAGTTGTCGGCATTAAATGACCCATTGAGGTTGATAGGCCGTAAAACAAAACAAACCAAACCAATTCTCAATCTATTTAAATAGCGACAAATGAAAATATCACGGCCTACTTACCATAGTTTTTAAAGGGTATAGGTTTAAATGTTAAGATAAAACCATAGATTTGAAAAAAAATAATAGAGACACAAATATGAACTTACTTTATTTCAATGTTTCTATTCAACTATTTGTGCGGCTTATTTAGTATGAAACCTGTGACTGGTAGTTTTTTTCGGGATTTATTCAATGCTAGCAGCATGGCCCGGCGTTGCCCATCCTTTATTCAAAAATCGTACGACTCATACAGCAATCGCTATAACTTGACTTAAAATATTTTTGCCCTTCCTTGCCTTTAAAGGAGTGCCCTTTGCCATGCTGATGTTGCTACATGCCTTACTTCTTGCCTATCTCACACTGCGAATTTTTTCTATGCTCTATACTAAACATTAAATCTTTTACGAAAAAAGAACTAAACAAAATGAACACAAAACGATCAGCTTTAAAAAAGGACTCGTAACTAGAAAAAAACGAATGAAAAAAGAATGTTAACAACAAATACTTTTTCACACCCAACCCAGTTCTGCGGAATCAGAATCAACGTTGAGTTTGAGCAAGCGAATGAGCCAATTGGAGTAAAGTGCCATGCAGATTTAAATTTTTCCCACTTGTGACGAATGCAGCTATCGATTTTTTTAGCATGCTAGTTAACATTCGTGTCAGTCAGCTGTTGGCTCTGACGTTGGCCAATAGAATCTTCCTGCCTATTCGTGGCAGCCAGCTATGAGCTCTCACTCTGGCCAGTAGAAAATGTCCGCAAACTACATGAAAACTGCCGTAGAAACATGAAAAAATCGATTATTTCCACTATCGATGGGAGTTGGTAAATGCAAAGTCGGTGTTGGCCGTCCGGCTAACTTGGAGCATGTGCACGTAAATTTTGGTGCAAATCCGTCGAAAATTGCGGCCCTGCATTCGTTACACACACACACACACACACACACACACACACACACACACACACACACACACACGTGCTGCCTTTTATAGATCGAGATTTCAAGGTACATTTAACCCTAAGAACACTAACAATCAATTAAAATTACACCACTACTAATCATACTCGATTTTGAAAATATCAAAAAATATATATGTACATATATATATTAAATATAAATCTTTATTTAAATATTATAAATGCAGGCACTTCAAACTTTGTACTTTGAGTTAACATAAATAAGAATTTAAAAACATTATTTAGGTTAGAAAATCAGGTACTGAAAATTGTAATTAAAAATAGGAAAATTTGCGCTGGGTACTATGGGTACCCAGGGTCAGTGTTTTTAGGGTTAAGAGAACCGTGCAGAACAGCTGACGTGCCAAGGTACTGTGATTAATTATTCCTGCTCTGTCGTGTCCGCTTCATCAGGGCTACACACAATTATGAATTCATAGATTTTCCTTCCGTCTAGGGTTACCAAACACGGCTATAATCTCTAGTCCGTCCTGCTATTTAAGCCATAGCTACGGGACATAAATTTATATAAATATTTATGATTGCGTATTGGTACGGCATTAAATGCACTTGTGCTTTGAAATATTCAAATCTAGAAAAATTTGCGAAAGTTTTTCCGGGATCGATAATTGATCTGCTTGATTCGTGAATTAATTAGACGGCTTTAATTAATTGGACTCGCTCGTGCTGGCCACTTCTTAAAAAGTTCGCCATCTTTGAAGTACCTCGTTCAAGTACGATTTTCAGCATTTGACAGTCTTACCGTAATTAAGACACGAGCAAGAAAAGAGACGAGTTTTGTACAAAAAAGAAACAAAAAATCCCAAAACGACCGTAAAAAGATGTAAAAATGATCTAAAACAGATGTAAAAAAAGATCTAAAAAAGATCTAAAAAGATGAAAAAAAGATGTAAAAAAAGATGTAAAAAAGATCTTAAAAAGATGAATAAAAGTTTAAGCGGAAACGTAAAGTAATAACAATCACCAATTCTTTTCGAAGAGATAAATATATTGATCGGTATCGATTTGTATCTTCTGCTTAAACTTAGAAAGCGGTATGATCGTTCTCTTGCTCTGTATTTGATTTAGATCAATTTTTTTTTTCGAAAATCGATCGGATGCACTTGATTCGTATCGATTGAGCCTTGTATGTTTTTGGATTAGGAATCGATATTCTTTATTTATTTATCAACATGAGAGAGCGATTGGGTGTACATTCAATCAAGTGTCTTCCATTTCGAATATAAAACCTATCATTAATGTTTTCCTCCGTCTTTCTTTGAGTTGTTCAGCTAAAAAAGAAGTGTTTAAAATTGATTTTCTGTCAGCACCATTGTCATCCCAAATGAGCAATAGGGAGAGGAAAAACATTCAGGCCTTCAGTAATGGTACCAATATTCATACTCTGGCTTCAATCTTCAAATCTCATTCACGAATCAAGAGAACGGTGAATAAGTCTAAAAAAGAGGGAACAATACGTTAAAAGAGCGAATCCTTATGTGATAGAACACCGTTCTCATCAATTGCTAATACAGTTTCGCAAACCGGGGTGTTGTTCAAGGTTTACGTGATTACAGATAATCTCCCTTTTCATGATTAGACAGTTCACGAAACGAGCAACGTTTTACCAGGAAAAAAAAAAAAAAAAAAGATATAATTTGTTTATACATTTTTTTTAATCATTTCACACCGAGCAAGGGAATGTCGCCCTAAGTCGCAAGCGGTTACTGAGTGTGAAAAAATAGGAAAAAAATTTTTAAAAAAAAACAGTTAATTTATTTAATTTAAACAGTTGGTTTATTGATTTCGTTGTTTCAATGGCTTATCAACTCTTTATAAATTGTTTAATGTCGAAATTTAATTTTCTTGCGAGCTTTCAAGCAATAAAAATATGATACACCGCGTGTAACAGAAAAATTGTCCTAATCCTGTAACAGCAGAATTGTCCAATTGTTAGATTAAACTTTCAACCGGTGTATCTTAGAAATGATTAAAGATATCTTACTGGAATTCTGCGAGGTTTTTATAACACTATTGGACTCTACTTTGAACAATAACAATGCATAATTACTCTCCAAGCTTAACAGAAGAATCGTGATGAAATCAGTGATAAAGGAAAATGGCATGTTAATCATTAATTAATTTTAGCTAAGGATCAGAAGCTCATAAAGGATTGAAATAAAGTCCATATATATATATATATATATATATATATATATATATATATATATATATATATATATATAGTTAGTTAGTTAGTTAGTTTATGCAAAACTAGGTAATCCGTATGGGTAGACCCAAGGAGGATGATATCCGGAGAGCTTAATGTAAATTCAGAGCAAATATGTTTGAAATAAATTAATTTCTGTTAGAATAAAAATTAATTAAGTTTGTTATTATTTTTAATAGTATGTGTCTTTATGCATAATATGTGGCGAGATTTGTTTTATTTAAGGCTTTTACATTTATAAAAATACAATTTTTCAAGTGTACGAATATTTATTTTCCCCACTGTGTGTATATATATATATATATATATATATATATATATATATATATATATATATATATATATATATATATATATTTTGAATAAAAACAGATCACTTTAAGGTTCCATGTAATAAGTTATTTCACCACAACCCTTTTAAAGGGATCTGGATCATCAGACTTTACTTCCAAAAGTTGAAATGAAAAATGAAAAGAAACTTAAACATTTTTGACGGACCGCACCAAGCGTATGGGAAATAAACGAAGTGAGGAAGTGAGGTGGGAGAGAAGATATGAGTGAGTTAGATGTACCATTTTCAATTCCTTATCCTTAACCCCACTCTGTGTAGGCTAGACGCCGCTTAACTTAACGTATGCTATCTAGATATAGATGGGTAAGGGGTGAGGGAGAAGACCGACTTAAAGGTGGAAGATACATTTAACAATAAAATAATAAATCATGTCCCTGAGATCAGGATTCACTCAAATTCTTAGATGTTGTTATTTCGCATTACTTTAAAGGGTATCTTTGCGGTTAGAATTTGATATAAATCGAAATGTCTAAAAAATCTACGACGAATTTAATTTGAAGTTTGTTGGAGTTTTGGATATTTTCTATGAAATAGTCGATTGGAAAAATCATAGAAAGTACATTGAAAGAATAATCCATTTTATATCTAGTAATCCTTTTTATTATCCTAAACTTTTTTCTTATAGCTTGTTAAGTTGACATCTATTCGTATGGTTTTTGTTCATAAATTAAATTCGTTACTGTTTTTAGATACCTAATTATCAAGGTTTATTCCAATTCAAATAATTTTATCATCAATTATGATTATTGAGTAATATATTTCGATTTAAATTAAATTATCAATTTAAAAATTTACCTCCGTATTATTTATTTAAACTCACTTCTAATTGGAGAATATTAGAGGTGAGAATTGGATAAAAGATTACTAACAGAGAATTAGGTCCTTCCTTTACAATATTCTATATATTCGTGCACATACTTTTTTCTTGTTGATTATTCTATTCGTTTGAGTCTTGTTCATAAATTAAACTTGTGACTGTTTTTAGATACCTACCTAATTATTATCAAGGGTTGTTCCAATTTAAATAATTTTATCATCAATAATGATTATTAAAGGGTAATATATTTCCATTCAAATTAAATTACCAATTTAAAATTTACTTCCGTATTATTTAAACTCACTTCCAATTGGAGAGTCCTAGAGGAGAAATTTGGATAAAACACTACTAAGAGAAAATTAGGTCCTTCTTTTAGAATCCATACACATACACACCTCTACACATATCCTAACCCCTATCTATATCTACATCCCTATATCTCCCTATATACCTTTGAATCCATATATACACATGCACACACATCTACACATAAACTATATGTATATTCCCATATCTAAACATATACACCTATAGAGAAATACATACACACATATCTACACGCATATCCACACATACACATATACTTATATATATATATACATCGACACACATAAAGTTATATGTAAATCCATATACATATACACATATACACATAAACTCAAAAATGCCCATATGTACATCCATACATATGCATATATATACACATACACATATGCATATACACATATACATATACACACACACACACACACACACATATATATATATATATATATATATGTATACACGCACACCCACACATATATATATACATATATATACACACACATGCCTGCATTCAAAGCCCATATCAATATCAATATGTAATTATATTATGAATACACAAAATCGTATAATTTACACATATATTCCCCGCTATTCCATATCTATGGCAAGGCATATAAGAACCCATGTTAGACATTTTCTTGACGGTCGTCTTCGAGTATAGAATCCAGAGGTTGGCAGTGAATATTTCGGAGACAGTAGGAAAGCGTAGTTCAGGTTTCGCAGTGGATATCTTAGCAGAGCGTAGTTCTTCCTTCTATCCTCTTGGTAGCAGAACGTAGTTCTTCCCACTATCCTCTTCGGCTGTCAAGTTAGCGCTGGTCCTTCCGGTAGGGTAAACAAAGATGGCCGCCTTTATACACGACGAATACAATGTTCTGCGGCTTCTGATTGGTTACGCTTCTATTGGTAGACTATAAAGGAAGTTGAGTCATTTGGATTCGCTCACTAGTTATAGTATATACACAAAAAACTGTAACAATAGATACTGGAGATAGATAGATAGATAGATAGATAGATAGATAGATGTTAGACATTTTCATGACGGTCGTCTTCGAGTATAGAATCCAGAGGTTAGCAGTGAATATTTCGGAGACAGTAGGAAAGCGTAGTTCAGGTTCGCAGTGGATATCTTAGCAGAGCGTAGTTCTTCCTTCTATCCTCTTGGTAGCAGAACGTAGTTCTTCCCACTATCCTCTTAGGCTGTCAAGTTAGCGCTGGTCCTTCCGGTAGGGTAAACAAAGATGGCCGCCTTTATACACGACGAATACAATGTTCTGCGGCTTCTGATTGGTTACGCTTCTATTGGTAGACTATAAAGGAAGTAGAGTCATCTGGATTGGCTCTCTAGTCATATACATATATACACAAAAAACCGCAACAGTTATATACATTGACACTCACAAAAAAAAAAAAACGCTTGTCTGCCTCTCTTTCCACATAAACGCATATACATGTACACATCAAAAAGTATATCAGTGTTCAAGTACAATACCATAGACATATATTAGGTTAGTGCAAAAATAATGACGTAATAATGTCGCTTTTTGACGTTAAAAATACGTCAAAAAACGACATTATTACGTCATTATTTTTGCACCAACTTAATACATACAGTCATGTGTTCGCGCTCATGCGTGCATAGCAATATTTCCAACAGCAAAAAGACCAAACGTCATTCAATATTGTTCTTCCTATATAGCTATTTTTCAATGGATTTACTTAGGTTTAGGTTGTTCTTGTGTCTGCATTTAAAAACTAGTTCATTGTGTCTATTTAGCAATAAGTCTGGATCTTTATGTTTGATTATGAGAATTTTCTCTTTCATGCATGTCGCATCTGTCTCTGAAATATTTCGTAGTTCTGGCTTTCGACATTATTTTCCACTTTATTTGTGGGGTTAGGCGACCCTCCAACAAATCCCAATAATGTTTTGACAGTGCCGTTTGGTTCTTTTTACATTTATTTTTGAATGATTGGCGATGGTTGTACAGTCGGTGTTTCCAATTTCCCGCCGATATTCCTACGTATATCTTTCACTCCTCAACCTTCTCTTTGGGGAAAATTGTTGCTTTATATATTGTATTCTCCGCCATGCATATTCCTTCAACTGGGCACTCTGATCCTGTCCTGCAGTTGCATGTTGATTTTTCCATTCGGGTTTTATCCTGATTTTGTCTTAGATTATCATGAAGGTCTCTCAAGATTTAACTATTGTGTGAGTTAATGATTCTTTCCATATTGTTCATGAAAGAATAGCTAATCTTTAAATTCATCTATGATTTATTATTTTATTGTTAACCGTATCTTCCACATTTAAGTCGGTCTTCTCCCTCACCCCTTACCCATCTAAATCTAGATAGCATACGTTAAGTTAAGCGGCATCTAGCCTACACAGAGTGGGGTTAAGGATAAGTAATTGAAATGGTACATCTAACTCACTCATATTTTCTCTCCCACCTCACTTCCTCACTTCGTTTATTTCCCATACGCTTGGTGCGGTCCGTCAAAAATGTGTAAGTTTCTTTTCATTTTTCATTTCAACTTTTGGAAGTAAAGTCTGATGATCCAGAGCCCTGCAAAAGGGGTTGTGGCGAAATAACTTATTACATGGAACCTTAAAGTGATCTGTTTTTATTCAATATATATATATATATATATATATATATATATATATATATACATAGTGAGGGAAATAAATATTCGTACACTTGAAAAATTGTATTTTTTATAAATGTAAAAGCTTTAAATAAAACAAATCTCGGCACATTTTATGTATAAAGACACATACTATTAAAAATAATAATAAATTTAATTAATTTTTATTCTAACTGAAATTAATGCATTTTTTAAAATTCTAACTGGCGAAAAAAGTATTCGTACAAATCAATTATTAGAATAAAATAATCAGTTAATTATGAAAAAATTATATTCTAGAATGTTCCAGTAATGTTATCAGTAATTATGATTTCTAACAACCTGAATATTCCTTTTACTACAATTGCTTTGTTCATTGCAAGGTTTAAAACTCGTAACAGCGTCGAAAACCAAAGACGAACAGGTGCTCTGAGGAAGATTTCTCTAAGATCAGCAAGGATATTAGGACGCCAGTTCCAACGAAATTCACAGGTTACCCGAGAAGAGCTGCAGGAACATCTGCGTACATTAGGGATTAAAGTAACCAAGCGTAAAATAAGCAATGAACTACACAAAAACAGTTTGAAATCACGCATCCCAAGGAAGACTCCACTTCTCTTGAGACTTTTAGGCTAAAATTCGTTAGAGAGCATAAGGATAAAGAATATTCGTTCAGGAAAAAGTACTATGGACAGATGAAACTAAAATAGAGTTGTTTGGTCATAATTATCGAAATCATGTGTGGAGGAAGGATGGTGAAGCCTACTTACCAAAGAACACGTTGCCAACTGTAAAGTTTGGCGGTGGCAGTATTATAATCTGGGGCTGTTTTTCTGCAAAAAGTGTTGGCAGAATATCAATAATAGATGGCAAGATGAATACTGAAAGCTACCAGAAAATCCTGCAAGACAATTTAATGCGTTCTGTTGAGAGACTTCGGCTACCTCCTGATTGGGTTTTCCAGCTGGATAATGACCCTAAGCATACCGCTAGATCTACACGGAAATGGTTAGCTGAAAGTAAAGTTGATGTCTTGCATTGGCCAAGTCAGACCCCAGACTTGAACCCAATCAAGAATTTATGGCGATATTTTAAAATTGGCAAATATCAAGAAGAATAGGACAACATACCACTCAATGTGTGCAAATCATTAGTTGAGACGTACAGGAATGGACTGGTAGGTGTTGATTTCAATAAAGGATATTCCACAAAGTATTAAATTAAGTTAATATGCTTTTTTTTGTTTTGTACGAATACTTTTTTCATCAGTTAAAATGAAAAAAATGCATTAATTTCTGTTAGAATTAGAATTAATTAAGTTTTAATAAAATGTATCTTTACACATAAAATGTATCAAAATTTGTTTTAGTTAAGGCTTTTACATTTATAAAAATACAATTTTTCAAGTGTACGAATATTTATTTACCCCACTGTGTGTACATATATATATATATATATATATATATATATATATATATATATATATATATATATATATATTATTCCAGGTTCATTTTCTAACTTATTCATGATAACCTTCGTCTTAACTAACCTAAATTTCTGTCCTAAAGTAACAAGGTGCCTCACAGGTTTCAAGCAGGATTTTAGTCTCAAGTTTTTTTTTTTCACTGCTCTATAGCTGACCCCCCTCTATCTGTCTAACTTTCTGTCCTGGAGAATGAAGTGCCTCACAAGTTTCACGTACGATTTTCATTTTCAAGTCTTTGTTGTTTTTTTTTTTTTTGTCATAGCTGAAACTTCCTCTCTCATGTGCCAAACGTCTTATGGATTGGGTTGGATCTTTTCTAATTGATCTCTTTTGCTCTAAGTTAAAATAATGATCCCTCCTCCTGTTGTGACCTCCTGATCCAGTTTTCCTCTCTACTGTTCCCTCTTTTTTAAACTTATTCACCGTTCTCTTGATGGTTCGTGAATAGGCTTTGTAGATTGAAGCCAGAGTATGAATATTGGTACCATTACTGAAGGCCTGAATGTTTTTCCTCTCACTATTGCTCATTTGGGAAGACAGTGGTGCTGACAGAAAAACAATTTTAACCACTTCTTTTTTAGCTGAACAACTCAAAGTGTTTTTTCAGTGATCCTTACGACAAATGGTATCAAGATGGCTAAACGTTTTATCTGAAAACCTGGAAAAAAAGAACCTCAGTTTTTTTTTTTTCAACCGGTGAACTTTACAAATGATAGAAATCTAAATTGTATAAAAATACAACATACACATATCCTAGTAATTATATTCACACAGTCATTTATATGCACAAAAGCTGAGTGTCATCTACCATGCATTCAATTGCGAAAGCAGAATAACATAGTGGGTGTAACAGCAAAATTGTCCAAATCGTGTAACAGCATAATTGTCCATACCACAAACTGTTTAAATGTCTCACATGTCAAACGTCTTATGGATTGAGTTGAATTTTCTAATTGAGAGGAGAGAGAGAGATAGAGAGAGAGAGAGAGAGAGAGAAGTATATCCTTTTCAGTTGAATCTAGCACAATTCCGTTTTTTGTTTTTTTTGTTGTGCAAAAACTCGTCTCTTTACTTGCTCGTGCCTCAATTACGTTAAGACTGTCAATTGCTGAAAATCGTACTTGAACTAGGTACTTCAATGATGGCGAACTTTTTAAACATTAAACATTTTGTCAACTGTCTCTCGAGTGCTTAGGGCACATAATGATGCCACTCCTGCTCCAAGAAAGGAAACAAGGGGACGATAGAAAAAGATTGATGATAGAACTGGCAGGGTAATCAAGAGAGAAGTTGCGAAGAATAGGACTATAACTAGCCAAGAAATTGCAGGCAGTCTAAGCGAAGAGCAAGGTGTTAGTCTTGCCTCTTCAACAGTCTGTCAGAACAAGGTTACAAATCTTGTTAGAACAAGGTTACAAATCTTGTACACGAAGGTTTAAGCCACTAAGCAAAGCCAACAAAGCCAAGAGACTTGAATGGGCTCACTATTACAAAAATTTCACCGCAGAAGACTGGATGAATGTTCTCTTCTACGATGAAACGAAAAATAGGATAAATTCAAAGGATAAGCTGAGTCACTTTTATCGAACAGCACTGTATTTCTCTGGAAGCACGATTTTACTTAGCCAATATTTGGTGTTTTGATTAAAAAAGAATACCTCCTTTGGGATGTATTAATAGATTTGCGATACAGTTTTAACAGAGAACGGGAAGTGCGACACTGAAATCCGAAGGCACATTGAGATGCCTTCTAAAAGCTAAGCAAAGTATTGAGAAACAGGAAAAAAAAAATTAGTTAGACACAAAGAAAAGAGCAGTGAGCGTTTAGGTAATATCAGTCGTCCGACATGACAGTCAATGCTGGAAAATCATTTCTTTCTTTCTTTCTTTTTTCATTTATTTTCCCATTGTAGCCAATTCAGGTCTTGCTCCTCTTTCTACCTCGGTCGAGAGAGAGAGGGAGAGAGAAGGGGGTAGAGAGAGGGAGAGAGAAGGGAGAGAGAGGGGAGAGAGAGAGAAGTATATCATTTTAAGTTGAATCTAGCACAGACCTGCACAATTAAACAATTTCCGAACGAAAGTTACGCCATGCAAGTACCTCGTAACTAATGAAGTTTTCCATTTTGATCTGGTTGAAAGAGGGGAATGGTGGCTATTTTGTTTCAGTAAAAGCAAGGAATATATTGGGTTGGTGCAAAATTATCAGGCGTTTATGTAGGCGAGTTATTTGTTAATAAAAATTGCTGTTTTCTTTCTTTCTTTTCTTTTTTTTTTTTTTTTAATATTATTTTAGTTTCAGGTCATAAAAATGCGTGTCGATAAACATAGGCCCCGGAATAAATATTTAAAAATGTTATTGTTGAATTATTAGGATCCTTTTTTTTTTCATTATAAATGTTGTTTAAAAAACGCCTGATAATTATGCACCAACACCAATAGAAAAGTTTAATGTTTCCTGCCAATAACTCATAAATAATAGACTGATTTGTTTCAGTGGGAAAATGAAAGAAAGAAAGAAAGAAAGAAAAGAAAAGAAAGAAAGAAAGAAAGAAAAAAAATGAAAGAAAGAAAGAAAGAAAAGAAAACAAAGAAAGAAAAAAAATGAAAGAAAGAAAGAAAGAAAGAAAAGAAAGAAAGAAAAGAAAAGAAAGAAAGAAAAATGAAAGGAAGCAAGAAAGAAAAGAAAGAAAGAAAGAAAGAAAGAAAAGAATGAAAGAAAGAAAGAAAGAAAGAACGAAAGAAAGAAAGAAAGAAAAGAAAAGAAAGAAAGAAAGAAAGAAAGAAAAAATGAAAGAAAGAAAGAAAAGAAAAGAAAGAAAAGAATGAAAGAAAGAAAGAAAGAAAAGAAAGAAAGAAAAGAATGAAAGAAAGAAAGAAAGAAAAGAAAAGAAAGCAAAAATAAATAAAGAAAGGAAGAAAGAAAGAAAAGAAACGAAAGAAAGAAAGAAATGAAAAGAAAAGAAAGAAAGAAAGAAAGAAAAAATGAAAGGAAGAAAGAAAGAAAAGAAAAGAAAAGAAAAGAAAAGAAAGAAAGAAAGAAAGAAAGAAAGAAAAATAATAGACTATTCCACTTTGACCAAATAGAAAGATGGGAAAAGACACTAATTGGTTTCAGTGGGAAAATGAAGGAAAAAAA
Source organism: Acanthosepion lycidas (assembly GCA_963932145.1). Classification (NCBI taxonomy): domain Eukaryota; kingdom Metazoa; phylum Mollusca; class Cephalopoda; order Sepiida; family Sepiidae; genus Acanthosepion; species Acanthosepion lycidas. The sequence goes on along the minus strand of OZ010575.1, from coordinate 69,878,815 downwards.
GGAAGAACGAAAGAAAGAAAGAATGAAACAAAGAAAGAAAGAAAGAAAGAAAGAAAAGAAAAGAAAAGAAAGAAAGAAAGAAAATAAAAATGCTTAACGTTTCTTGCCAATGCATAAAAAATAATGAACGATTCCGTTTTGACTTGGCAGAGAGAGAGAGGGGGGAAGACATTATTTGGTATCAGTGAGAATATCTCCTCTCCCTAACTATGGGATAAATAACAGCGTAGACCCGAAGAGACGCGGAATCTAGAAGAGGAAGAAGAAGAAGAAGAAGAAGAAGAAGAAGAAGAAACGGAAGGAAAAAGGAGAAGAAGGCCAACTTGAGCAACTCAACCGGAAGAAAGAAAGGCGTTAAGGAATTATTTTTCAACAGCAAAACAGGCAAAAAAAGGGCTTAAAAAAAAAAAGACGATAACCGCCCCCACACCCTCCACCCCACTAAAAAATGCCAGAAATTTTTGAATTCAAGAAGAATTTCTATTTTACGAAGAACGTAATAAAGTGTAACCCGGATATAAGAGAGATTTTATCTGGTCCCAAACTTACCTAAACAAAATTAACCAAACCCGGATATAAGAGAAACCCGGATATAAGATACTTCTCCGGTAACGACAACTCTCTTATATCTATGTTACGCTGTATAACACACCAAACCCGGATATAAGAGGAACCCGGATATAACAGACTTATCCGGCACCGACCGCTCTCTTATATCCGGGTCATACTGTATAACATACCAAAACCCGGATATAAGAGACTTGTCCGGTCCCGATACTATCTTATATCCGGGTTACATTGTATGATATGCCAAACCCGGATATAAGAGAAGTCCGTATATAAGAGACTTCGTCTCCTGTCCAGACATCTCTCTTATACCCGGGTTACACTGTATAATAGACCAAACCCGGATATAAGATACTTCGTATCCCGTCCGGCAACTCTCTTATATTCGGGTTACACTGTTGAATAGACAGAATCCGGATATAAGAGAAACCCGGATATAAGAGAAAACCGGATGTAAGAGACTACGGCTCCGGTCGCGACAACTCCCTTATATCCGGGTTACATTGTAGAATAGACCAAACACTGATATAAGAGAAACCCGGATATAAGAGAGTTATCCGGTCCCGACAACTCCTTTATATCCGGGTTACACTGTAGAATAGACCAAACACTGATATAAGAGAAACCCGTATATAAGAGACTTAGTCTCCGGTCCGGCAACTGTCTTATATCCGGGTTACACTGTATAATCAACTGCTAAACTAATCAGCAAGTACTTTTTTTTGCGCATGCGCTGATTTGCAGCTGCGCATTGCAAGCGTATTGATTTGCAACCCTTTCCCGGTAATAGGCCGTCCCCCACCCTCAAGGTCCCCGACGTCATTGCCCCCCCCCCCACCATTTTGTTTGCGTCCTTGTCATTTTAGTCGTTCATTTTAAAAACCCCGCCTTAGAAAACTAAAAGCCATTTTTCAATTCGGCGCCACTGTCTCACCCCCTCCTCCTCCCCGTCCCCGTAACAGGCGTGTGTACAATGTATACGCATTGTGTGTACGCACACCGACGCAGAAGTAGGTCCCAATCTTGTTTTAAGCAATTAATTTTGGGGTCTGGACAAAAGGGTGGGGGTGTTGATTTGCTGTTTTCTTCTTACCACCATAAAAGGACAAGAGGGGGACGTTAGTGAAAACTGTGAACTGCAGAGAGGAACTGGGATACGTGTATATATAGATCTATCTATCTATCTATCTATCTATCTATCTATCTATCTATCTCATTCTCACCAGTATCTATCTATCTATCTATCTATCTATCTATCTATCTATCTATCTATCTATCTATCTATCTATCTATCTCATTCTCTCCAGTATCTATCTATCTATACATATATACATACATACATGTATATATATATATATATATATATATATATATATATATATATATATATATATATGCATACATCTCTTTAACAGTATGATCATATGTATCTCAATCTGTTTATATCTATCTATCTATCTATCTATCTATCTATCTATCTATCTATCTATCTATCTATCTATCTATCTATCTATCTCATTCTCTCCAGTATCTATCTATCTATCTATCTATCTATCTATCTACCTATCTATCTATCTATCTATCTATCTATCGCATTCTCATCAATATCTATCCATCTATCTATGTCAGTCTGGTCATATAAATCTATCGTAGTCAGCTCATATCTATCTCTCTTTCTCTCTGTATATATATATATATATATATATATATGTATATATATATATATATATATATAACAGTATGTTCATATCTATCTATCTGTCTGCCTGTCTATCTCAGTCTTGCCATATATACCTACAGTAGTGTGTTCATATCTTTCTATCTCTCTCTCTCTTTCTCTATCACTCTCTCTCTCTATATATATCTATATATATATCTCAGTCTTTTCTATCTATCTATCTATCTATCTATCTATCTACCTATCTATCTATTCCAGTATGATGTTTATCTATCTATCTATCTATCTATCTATCTATCTATCTATCTATCTATCTGATTGTGCATAATCTATCTATCTATCTATCTATCTATCTATCTATCTATCTATCTATCTATCTATCTATCTATTCCAGTATGATGTTTATCTATCTATCTATCTATCTATCTATCTATCTATCTATCTATCTATCTATCTATCTGATTGTGCATAATCTATCTATCTATCTATCTATCTATCTATCTATCTATCTATCTATCTATCTATCTATCTATCTATCTATTCCAGTATGATGTTTATCTATCTATCTATCTATCTATCTATCTGATTGTGCATAATCTATCTATCTATCTATCTATCTATCTATCTATCTATCTATCTATCTATCTATCTATCTATTCCAGTATGATGCTTATCTATCTATCTATCTATCTATCTATCTATCTATCTATCTATTTATCTGATTGTGCATAATCTATCTATCTATCTATCTATCTATCTATCCTTCGATATATGTTATTAGTTTTAGTTTTTAATTTCAATTTTCCATAATTTCCTTTTAGAAACCTTGGAAATATTTACGCTATTAATGTTTCGACTCTTTACAATAATTATAAATTATTGATAGACGACATGTCATTTTCACGACTATAAAAAAAGGCGTTTTTTTTCTATTGAAAGGGCTATTGAAAGCACAATTCAAATTATATTGTTGGACAAATTCTTCAGAAATGCTTTGAACAAAATCTATCTATCTCATTCTCTTTAGTATCTATCTATCTATCTATCTATCTATCTATCTATCTATCTATCTATCTATTTATCTCATTCTCTTTAGTATCTCTCTCTCTCTCTCTATCTATCTATCTATCTATCTATCTATATATATATATATATATTTATATATATATATCTTTAACGGTATCTACCTATCTATCTCTCTTAGTGCTTATCTATCAACGCCACTGATTCTATCACTATCTATCTATCTATCTATCTATCTATCCTTTTTCATTCTGTTCGGTAACAATCACATTCTGTAATGTATATATATATGTATGTATCTATCTCATTCAGCTTCTATCTATCTATCTATCTAGCTAGCTAGCTAGCTAGCTATTCCAGTATGATGTCTGTCGGTCTGTCTATCTATCTATCTATCTATCTATTTCAGACTCTTCTAGTTCTATCTATCTATCTATCTATCTATCTTTTTTCATTCTGTTCGGTAACAATCACATTTCGTAATGTATGTATATATGTATGTATCTATCTCATTCAGCTTCTATCTATCTATCTATCTATCTATCTATCTATCTATCTATCTATCTATCTATCTATCTATTTCAGACTCTTCTAGATCTATCTATCTATCTATCTATTCCAGTATGATGTCTATCTATCTATCTATCTATCTATCTATCTATCTATCTATCTATCTATGTTATTCTCTTCAGTATTTATCTATCTATCTATCTATTATATATGGAAGTTATTTTGTTTTTGGTAAAATCCAGGTAGCATCCGAATCGAAAAAATTAAATGCGAATGGAAATATGTTCTTTTTAGAAATGTGTTATTGTTAACGGATAGAAACTTTAGGAGCGTGCAGTCGCAACGCTAAGGTTGGACTTTTTGAAAATTTTAGTGAGTGCGTTTTTTACTAATATGGCAATTTGTGAATTTTTTTTGTAGGAGTTTATCAGTCACTGTGGCATGAACTAAATAGCTCAATAAACAGCGTAATGTCTCAGTTGTTTTCCCGAAAATTTGCACATCGGATCAGTTTTTTTAAATCAAATATGTGGTGCAGTTTAATTTATATTACAATGAATCATTCATACAAAAAGTAAATTAGTAAAGTTAATGATATAAAATGAATTTTACCAAAAACAAAATAATTTCCATGCCTGAAGATGACTGAATATACAGTCGAAAGTACTTGCGTATTTAAGAAATACCTTATGCAACTTATAATTTTTAAAAACAAACATTTATCGAGTGATTGGTAGGTTAATGCATCTTGAAAATTTAGCTAGCGAAAGGATTTCGCCATTTTATATCATTAACTTTACTAATCTACTTTTTGTATGAATGATTCATTGTAGTATAAATTGAACTGCACAACATATTTGATATATATATATATATATATATATAGATACATAGATAGTGCGGGTAATATAATAATATTTTTATATCTATTTTATGTGTGAGTGTTGGGTGTGGGGTACGGAAAACAACCCCAAGAGCGCTCTAAAATTGCAACATCGATATTAATTGAATTACTTGTATCTATGTATCCTGTTGATTTTTTCTGATATTTTCGTCTTTTTTTTTTTTAAATATTTATTTCTTTCATTTTGCGTTCCGCTTCTGCTGCGGGCCAAAATGGCATCCACTTATGCCTGCTAAGTGAACTGTTCCAGTTTTCGCTTCCCGCTAACCAGGTCCGCGCCTGCGCCAAATTTCTTGTAGATGGAGTTGATTTGTAGCTGACATGTTTATTACTTAAAAACAAACAAACATATGGGAAAATATCCACAAAAGAATAAATAAATACGTAAGTAAAGAATGAATGAAAAAGAATAACCAGTGTAAGAAGATTCCAAATGTGCACTATGAAAAACGCTATGTCCCAGCATGAGGTAGGCGAACATGGCTCTCCACAGCTTCCGTTTATATATTATCTTTGTAATTACTACGTCCACTTGGGGGAAAGGGTTACGCGTTGCCATCTTCGCGGTTTACGATTTACTTTTTTCTTCTCTTTGACACTTTGCAAATCTGCCCTGTTATTTATCCCATAGTTAGGGAGAGGAGAAATAATTTACCTTCAAGACGTTTCCAAGTACGTGAGACTGAAAGTTAACGCAAAAGACTAGACTAGAACTTGAACTCGGATCGTCACTTCCACATTCGGCATGTAGTAATGTAAGGAAAAAAAAAAACTGTCAAATATATAGGGATTTTCCAATCGTAGCTTAGATGTGGCACAAGGCCGAAAGTAGGGGACACCCAGCGAGTAACAAACTCACTGCTAAGTCGTAATTGTCGTAGCGAGATATGCTTACTAACCATTGCAACGTCTCAAGGTGCCCATATATATATATATATATATATATATATATATATATATATATATATATATATATATATATATATATAAACGAGTGTTAAAAGAGAATACAATTGCTATTATTATTATTATTATTATTATTATTATTATTATTCAGATGAGTCTCCTACTAATATCCTACTCCTTCTTCTTCTTCTGACGATTTTTCTTTTTTCTTCTCCTTCATTCTTCTTCTTCTTCTTTTTCTTCTTCTTCTTCTTCTTCTTCTGACAATTCATTTTCTTTTTTTATCTTCTTATTTTTCTTCTTCTGCTTTTTCTTCTTCTCTTTCTTCTTCTTCTTCTTCTTCTTCTGACAATTCATTTTCTCCTTTTATCTTCGTCTTCTTTTTCTACTTCTGCTTTTTCTTCTTCTTCTTCTTCTTCTTCTTCTTCTGACAATTCATTTTCTTCTTTTATCTTGTTCTGCTTTTTCTTCTTCCTCTTCTTCTTCTCTTTCTTCTTCTTCTTCTTGTTCTTCTGACGATTCATTTTCTTCTTTTATCTTCTTTTTCTTCTTCTGCTTTTTCTTCTTCTTCTTCTCTTTCTTCTTCTTCTTATGACAATTCATTTTCTTCTTTATCTTCTTTTTCTTCTTCTGATTTTTCTTCTGCTTTTTCTTCTTCTTCCCAATCTTTCCTCTTTTTCTTCTTCTTATGACTATTCATTTTCTTCTTTTATCTTCTTCTTTTTCTTCTTCTGCTTTTTCTTCTTCTTCTTCTTCTCTTTCTTCTTCTTCTTCTTCTTCTGACAATTCATTTACTTCTTTTATCTTCTTCTTCTTTTTCTGCTTTATCTTCTCATTCTTCTTTTTCAGACAAACCTACTCCTCCTACTCCTTTTCTTCTTGTTTTTCTTCGTCTTCGTCAGACGATTCGTTTTCTTCTTCGTCTTCTTCTTCTTCCTCTGGCAATTCTTTTTCTTCTTTTTTCTTCTTTTTCTCCCTCTTCAGACGATTTGTCTTCTTCCTCTTCTTTACCTTCTTTCTCCTTCTTCTTCTTCAGACGATTCTTTTATCTTCTTCTTCTTCTTCTTCTGCTTTTTTTTCTTCTTCTTCTTTTTCAGTAGCCTCCTACTCCTAGTTCTTCTTGTTCTTCTTCTTCGTCAGACGATTCGTTTTCTTCTTTTTCTTCTTATTCTGATAATTCTTTTTCTTCCTTTTTTCTTCTACTCCCTCTTCAGACGATTCTTCTTCTTCATCTTTTTCTTCTTCTTCATCATCTTCTTCTCCTCCTCCTCTTCTTCTTCTTTTTCTTCTCCTCTTCTTCTTCTTCTTCACCTCTTCTTCTTCTTCTTCTTCAATCGAACCTCCATCTATGTCTTCTTCAGACGATTCTTCTTCTTCTTCCCTGAACCATTAGTCGTGGATGGCTCTCCACAATTTCCTATCCTTTGTAGCTCTTAATAAACTTTGTCATTTTTGTTATTTTACCCCAAGATTTTTCCGTCATCCATTTACTCAAACTCATTTCCCTCTGCCCTTTCAATCTGTCCTGTGAGTATCAGATTTTCCAAGCCCTCTTTCCTCATTATATGTCTGAGACATTTTAGCTGTCTCTTGCTACAATTTTCCTTTTTGCTTCCATTCTTTCTAGAACTCTGTCGTTACCCATATGAAGCGTTCAGCGTAGTTTGGGCTTATTCAACATTTGATAATTTTTCGGTAATAGGCGTTTAAAAGTTTTGGGCAGTTTTGATCAACATTTCTTTCCATTGTAAAGTTTGGACCCCCTTACACTTAAGTAAAGTAGCGTCCTGGGTATGACGATAAACTACGTCTAACAACAAGGCTTCAGATAATGTTTTCGGAAAAATAATGTTGCCAGCTACACGTTTTTTGGAAAAAATAATGTTGTCAGCTATACGTTTTTTGGTAAAAATAATCTTGCCAGCTATACGTTTTTTGAAACAATAATGTTGTCAGCTATGCGTTTTTTGAAACAATAATGTTGTCAGCTATGCGTTTTTTGAAACAATAATGTTGTCAGCTATGCGCTTTTTGAAACAATAATGTTGCCAGCTATACGTTTTTTGGAAAAAATAATATTGCCAGCTATGCGTTTTTTGGAAAGAATAATGTTGCTAACTATACGCTTTTGAAAAAATAATGTTGCCAGCTATGTTTAATAGCACTGTATATTTAATATATGTATAGGTATATGTATATATATATATATATATATATATATATATATATATATATATATATATAATTTTTATTTGGCATTAAAATTTTAATTTGGCATTAAATGACCCACAGTGTTTGATATGCCATAAAACCCAACCAACCAACCAATTAAGTAAAATAATAAGAATTTATTACAGGGGATATCAAGATTTACGGAAATATTTTTGAAAATTATGTATTTAGTGACATAACAAATAAATAAAAATAATATAAATTTTGATGCCATATTCGATTTATTATTTGGTATTTTTCGTTTTCTTCTTTGTCATTGGCAGCATTTTAGAATATTTTGGCTGCAATGCTAAGTTTCCAAAGTTGGAGAAACTGGAACTATGGAGAAGGGGTTTATACAACATTAATAATTTTACAGCAATTCGCGCTTGAAGGTTTTAGACAGTTTTGCTCAACATTTCTTTTCATGGTTACGCGTAAGGATTTGTAAATATAGAACTACATTTCCCTTAAGTAAAATGATGACTAATAATATTTATTAAGAATTAATTATAGGAAACACAGAAAAAATGTTTGCAATTATTCATTTAGTTACATGAGAAATAAAAAAAATAATATAAATTTTTTGTTATATTCGATTTGTTTTTAGGTATTTTTCATTTTATTGGAAAGCATTTTCGAATAGTTTGACTGCAATGCTAAATTTCCTAAGTTGTACAAACTGGAGCTGTTTCGTTTAAGCTTTGTTACCTCTCTCTTCCATTGTTGTTTTTGGATCGCTTTCTTCCAGTCATTTTGATGGGCAATAGCGAAATTCTCAAATTTAGAATGATCTTATGCCATTTCAAAAATAAAGCCTGTAAAAAGGAATATTTTAAAATTAATATACGGCCCAAAATAAAAAGCTTTTGACAAAAGAACTTTAATGAATTCATTATAATTATGTAACAATAATGTAATAATATTCCGCAGACAAATCTACGGTTTCTGTTACCTCATCTCATTGCATGGTTACGAACTATAAACCCAAATTGAGCTTGAAATATTGTGTAATCGGCTCTAAGATTTTTTTGTAAAATACTTGGATATGATATAATGAATATTTTTGTTTAATGCGCCCCTCTCCACGTCCCTCATATATTTTTCGGTCTGTTATATTCTCAGCATCCTTCTGTAGAACCATATTTCTTTTCCTTCAAGTCTCTTCTCTTCCGCTACCCATTACCTACTAATCACTCGATGAGTCACATTCTAAGTGGCATTAACATTCAGTCGCACGTACTTGGAAATGTGATGAGTGTAAACTATATCTCTTCTCCCTAACTATGGGATAAATAACACGGCAGATTTGCGAAGTGTCAAAGTATGTTATGCGTTGTTTTATTCCGTCCTTCTGGCCTTCTGTGAGTATCATATTCTCCAAGCCCTCTTTCCTCATTGTGTCTGCTAGAAATTTCAGCTATTTTAGTGCTGGTGTTAAATGTGAGTTTTTTTTTTTTTTTTTCATTTTCTCCTAAAATTCGTCGCTGCCCACATTATGTGAGAAAGCAAAAATAGGTAAGGATGACCAACCTCAACCCCAACCCCCACTTTAAGGCCATGTGCCACAATTATTGTATTTTGCAATAATAAATAGAATCTATCTATCTATCTATCTATCTATCTATCTATCTATCTATCTATTTCTGTGAATTTTGTTTGTTTGTATCTATCTATCTATCTATCTATCTATCTATATATATATATATATATATATATATATGCGAATTTTGTTTGTTTGTATCTATCTATCTATCTATCTATCTATCTAAGTCACTGTAATATCTATCTATCTATCTATCTATCTATCTATGTCACTGTAATATCTCTCTCTCTATCTAATTCACTTTGATATCTATCTATCTATCTATCTATCTATCTATCTCTGCGAATTTTGTTTGTTTGTATCTATCTATCTATCTATCTATCTATCTATCTATCTATCTATCGATATATATCTGCGAATTTTTTTGTTTCTATCTATCTATCTATCTATCTAAAAAAAAAAAAAACACGCTTGCCCGATAATGAGGCCCGGTAAAAAAATTAAAAAATTATCTGTCCCAAAATATTATTTTTTTTTGCTAAGCCATCACATACTAAGATATCTAAAAAAAAGAAAAAAAAAGAAAAAATACTTAAAAATTATTTCTTTTTCGCGAAAAGGTTTCCCTTTTAACCTCAAGGAGAGCAACTCTTTGCACTTCGTGTGCCCACGGTTCTGTTTTTTTTTTTTTTTTTTTGGTGTGGGGTGGGGGTAAAAGCAATTTATTCCAAGCTGCCATATAGGAGAAAAGATATCGCGTGGGAGTTCAGCACTCGTCTCAAACAATATTTGTCCCTAATAGTAGTCTCATTCTCTTTCACTCCTAGTCACCTTTTGCGTCTTAGTGGCATTATCTCCTTGCTTGGGGTGAATTGATTTTAAAAAAAAATATATATATCTATCTTAATACTTTGTTTATTTTCCTACAGACAACTTTCGCTATTCTAGTGCATCGCTGAATTAGTCGAGATGTTTTTTCTACGGTTAAAATACGAGGGTAAGTTAAGAATTATCCGGAACTTTCATTTTAGAATACCTTTACGTTTATCCCACCGCCTTCTGCCCATGCGTGCTTATAGATGCTACTACAGTGGTCACGTGATCGAAGTTTAAACTTTATCCCGCCACTTTTCTTGCTGCTGTTACAGTGTAAACATGACCGCCCCGCTCGCAGTGTGCAACAAGCAGAAACAAACAGCAGTGATTCGATTTCTCTGGTTGGAATGTGTGTCAATTCATCCGAGGATTTTAACGCAATACACCGACATTGCGCTACCGCGTGTAAGTGTGTATGTGTGGATCGGGAAGTGAGCGGACATGCCTGACGCACGAAGAAGATGCAGAACACTTATTAACTTCTACCACTAACGAGAAGCTAAGGAGATAGCAGTAGAGAACTAGCGAGTTATAATCGTTGGAGTATCATGTTGTCTACATATTCGGGTCACTGCTCTTTGATCCTCCTTGGTGCACACTGTTAGCAGAGCGGCCATGTTCGCACTGTAACAGCAGAAATAAAACTGGCACAATCAACCTCAAATTCGGATCACACGAACACAATAGTACTAACTATAATCATGCATTAGCAGAAGGCGGTGACACAAACCTAAAGATATGTTACGGAGAAATTGCGAATAATTTATGATGTAGCCCCGTATATATATATATATATATATATATATATATATATATATATATATATATATATATATACATACACTGTAACCCGGATATAAGATAGATTTTCTCTGGTCCCAAATTAGAGCCATAATTACCTAAACAAAATAGACCAAACACGGATATAAGAGAAACACGGATATAAGAGAAACACGGATATAAGAGACTTCTTCTCCGGTCCCGACAACTCTCTTATTTTCGGGTTACACTGTATAAGG
>OZ010575.1:69812575-69862575 GCA_963932145.1 Acanthosepion lycidas | reverse complement strand
ATACATAGTGTTATGAAGAGTTCGTCCTTTAGTTATAGGTAAGGACCCATGACAGGTTTCCATAAGCACCATACAAGCGGCAGGATGGTGATTCCTGCACTCTCCATCTCTTCAAATTTACCGGTGATGCTGCCACATCATATCCTGCCTGTATGAGGAACCTCAAACATCTTGCGCTGACACGTCATCAACTAACTGATCAGAACACTCTCAATACCTTCCCAGCTAAGCCATCGACCCTGCTGAGCCTGCTGGGCAGTACGCACTAAACGTCCCTCCTTCTCGAGCTTTCGAACCCCTTGTTTCTGTAACTTGCGTTGCTCCTGTCTACCGGTCTCCGACCAGAATCTCTCCGTCTAAACTAAACCAAGTTGAGCGGGTCCCTTTCTTGTAGCATCCTGAACTTCTGTCTGCTTTGACATCACTTACACTGTTGACATCACGTCTGACACTTTCCACTTTTTTCCTGTCTTCACCCCCGAAACATTATCCCTGATTACAGCATCCCTAGATTCACACAGCATGGACTGCAATCTCACCTTTGCCACCTTGTACTTCTCCACGAAAGAAGAAACAGGTAACTGAAAGACTCACCCCGAACTGCCATACAAGGCAACCGGCGACAGAATCCCTGTAACACCAAGTCATTTCCATATGCATTTACTGATTTTAAAACCAGTATATACTTTTATACATATATATATATATATATATATATATATATATATATATATATATATATATATTTAAATAAGTTTTTCGTGGTACAGAATTTAATAATAGACAGGAAAAGACAATATTTATAAGGCATTTTTAAAAGCAAAAGCCAAAATACAAACAACCGGTTTCGTCCCAGGACTTATCAAGTTATTTATTGTGGGAATTTAAAAAAGCGTGTAAATTAATTTTTAATTAACGAATGTAATTAAATGGGTAGAAAAAAATTTTGAATTTCAAGAGTCCAATAATATTCAGACCCAGCAAGCATTCTCTCTGTTTACAAAGGGAAGGCTCACGAGATCTGATATACAAGGACTCTAGGACCTTGAGGTGAAATGTGGAGTGGGACCGAGATAAAATAATAAATCGGTCACCACTAAAATTTTCCGCACATTTCCTTCTATTTATTAAATGTTCAGCAATAGCAGAACCAGAACTGTTGGTCAGTTGGCTATTCCGGGAGGACGGATTTAAAATCCTGGGGGGGGTATGTTGGGTGGTTACTACTGTTTTATTCTCGAATCCAAATTCATTTATATGTATAAATGACGCAACCACTAGTATCCGAGTAGATATCAGTCTACTAGGGAGGCTATCTAATCCCCACTACAGACGTCTTTTCAGGCACATTTGTATTTGTTCACAACCACAGGGCTCAGCTGGGCTTTATAAAGTCGGGTTTCATCTATGCTGAAGGGACCTTAGCTACAGGAGCTGTGAGAGGGCGCTTTATATAGCGTGATCAACAGTCTAAACAAATCCAGCAAGCGCCAAACCATCCGTCACGATGGCTTGTGACCTTGTCCGAGCACAACCACCAGGGGACCGTCTTCTCCAGACTGATAACATCAAGAAGTCACCTTCCTATATATATATATATATATATGTATATATACAAAATTCAAAAATTCGCTTGAGGATGAAATGGAACTAATGTCTTTAATTTAATTGCAAAATTAAATTCGAAAATTTTAGCTTCCATTTTTGAAACATGGTTAGAACTGTGTAGCGAAAAAACATCAAATTTTAAATCAGTTAATTTATAATATTCAATGTATATATAAATGTAAGGGCAAGTGTACACACACACACGCACACATATGTCCTTTGTTGTAAATAAAACAGTGCTCAGTGCAAAGTAATAAAGCTATTAATTATATATTAACAAATATACGTCATATATATATATACACACACACACACATATATATATATATATATCCACATGTGCAAATTAATTCAAAAAAACGAATAATTCCGTTATTATTTACTTTTTTTTCGTATTTTTCCAATAAAACAGGACCAACCTTTCTTGCAAAAAATAAAATAAAATAAAAATAGTGCTTAATGTAAAATAATAAAGCTATTAATTATACATTAATTTATATATATATATATATATATATATATATATATATATATAGTCGACTCTCCCCTCGAGTTCGACGTATGTGGGTCAAGCAGATCAGTTCCCAGGAAAACGACAGCCCTACATGAGATTTGATTATAGTGGTGAAGGTTTCGTGCAGGACCATCCCCACTTTTTGAAGGGCCGAATACAGAGACCTGGTGCACTAAGTGCCACAGGGTCCCCAAACGACCCTCCGCAGGTTTTGAATCAGAGTTGTCCTTCTCCTAGATCAGTTGCCATCCAAGGCTATAGAACCCAGTCTGTCCTGCTAATTACCCATATATACGTAAAATATATATATATATATATATTTATATGAAAATTTCTCTGAATTAATCAGTAGAGAGACAATATTTATGAATAAAAATGACAATAGGAAAACTGGTAATTGCTGACGCGTTTCGTCCAATGTGGACTTTATCAAAGCAAAATACGAAAATGAAATTAAATGAACAAAGTAACTAATAAAAACAAAAACAGAATGTACCTAGCAACTGGAATGTAGAGAAACGTATTTTCATATTTTTAACTTAAAAATAACATCAACACAGTTATAATGACAATATTCTCCACACGTGACAATTACTGACGTTATTTTTCAGTTAAAAATATGAAAATAGCGTGCATATATCTCTCTATATAAAAGGCAGGATGTATGTGTGTGCGTATGCGTGTGTGTGTAACGAATGCACGGCCGCAATTTTGCACCAAAATTTACATGCATTAGCTGCAAGTTAGCGGGAAGACCAACACTGACTTTGCATTTCGCAACTCCCATCGATAGTGGAAATAATCGATTTTTTCATGCTTCTACGGCAGTTTTCATGTAGTTTGCGGACATTTTCTACTGGCCAGGGTGAGAGCCTATAGCTGGCTGCCACGAATAGGAAGGAAGATTATATTGGTCAGCGTGAGAGCTAACAGTTGATTGACACGAATGTTAACTAGCATAAAAAAATCTATAGCTGCATTCGTCACAAGTGGGGAAAATTTAAATCTGCATGGCACTTCACTGCAACTGGCTCATTCGCTTGCTTAAACTCAACGTTGATTCTGATTCGGCAGAACTGGGTTGGGTGTGAAAAAGTATTTGTTGTTAACATTCTTTTTTCATTCGGTTTTTCCAGTTACGAGTCCTTTTTTAAAGCTGATCGTTTTGTGTTCATTTTGTTTAGTTCTTTTTTCGTAACAGATTTAATGTTTAGTATAGAGCTTAGAAAAAATTCGCAGTGTGAGATAGGCAAGAAGTAAGGCATGTAGCAACATCAGCACGGCAAAGGGCATTCCTTTAAAGGTAAGGAAGGGCAAAAATATTTTCAAGTCAAGTGATAGCGATTGCTGTATGAGTCGTACGATTTTTGAATCAATCACGGGCATCGCCGGGCCATACTGCTAGTAATATATAAATAACATACATAAAAATTGCATATATATATATATATATATATATATATATATATATATATATATATATATATATATATATATATATATATATATATATATATATATATATACATTTTACTCGCACCACCCCATATATATAAATGTATGTATTCCTTCACACTCAGTAACCTCCTGCGTGTTAGTGATTTTCTTCCATTGTCTTGCGACGAAAAGATTGCAAAATAAAAAATAACGATTAGGCAATGTTTATTATTTGTTTAATTCTGCTTCGTGCATTTCTCTAAGACCGTGTGGCGCCAACTTATATCTTGCACAATTTCTCTTAATAAATAATAATGGCCCTGTTTATAGAAATGACGAATGACTTTGTTCGAATTTATCAAACATTCGGCAATCGCTTCATGCAGCGGATGATAGATATTAATGTCTGCTTCCAGCCGGATTACATCGCCTCGTACTGCAAGGTTATTTAATAAGTAATGTGAATTAGATTGCTACATGACTCGGAATACTTCGAAAGCAAACAATAGATTGCTCGTAAAGATCTGGTTTTATTGCTTAAATAATAGAAATACCGTTTCTCTAAACGAACTGCCTGTTTTTGGATTTGGTTCGTAATCTCCTGGATGTTCCTAATAAAATAACCATACCATCTTGTAAAAATCATGACGATAAAAATACACATATATATATATATATATATATATATATATATATATATATATATATATATATAAATATATATATATATATATATATATATATATGACGAAAAATATTTGGAAAAAACAACCAAAAATCCTTAAATGCAATTATGTTGTTTTAATATGAATGAAATGTCAACGTCTGACGTTTCGGTTTAATAAACCTTCTTCAGGACAATATTCATTAAAATACAATTAACATAATCAGTTCAACATGACAAAGACGATGGACATAAAAACAAGACTTATCCAAAACAGATGACTGAAAATTTTAAATGATCAGCTTTCCGTTTGCATTTTTGTTTGTTTTTTCCAAATATTTATCTTCATTCTGTCGGATTTATATCCATT
Source organism: Acanthosepion lycidas (assembly GCA_963932145.1). NCBI lineage: Eukaryota > Metazoa > Mollusca > Cephalopoda > Sepiida > Sepiidae > Acanthosepion > Acanthosepion lycidas. The sequence goes on along the minus strand of OZ010575.1, from coordinate 69,857,982 downwards.
TATATTTGCTTATATATATATATATATATATATATATATATATATATATATATATATATAGTGTAACCCGGATATAAGAGACCCGGATATAAGAGAAACTCGGATATAAGAGGGATTTTCTCTGGTCCCAAATTAGAGCCATACTTACCTAAACAAAATAGACCAAACGGATATAAGAGACTTCTTCTCTGGTCCCGACAACTCTCTTATATCCAGGTTACACTGTATATATATATATATATATATATATATATATATATATATATATATATATGAAAAAACAAAAAATACTATAGAGTTATTTTTTTAATGCCATGTCTCTTCGGGACTTAGACAGAATGTGCGGGTGGTGTGATGAGAAATAGGAGAGCCGTGTTCGAATTCCAGTCGAGTTTGTTACATTCTATTACGCACAATTGAGGATGCTCTGTATCCACCATTTCTCCATCCATAGAGAATGGGATGGATAACAGGATAAAAATAGACGCTATAGCCTTGGGTGACAACCAGTCTATTACGTAAAGAAACGGCAATCTACTGCGGGAATAACTACTGCCGAGGCAGTCATGAATCAAAAGCGACCGATAACGCCACAGAGACGCAATTTTGCTGGGTGGGGGATTGGGCTACTGAAGGTGAAAGAGAATGAAATTGATTTAGGCAGAACCGGAAACACAATCCCACAATTGACATCCCTTCTTGAAAAGACCGGGGTTGAGTGTGAAGTGGGCCATAGGCAAACCTATCTACTACCAACGAAGGAAAAAAATAGCTATTAATATTTAGGAAAAAAAAGTAAACAAATAGTAGATAAAATTTAAATTTTGGTTGAGGCGTTCGAATTGAACAGGTTCCCGAATGTCTGGAAAACAACAGTAATACCAAAACATATGTAATAGATTCAGTTTATTCATTAGAAGAATTAGATACTGAGGTATTACTAATGAGCGAGAAGAGAAATGAGAAATCAGGGGAATAGTATATACCGATTTAAATTTTGGGATATTAAAGTTAACTAGAATACATGGAAGTGGATGAGAGTTTCACAATCGAGAAGTGCCAGAGAAGAAACTGTTTGCATAGAACTTACGTCTACTTGACGCCAATTAAAAAAAAAAAGAAGTCTAGCTGCCATAGAGAAGAGCGATATTTATTTCTGCTATGTACAGAAAATGTGGCACAAGGCCAAAATGGTGAATCGAGGAAAAGGACGGTCTTGTTCTGTCTTAACGTTAAACTTAGCTAACCACAAACACTGACCCAAAAATACAACAATTTTCCTTACACCAAAACAACACATTCTTACTTACCTTTCTTACTACATTCACCATAATACCTCAGTGTCTCTATGAAAATACTAACTAGTTCCCATATGTACAATTCATTGTCTGTGGAGGAGGGGAATAAAATAACAATTTAAAAATCTAAACCGCAATGAATAGCGAAAAGCGATATTTATTTCTGATATATACAGAAAATGTGGCACAAGGACAAAAAGGGGGATTGGGGGAGGGACGGTCTTCTTCTGCCGTTAAACTTAGCTAGCCACAAACACTGACCCAAACATACCACAATATTCCTTACACCAAAACAATGCATTCTTACTTACCTTTCTTACTACATCCACCATAATACCCCATTGTCTCTATGAAAGTCCTGACTAAACCTCATATGTACAATTCATTGTCTGTGGGGGGTGGGGAGGGGAATAAAACAACAATTTAAAAATTAACACCAATATGAATACAAATCTATTTACAAGAAACTAAACAAAATAATGTTAGTTATTACCCCCCACACAAATCCTTAAATGTGGCCGAAACATCAGTTAATTGGACGAAATCGAGGCGGAACTATAATAATATAAAACATTCATTCATCCCAAGCACTCACACTGACATGCATTCATTCAGACACAACAACAAATACGAAAATCATACCCGAAACGAAAGGCGCCCCGCATCCACCAGAGAACTGACATCACTGACCACCTAACGAAGGAGGAGATGGGGAATTAAACCAAAGAAAAATTGGGACAGAAATAAAAGGGGCCAATGATCATACATACCCTAGCTAAGTTAACTGAGAAAAGCTCATCCGAACAATTACCATGAAAGTATTTATAAAAATGACACCAGGAGGCAAACTTTACGGCGGTGAGAAAGTGACTGAAGCTGAGCTGCCAGATCAGGATAGTTAATATTGCTGATTCTTCTTTGGATTTTATCAAGGAGCTCAAGGAAAATAGCAGAAGCACAGGGCCAAGACGAGAACTGGGGATATTTATTCCTGAATAAAACAGAAAATGTACAATTTATCGTCTGTTGGAGGAGGGGAATAAAACAACAATTTAATAATTTTAAAAACTAGCCCCAATGAGTATTTACAATATGAAATAAAACTATTTACAAGAAACTAAACAAGATCATGTTAGTAATAAAAAAAAACCCCACAATCACCAAATGTGCCAGAAACATCAGTTAACTGGACGAAATCAATGCGGGACTATAATAAAACAAAAACATTCATTCATCCCAAGCACTCACTCAGACATGCACTCATTCAGACACAAGAAACTCGCCCGGCATCCACCAGAGAACTGACATCACTGACCACCTAACGAGGATGGGGAATTAAACTTAAAGAAAAATAGGGACAGAAATAAAAGGGGCCAATGAGCATACATACCCTAGCTAGGTTAACTGGAAAAAAGAAACTATTAGGTTGGTGCAAAATAATGTCGTTTTCTCGCATATGTTACTATGTGAGAAAACGACATTATTTTTGCACCAACCTAATAATGATTCAAAAAACACATAGCGAAGAGCAAATATTTATTCTGATATGCACACAGAAATGTGGCTAAAGGCCCAAGTGGGGATTGGGAAAAAGGACGGTCTTCTTCTGTCTTAACGATAACTTAGCTAGCCACAAACACTGACTCAATCATACAAACAATATTCCTTATTCCAAAACAACGCATTCTTACTTACCTTTCTGACGACATTCACCATAATACCTCAATGTCTCTATGAAAATATTAGGTTGGTGTATGCATAATGACGTGTTAATGTCGTTTTTTGACGTTAAAAAATATGTCAAAAAACGACATGATTACGTCATTATTTTTGCACCAACCTATACTATTAGATTGGTGCAAAAAGAATGTCGTTTTCTTACATAGTAACATATGTGAGAAAACGACATTATTTTTGCACCAAGCTAATAGTTCCCATATGTACAATTCAATGTCTGTGGTGGGGAGGAGAATAAAACAATAATTCTAAAAACTATCCCCAATGAGCATTTATATTATGAAAACAAAACTATTTACAAGAAACTAAAGAAAATAATATTAGTAATAAAACCCCAACAACCACTAAATGTGACAGAAACATCAGTTAACTGGACGAAATCAATGCCGGACTATAATAGTATAAAACATTCATTCATCCCAAGCACTAACCCATGCACTCATTCAGACACAACAACAAATACGAAAAACTCTCACACGAAACGAAAGGCGCCCGATACCACCAGAGAACTGACATCGCTGACCACCTACCGAAGGAGGGGATGGGGAATTAAACTTACAAACAGGGACAGAAATAAAAAGGGGCCAATGAGCATACATACCCTAGCTAAATTAACTGGAAAAAAAGAAACTAAAGATTTTAAAAAACCTATAGCGAAGAACTCATTGAAACCATTGCCATGAAAGTATTTATAGAAGAGACTAGCAGCATGGACCGGCGTTGCCCGGCCTTGATTAAAAAATCCTACGACTCATACAGCAATCGCTATCACTTGACTTAAAATATTTTTGCCCTTCCTTGCCTTTAAAGGAGTGCCCTTTGCCGTGCTGATGTTGCTACATGCCTTACTTCTTGCCTATCTCACACTGTGAATTTTTTCTAAACTCTATACCAAACATTAAATCTGTTACGAAAAAAGAACTAAACAAAATGAACACAAAACGATCAGCTTTAAAAAAGGACTCGTAACTGGAAAAACCGAATGAAAACAGAATGTTAACAACAAATACTTTTCCACACACAACCCAGTTCTGCGGAATCAGAATCAACGCTGAATTTAAGCAAGCGAATGAGCCAATTGGAGTAAAGTGCCATACAGATTAAAATTTTTCCCACTTGTGACGAATGCAAGCTATCGATTTTTTTTGCATGCTAGCATGCTAGTTAACATTCGTGTCAGTCAGCTGTTGGCTCTCACGTTGGCCAATAGAATCTTCCTGCCTATTCGTGGCAGCCAGCTATTGGCTCTCACTCTGACCAGTAGAAAATGGCCACAAACTACATGAAAACTGCCGTAGAAGCATGAAAAAATCGATTATTTCCACTATCGATGGTAGTTGGGAAATGCAATGTCGGTCTTGGCCTTGCCGCTAACTTGGAGCATCTGCATGTAAATTTTGGTGCAAATCCGTCAAAAATTGCGGCCATGCATTCGTTACAGACACACGCACATACTCATCCTGCCTTTTATAGATAGAGATACAGGGAGGTAACCTTACAGCGGTAGGAAAGTAACTAGAGACGTGACAAAGATCTCAAGGTAAGTAGCAGGCACACCGGGGTATATGTGGCAGCGATATCCTAAGCCTGGACGAATTTTATTGATGCTGTCACACACCGAGAAGATCTGTATGAAGAACATTAGTTTCGTGTCAGCCACCTGAAAAAAAATTATATTATGTAGTGGGTGACAAAGCTTTCGGGCCGAAAACAGAATCCGGAACAGGAAAGAAGGAGTAAACATTTACTTCTGTTCAGAGGCGCGGAGAGAAGTGTGGACCTAATTTGGACAAGAATCGTTATATTACTTTGATCATGAAATTTCAGTTGACTCGTGTCTCGGCCATTACTAAGTGATCTCGTAATCTATGAACAGACTTCTTTTTTTTGTTTTTTTTTTTGTTGTTTTTTCGTTTGGATATGTTTGCCAGCTTCCTGTATCATTGTAATTAGAGAAACTCGCGGACCGAAACGATGAAGAATCGTCTCCCATCTTATTTCTTTTTAATTGAAGACGAGATCTTAAAGAAGTCTCGTCTTCAAAAGAATTTCACAGACAGTGACAGAATGTACAGATTTTAACAGAAGTCGGTTGCCAGGAAGCAAACTCGAGTCGGGGTGGGTAAATATACGACTGGAAGTTCTCAGAACCACTCTCGATAAATCCCGCTCTTGTACGCATGCGTGCGTACATGCGCATAGAATTTACGCGTGTCCGTTGTCTGGATATGTAGCTTAGTAAGAACCGGCGGGTGTATGGAGATATCCAGGGTGTAACGGTTGGCGATTCGGAAAGCGAAGTCGGCTTGTCGAGTTCGAATTCAGGCCTCGTTTTTACATTCACGTTTTCAGAAATACGCTTCGGTGAGTCAGGAATAAGTCTCCGGTTAAATATGGGTTTAAATAGTCAGGCAGATCAGATTACCTTGGCTGGAATGAGTAAAAATAAGCGTGGGTAAGTTAGGAATAATTTCCCCACCCCCAAATATGAGTTTAAATAGTAGGGTAGATTGAGTTTTCTTGCCTTGAGAGAGAAAAATACGCTTGTGTAAGCTACGAATAATTCTTCGGCCAAAAATGCGTTTAAATAGTAGGGTAGATTGAGTTTTCTTGCCTTGAGAAAGAAAAATACGCTTGTGTAAGCTACGAATAATTCTTCGGCCAAAAATGCGTTTAAATAGTAGGGTAGATTGACTTTTCTTGCCTTGATAGAGAAAAATACGCTTGTGTAAGTTAAGAATAATTCTTCGGCCAAAAATGAGTTTAAATAGTAGGGTAGATTGAGTTTTCTTGCCTTGAGAGAGAAAAATACAGTTGTGGAAGCTAGGAATAATTTTTCGGCCAAAAATGAGTTTAAATAGTAGGGTAGATCAGGTTCCCTTTGCCTTGAGAGGGAAAGTTAAAAAAATATTATGTTTATGTGAGTTACAATGCGTAAACTTTGTTGTGTATTTATGTCTGTGTACGTATGAAATGAGTGGTATTCCGACGACAATTTTTCCTCAGCTACCATAAAACACCGATATACGCAACCCTATATGAACCCCAAAATTTTAAAAATTAATCAGTTTGTCTGACGATCGCAAGTAGCGTGAAAGGCAGGGTCAGAAACTCACATCACTCCAACTATATTATATTATAAACGGAGCATCTACTTAAATATTTGTATCTATAAAAAGAATGTATAAACATAAAAATGTCTAAATAATTGTCGGACTTTGTCCATTTCATAATGTGTGACGTCATTTGTTTACATTTGGATACGCATCGAGCAGATATGAATCTACGTGAGAGATTCATGGAAGATTGAAGTTTAAATACAGTAAATTCGACCTTGCTAACCGAACGCGCCTCTGTTGCCAAATCGGTTAAAGGCACGTCAGGCTATATGACGGTTCCGTATAGGATACAGGTTCGAATCCTGTCTGAGGTCGAATATTTTCTATAAAAATTTCTCGGATATTCAAGCCGGTAAATATTGTTTAATACTATTTATTATAAAACAGAGCATTTACTTAAATATTTGTATCTATAAAAAGAATGTATAAACATAAAAATGTCTTAAAACATATATATATATTATAATTTTATCATATAGACAAAAACAGTTTACTCACTACAAAGATGCAACTTCGTTTCGGTGCATTTCAATTGCACCTCGACTGGTGCGAACCAAAAATGATTATGAATAATTCTGCTTGTAGGCAAGCCGTATGTGAAACATTACTTCATTTCTTCCATTTGCTCGAGAAAAAATATATATATGAAGCAAAAAGGTGAAAGAGTGAAGCAGTAGTGCTTGTTGATAGCAGTTTGGTGAAGGATGGGTGGGGTGTTGAATGCTGGCTAGTCTGGGAGGATTCCTTGCCGATAACAATGGTCAAAAGTTTAGGCACAGCATCTCACAAGCGTCCTAAGAATGAGGGGTCGGAGAAGAAAGGTAGGAATAGGAGAGAGTAATACGATGGAAGAGGTAGGGGGAGAAGTTCTCGTGATAGTTATAGCAGCAATTGGGATGTTTTTTTGGGGTTTTTTTGGTTTACTATAAAAAAACAAACAAATAAAATTAAACCTGAATTACACATATTTATATTGGCGTTATCGCTACTAATTCTGTAATCAATTGAAGTGTTTTGTAAATTAATAATTTTAGAAGTGATTTCTTCTTCGTATGTTGAATATATAAGTTTAGGAATATATATTTGATTTAGAAATTGAATATAAGTATAAAAAATTATGGGATATAAATATAACTTTTATAATCTAATTTTGACCTATTTTCGCTCTACTATCGGTTCAAGCCCTCTTTTGGATTAATGCTGCGAACGCTAGAATTAACATATTACTTTCGTCCTCATTGCATCGGATATATATATATATATATATATATATATATATATATATATATATATATATATTCATGAATGATTCATACAAAAAACAAATATAGAGGTTAATGATTTAAATGGCGAGAATACATCGTCGCAAACAATATAAATAAGATACAACAACCCCGAACCTGTATATGAATGATATGATCCCTGTTTATACATTCCAGTTTCATAAGGTCTTTTTAATTTTACAAGCTTTCGTCTGTTCCTACAGTCATCATCAGGTATGGAAGTAGATTTTGTTCTTGTTTGAAAATCCTACTTTTTTGAGTTATTAAGTTTAAACAAAATTTACGCTAGATGGCGTTGTAGACTATGCAGACTAGGTAACATTTGTCATTCGTGTAGTTTTGTGGCTAGTGTGCCTTCAACGCCTAACCTATAGTAGTAAGTTAAATGGCAGGATATTCGTATCTTGAGTAGGCAGATATGATTTTTTATATACACTCGCGAAAGGTAATGGGTGCGAGAGGCTTTCTCGGTGGGCCTATAGCGGTCCGCCAGTGGTAGCATTGCCGAAACTGGCGGTAAACGTTACTATCATACGACCTATTGGCAGACTGGTGGCTTGCGTGTAGGGAAACATACAAAAGCATTCTAAAATTGTTTCGTAAATGTTTGTTACTAGCTCGTAAACTTGCTTTTTAACGTAGTAAAACATATCAAAGGGAGGTTACAAAAAACGTTGACATGCAGTGGCTGCTGCAGCTGCCGCTACTGCTATTGTTGCTGGTACCGTATTAAAGATCAAACAAAAGCGAACTAGACCATTGAAATCCATATATATATATATGACGAATATTTTCTATGAAAATTTCTCGGACATTAAGGCCGGTAAATGTTATTTAATACTGTTTATTATAAACAGAGCATTTACTTAAATACTTGTATCTATAAAAAGAACGTTAAACATAAAAAATGTCTTTAATAAATAAATTGTCGGACTTTGTCCATTTCTTAATGTATGACGTTATTTGTTTACATTCGATACGCCAATGAGCAGTTATGAATGTACGAGATTCATGGAAGATTGAAGTTTATAAACAGTAAATTTGACCTTGTCTACCGAACGATCCTTGGTGGCCGAGCGGTCAAGGCACGTAAATGAGAGATTCATGGAAGATTGAAGTTTAAATACAGTAAATTCGACCTTGCTAACCGAATGCGCCTCTGTTGCCAAATCGGTTAAAGGCACGTCAGGCTATATGACGGTTCCGTATAGGATGCAGGTTCGAATCCTGTCCAAGGACGAATATTTTCTTTGTCCATTTCTTAATATATATATAATTTTGTTTTATGGTCAAAGTTAGTTTTAAGGCTAATGTTAGCATTGTAAAAATTGAAAAAAAGAATAAAACAAATTTTGTTTATAAACAGAATTTAAAAACAATTTACACTACTAACTATTAAAACATCAGCGAATATATTTTTTTGGTCCTGTAGGGACCCGGCATATAAAAGATTTTATTAAGTGCTACAAAGAGGAGGAAATTGTGGAGAGCAATCATTGCTTATGGCCTAAAGGGAATCGGCAAAAAAAAAAAAAGACTCAAGATTTTATTAGGAGTTGGATAAGAAATTGTGGAAAGACATGAATGCTCGCGTCCTGAACGCACCCGGAAGATAGACGAGACTCAAGATTTTATTAAAAGCTACAAAGAACAGGAACTTCTCGAGAGCCATGATCGTCACGTCCTGAAGGGAGCCGGCAGATAGAAGAAGATACAAAATTATTTAAATGATATTGACCCTTCTCAGAAGTATAAAAAATAACCAAAATATGCGTTGCTTGTGGGGATATTTATATCTTTGCCAAGAATATAACAGAATTTTCCTCATTTGGCCTTTTTGTTTTTTTTAAAGGTTTTTTGTATATCTGATTTGAATATTGTTTTCGGATTCTATATGCTGAAATACATTTTTAATACACGAAATCTTATAAAATTTCAAATTGCCCGCTATTTTCTGTTAAGTCTCCCACCCAACATTTGAAATGAATCACCGATTGGCAATATCACCAAGGTTGGGAAACCCTCGGCTAAATTATTAAACATTTCCCGATATCGATAGAGAGAAAAAAAAAAAGGATTACAATCTAACCATTTTAAAAAGCTATGAATATTGTTGCTCTTAATAAACTCTTGAGTCTTCTTAATCTGCAGGGTTCTCTCAGAACCGTGAGTGATCATAGCCCTCCACTATTTCCTGTTCTTTCCAGCTCTTAATAAAAACTTGAGTCTTCTTCTCTCTGCCGGGTTCCTTCAGGACATGAGCAATCATGGCCCTCCACAATTTCCTCTCCTTTGTAGCACTTAATAAAATCTTAAGTCTTCTTCTATCTGCTGGGTTCTTTTAGGACGTGAACGATCATGGCCCTCCACAATTTCCTGTTCTTTGTAACTCTTAATAAAAACTTGAGTCTTCTATCTGCCGCATCCCTTCAGGATGTGAACGATCATGGCCCTCCACAATTTCCTGCTCTTTGCAACTTTTAATAAAATCTTGAGTCTTCTTCTCTCTGCCGCGTTCCTTCAAGACGTGAGCATTCATGGCCCTCCACAATTTCCTGTCCTTTGTAGGACTTAATAAAATCTTAAGTCTTCTTCTATCCGCTGGGTCCTTTCAGGACGTGAACGATCATGACCCTCCACAGTTCTCTGTTCGTTGCAACTCTTAATAAAATCTTAAGGCTTCTTCTATCTGCCCAGTCCCTTCACGGCATGAGCTATGATGGCTCTCCACAATTTTCGTATATTGTAGCTCTTAAAAATCTTGAGTCCTCTTCTATCTGCCGTATCCCTTTAGGACGTGAACGATCATGTCCCTCGACAATTTCCTGTTTTTTGAAACTCTTAATAAAATCTTGAATCTTCTTCTCTCTTTCGGCTCCCTTCCGGACGTGAGCGATCATAGCTCTCCAAATTTCCTGTCCCTTGTAGCTCTTAATAAAATCTTGAGTCTTCCTCTACCTGCCGCATCCCTTCAGGACATGAACGAACATGGCCCTCTACAATTTCCTGTTCTTTGTAGCTCTTAATAAAATCTTAAGTCTTCTTCTATCTGCCGGGTCCCTTCATGAGGTGAGCGATCATAGCCCTCCACAATTTCCTCTCCTTTGTAGTTCTTAATGAAATCTTCAGCAAGGAGGCAAAGCTGACCATGTTTTGATTTGCGATGAACGACTAAAATAAACCTCAGATTCTTTTACCGCCAATACGAAGACATCAAATGAGAACGAGGCTTCCGCTCAGATGGTATTATATTATTTTGACTAAAACACGCAATGTTTCCGGCTTTGAATTGTAACGGGTTTTAGAGATAAGGAAGCTGTTTTTTTTTGTTTTTTTTTTCTTTGGTTTTGTTTTCTTATTTGAAGATTATTTAACTATCAAGATTTACATCAGGCTACTCGCTGCGATGTGAAAAGCGGACTCAGTGAACCTATCAACAGTCATCATCTGAAGCACTGAATGAGAAATTTCGCAATTAAAAAAAAAACAAAAAAAACAGTACAGCGAAAAAACCGATAAACCGCGGAGAGACGATGCAATCGTCAAAGGTATTACTAGCGGGAAATAGAAAGCGGAAAGAAAAGGAAAATAAAAACGGAGACAAACAAGAGAAATTACGAACTGATAAAAAGATCTCTATCGAGGTTCATTTATGAGAACAAAAGGTGCCCTCTGCAGTACGATAGTTAACAAGCGCATTATAACAGCTATTACCACACTAGATCGGTAACTACACAGTGGAGATTCAACAGCTGTAGCCTCAACGTCTTGAAGGCCACTGGGGGTATGGATAATGGCAAGCAAGGCCAGGTCACACGTTCATTACTACGTGAATATTGATTTTAGTCTTCACTGGGTGCCTTATACCGAAAAGTGTTTGTCGGCGTGGTATTATGGTTAGAAAACCCGTGTCTGCTTGTCCATTCCAACTGAATATTGATTGTGATCCTCACTGAGTGCCCAACACAGAAAAGTTTTTGCGTGAAATAATGGTTAGCAAGACTGGGTTTGCTTGACTATTACTAGAGAAACCCTCCAATAATAACACCAAATTATAATATGAGCTCTAGTAAAAATTGTTACGCTGGAGTAATAGATAGCGTCTCGGTTTGAGGAATCGGAGATCCGAGTTCGAATTCCAGTCGAATCCATTACATTCACTTACGTGATAATACCCCTGGGAAAGGTATGAATCCTCTTCTTATCCCCCACGTATGGGCAAATAGCAGGACAGACCGGATTCTATAGCCTTGTATGGCAACGGGTCTACAGCAGAAAGAAATGGCAAATGCGTGAAAAAAATCTGCCTCGTCAGTCATGTGTCGAAAGATAAATGATCGCCTAAGCGTGTATCACGCATGACCCATAACTGACTAGGAGGCACGGATTGAGGGATCGGATGTTACAGTTTTTTGTGTATATATATATATATATATATATATATATATATATATATATATATATATATATATGTAACTAGTGAGTTAGCCCAAATGACTTGACTCACTTTATAGTCCACCAATAGAAGGTTAACCAATCAGAAGACGTAGAACATTCAATTCGTCGTGTATAAAGGCGGCCATTTTTGTTTACCCTACCGAAGGACCAGTGCCAACTTGACCAGGCGAAGATGACAGAAGGAAGTACTACGCTCTGCTACTTTGCTGCGATATCCACTGCGAACCTGAACTACGCTTTCCTACTGTCTCCGAAATATTCACTGCTAACCTCTGGATTCTATACTCGAAGACGACCGTCATGATGAACAAAATGTCTAACATCGGAGAGCCGAGTTCGAATTCAAGTTGAATCCATTCACATTCACTTATGTGCTAATACCCTTGTTAAAGGTATGAATCCTCTTCTTATCCCCTCAGCTATGGGTAAATATCAGGACAAACCCGGTTCTATAGACTTGGATGGCAACTGGTCTATCGCAGAAAGGAATGGCAAATGCGGGAAAAAAGAATCTTGCCTCGTCAGCCATGTATCGAAAGATACATGATCGTCTAAACGTGTATTACGCATGGCACATAACTGATTGACCTTACTGAACAAACTCCCGCGTGGGCGATCCTCTAAATGTAACCCCTTCAAACCAAGTGTCGGTGAGAAGACACATCCCTCTCATTTATAGAAAAGGCACAGGGAAATTTACTGAAGCAGAGATATCAGCTCAGGACCGATATAATTGCAGATTCTTCTTTGAATTTATTTAAAGAATCGACGAAGGATAGACGTATAAATGATTACTATGTCGAGGAAAGATTTTCTGCTACAAGTGGCTTGAGTCAATAACTTTTCAACCCTTTCGTTTCTATGTATCTATATCTCAGGTTTTTTTATTTTTTAAGATACTTAAAAACTGATAGGAAAGAAATAATAATCACAAAATATTATTTTCTCGCAAAATGTCTTATATTTTTTAATCATATTTCACGTATTAAATATAATATATGACAACCCGTCCTGTACACGAGTGAGTCACTCAGCGATACACGAAAGGGCCTCGTACAGGTCCTGCCCACTAACCAGTCCTCGCGGTTTCACACTGACTCCATCTTTTTTTCGCCGTGTTCCGGGTACCCTCATCACGCAGGGGATTACGCCTCTGCATAAATTACAGTCTTTTGTAGCTACTAATAAAATCTTGAGATTTCTTCTATCTTCTGGTTCCCTTCAGGACTTGAGCGATCATAGCTCTCCACAAATTCCCGTCCTTTGCAGCTTTTAATAAAATCTTGACTCTTCTTCTATCTGCCGGGTTCTTTCGGGCCATAAGCGATCATGGCTCTCCACAATTTCCCGTCTTTTGTAGCGCTTAATAAAATCTTTAGTCTTTTTCTATCTGCCAGGTCGCTTCAGGGTGTGAGCAATGATAATTCTCCACAAATTCCTGTTTCTTTTAGCGCTTAATAAAATCTCGAGTTTTTTTTCTATCTGCTTTCTCCCTTTCAGTCCATAAGCGACCATGGCTCTCCACAATTTCCCGTCTTTTGTAGCGCTTAATAAAATCTTTAGTCTTTTTCTATCTGCCAGGTCGCTTCAGGGTGTGAGCAATGATAATTCTCCACAAATTCCTGTTCCTTTTAGCGCTTAATAAAATCTTGAGTATTCTTCTATCAACCTTGTTCTTCAGGACTTGAGTAATCATGGCTCTCCACTATTTCTTGTCCTTTGTTGCGCTTAATAAAATCTTCAATCTTCTTCCATCTGCCGGGACACTTCCGGACGTGAGCGATCATCGCAATCCAGAAAATCCTATTCTTTGTAGCTCTAAATAAAATGTTGAGTCTTTTATCTGCCGGGTTCCATAGAGACATGAGGGATCATGGCCCTCCACAATTTCCTGATATAATTGCAGATTTTTCTTTGGATTTTATTCGATGGAAGGCTGAATGGTAGACTTATAAATGTTTATTATATTTTATCTCGAGGAAAGATTTTCTATTAAAAGTGGCTCGATTCAAGAACTTTTAACCTCTCTTTCGTTTCTATGTGTATATATATATATATATATATATATATATATATATATATATCACATTTTTATTTTAAAGATCTGTTAATATTTATTCTTTAAAATAATATTTTAGGAAAACTGATAGAAAAGAAAAAAATAATCACAAAATATTATTTTCAGGAAAAATGTCTCCCAAGAGAAACACATGCGTCACTGGCTGTGTTTTCGATCGGCATAAAACTCCTTTAAAATACATTATTAGAATTAATAGGAAGGAATAGCGACAAAACCATTCCACCAAGGAATTCTCTCTAGAAAATGATTAAAAGAATATTTTCACTTGTCTGGTTATCAGGTTTCGACATTTTGAAGTACAAATATCACTTCAGAAATCTCTATCTATAAAAGGTAGGATGTGTGTGTGTGTGTGTGTGTGTGTTTGTGTGTGTATGTAACGAATGCGCGGCAGCAATTTTCGATGGATTTGCACCAAAATTTACATGCACATGCTCCAAGTTAGTGGAAAGGTCAATACCGACATTGCATTTCCCAACTCCCATCGATAGTGGAAATAATCGATTTTTTTCATGCTTCTACGGCACTTTTCATGTAGTTTGCGGCCATTTTCTACTGGCCAGAGTGAGAGCCCATAGCTGTCTGCCACGAATAGACAGGAAGATTCTATTGGCCAGGGTGAGAGCCAACAGCTGACTGACATGAATGTTAACTAGCATGTAAAAAAAAAAATCGATAGCTGCATTCGTCACAAGTGGGAAAAATTTAAATCTGCATGGCACTTTACTCCAATTGGCTCATTCGCTTGATTAAACTCAACGTTGATTCTAATTCCGCAGAACTGGGTTGGGTGTGAAAAAGCATTTGTTGTTAACATTCTTTTTTCATTCGGCTTTTCCAGTTACGAGTTCTTTTTTTAAAGCTGATCGTTCTGTGTTCATTTTGTTTAGTTCTTTTTTCGTAACAGATTTAATGTTTAGTATAGAGCTTAGAAAAAATTCGCAGTGTGAGATAGGCAAGAAGTAAGGCATGTAGCAACATCAGCACGGCAAAGGGAACTCCTTTAAAGTCAAGGAAGGGCAAAAATAATTTAAGTCAAGTGATAGCGATTGCTGTATGAGTCGTAGGATTTTTTAATCAAGTACGGGCAACGCCGGGCCATGTTGCTAGTTGTTATTAAAAACAAGTTGACACTCTTCCCCGGTCTTTTGAACAGAAGGAAACGGCTTATCCTTTGTTTCCTGTTCAGGTTTGTACTTCCAGTTCATTCTTTTTATTTGGTATCAGTCCCAGTAACCCTATACATCTTAGTGGCTTTATCGTCTTTCTTGCAGTGAATTTTTTTAAAGTAATGAATAACAGATATAATAATATCAAAAATCCTCAGACGTAAACATATTTTGGATTTTAAAGGCTCGAGAGCCTCTTAATGTAGAGCGTTACTCTCAGAAATGATTATAATGAATGAATTAAACCTATGCGATAGGAATTGAAAATTATAAGTATATGGAGAATATATAACTTACGGCCATATCACTTTGAAACACCGGTTCCCTTACGATCATTGACCGCTTGGGAATACCCAGTTTTGTTATCTCGTATGTGGAAATGGGGTAATGAATAGTGGATATGGATTGTTGAGTTCCAATTCCAGTTGGGTTCGTTATATTCTCGTACGCGCAAATTCTCTTATGAATCCAACTCTTCCCCCAAACTATGGGTTGATTAGTACAACTTGAATCGTTACATCATTATTATCTACGAAAAAAAAATTATCATCTAAAAATATTTTCTGGCTTTAAATAAACTACAATGATAAGCCGAAGAAAAGGAATCAACCAAACAAGAAAAGATATATATATATATATATATATATATATATATATATATATATATATATATATACATATATATATATATATATATATATATATATATATATATATATATATATACATACAAACACACACACACACATATATATATATATATACATATAGATAAGAATGATATATATATATATATATATATATAAAGGTAGATAGATAGATATTGAAAAGAATGAGATAGATAGATAGATAGATAGATCGACAGACAGATAGATAGACAAATAGATATTGAAGAGAATGAGATAGATCGATAGATAGATAGATAGATAGATAGATAGATAGATAGAATCCTCCTTATTGAAAATGCGATCGTCGATGCTAGATCCGAAGATATATAAACCATCTAAAGAATATGCACATCTCTGAATAACACAGCTACCGAACGCTGAAGTAGATCGTGAATTATGGAGACGACTTGTGGTGGTTGCCCACCGTTCTCTGGTATTTGCAGAAGTTTAATTTTTCGTGTGAATAGGCATCTCTCATAAATTATCACTTGGGTTCATACCGTGCCAACATTACTTACGGCCATTCGTCGTAAGTAATGTTCCCCAAATTGGTTCTGTGCAATTTGGGCCACTTTGTCAGTGTTCAGTCTGTCACAAATAAGTCATCCATATTGGGGCGAAATGGAGCCATATGGATGGGTGTATATAGGAAAGGTATCAATGCACCTATATTTCTGGTTTTAAAGACGTATCTTCCTGAATCATAATCCCCCAAACCTAAATTCTTACAATGTAGATATATATTTTGGCTTTATATTTACCTGCTTTGATAAGCCGAAGAAATCGAATCAAGCAATAAAAGATACAGACAGAAATCGGTTATATATAAACAGAAAATAAATAATTCGGATTAGCGTTTCGAAACAAGATACTACTAAGTTTATATAGAAAATAAAAGTTTACTAAATCAGTGAAATCAATTAGCTATTTTTGGCGTCATTGTCATAAAGTTTACTTAAAAAAAATTTACTAATAATATACATACTTATAGTTGATGTGAAAATAACTCTACATACTGTAAGGGATTCTAATACATTTACTTGTTCTTAAAAGAAATATAATATTTATATTAAAAATTAATAGTGAAAATATTTTTCAAATCGTAGTTAAATAAAACGTATTCTAACCTGAACACCCGACCCAAAATCTTTAAATATACAAAAAGAAAAAATTCGGTAAGAATTTCTGTCGTTAACAATAAAATTAAAAAAAAATCCAGACGACATGCATTTAACGGATGTTAGATTTCATTGAAAAATACATCCCTACCCGCTACCAAAACGTAGCTAATAACGGATACATCAAAATACAGACATAAAGAACACGCAAACACCCCTTGTCTAGTAGAAGTGAATTAATCTGTTATCTTGGAAACGTGAATAATGATTTTAGCTGTGTCTTTAAAATCCAGTAATTTTAAAAGTTACTCCAAAATTCGCTTGAGGATGAAATGGAACTAATGTCTTTAATTTAATTACAAAATTAAATTCAGACCTTCCATTTTTGAAACATGGTTAGAACTGTGTAGCGGAAAAACCATATTTTAAATCAATTAATTTATAATATTAATGCTCTGTAACTTTACATTGAGCACTATTTTTTAAAAATAAAAATATCTATAAGAACACCGGATTGTATATATTACTGTTCTTTCTTTTTATATATATATATATATATATTTATATATATATATATATATATATATATATATATATATATATATATATATATATATATATATATATATATATATATATATATATATATATATAAAAGCAAATATATGGATATAGATCCGACAGTATGAAGAAAAATATACGGAAAAAACAAACAAAAGTACTAATATGCATATGTTTTATGAATATGTCCTGAAGATGGTCTATTAGACCGAAACGTCCTACGTTGACTTCATATTAACATTAAAACAGCATAATTGCATATAAGGATTTTTGTTTGTTTTTTCCGCATATTTTTCTTCATATATATATATATTTACTAAAGACATTTTTATGTTTAACGTTCTTTTTATAGATACAAGTATTTAAGTAAATGCTCTGTTTATAATAAACAGTATTAAATAACATTTACCGGCCTGAATGTCCGAGAAATTTTCATAGAAAATATTCGACCTTGGACAGGATTCGAACCTGCATCCTATATGGAACCGTCATTTACGCCTAACCGATTCGGCCACCAAGGATCGTTTCTATGAAAATTTCTCGGACATTCAGGCCGGTAAATGTTATTTAATACTGTTTATTATAAACAGAGCATTTACTTAAATACTTGTATCTATAAAAAGAACGTTAAATATAAAAATATCTTTAATAAATAAATTGTCGGACTTTGTCCATTTTGTGATATATATATATATATATATATATATATATATATATATATATATATATATATATATATATATGTATGTATTTAAAGATATTTTTGTAGGTGCAAAATTTAATGACAGAAATAAAACTGTAAAACTTAATATTGCTAAATATATTAAAAGCTGGGGAAGCAACCGGTTTTGCTCCCGCTCTTCAGGCTTCAACGGGAGATTTAATTTAAGTTAAAACACAGAAAATGTACCATAAAAAGGAAGTTGTGCAGGTGAGAAGAAAAAAATGAGCAAAAGGAACTACAGACAAATTAAATCTCCCGTTGAAGCCTGAAGAACGGGAGCGAAATCGGTTGCATCGCCCGTTTTTAATATGTCTAGTAATATTAAGTTTTACACTTTTATTCTTGTCATATATATATATATATATATATATATATATATATATATATATATATATATATATATAAGAGTATCAAGAAATAAAATCTCTAAACATTGTAAAGAAAAAGATTAAGGCAAATGAATTCGAAAGTGAAAGTGAAAGTAGAAAAATCATCTGCAATTAGAGGCTAGCGTTTTCGTTCGAAAGTGCATCTGCCGCGTACATCGCCTCACATGACGCGTTATTGAAAGCTTCTGTGCGTATTGCAAGGCTGTTCCGTTAATGCCACTCGTGCTTCCCGCCCAATATTCATATCAAAAGCTGAATATCAACGAGCGCCGCCATTTTCTACTTGTCCCGAATGCCAGCAGAGGTCAGTCAGCCGTGACGATTTTCCTTTTCCCAAATCGCATTCTCTGAAGAGACGAGTCATATTGGTTCCTCTTGAGACCAGCCATGGACGGCGATTCATTGCTATCGAGTAAACCAGCAGCTGTTGTATCAATTCGGAGCAAGTTATGGAAAACTGGAATGGTCTGTCTTCCCTATAGACGACTACTTGAGACCAATTGCAGGTGCTCGATTTTGGAAGTAGAGAGAAGCCAGCAAATAACCGCAGAGAACATTTGAACTGTAGTTTCTTGCAAGGTAGACTCAAGAGACCGAGCATAGGGAAGGTGGGGTTGAAATAAATGATTGATTCGTATTTTACGACTTACCAACCTTGTGCAGGTTATTTAACGCCAGAAAATATTTTTAGATTGCAAGAAATTTTTAGACAATAATGATTTAGTGATACAAGTTTTACTAATTAACCCATAGCCGGAGAGAGAAGGGGTGGATTCATATCTTTCCCAAGTGTATTTTCGCGTAAGTGACTATAACGAACACAACTGCAATTGGAACTTTAAAAACGAAAAATTCCGGGCCACTATTCTTTACGCCAACTGCATATTCAAGCTTCCAGCAACTGCTATTCGCAAGTGATCACCTATTTAGGTACTGATCTGGCGCGACGATGCTCAACTCCGTGTTTCAATGTTTCATAGCTTTCCCAAGGGTACTTGCATGTCGAAACGTTGTGAAAATGGCAATAAAGATGAGGACAACAGTCCGAACAATGTATAAAGTATAAATAGCTCAATGAATATTTGTCAGAAGAAAGTACCACTTGGAAAGCTTTTTTAATAGATAGCGGCTCAGATTTAAGAATTGGAGTGCCGAGTTCGAATTCCAGTCGAATCCATTACATTCACTTACGTGCTAATACCCTTGGGAAAGGTATGAATCTTCTTCTCCCGCCAGCTATGGATAAATAGCAGGACAGACCGGGTTCTATAGCCTTGGATGGCAACTGGTCTACTGCAGAAAGAAATGGCAACCTATCGTGGTGAAAAAATCTGCCTCTTCGAAAGATACATGATCGCCTAAGCGTGTATCACACATGGCATATAACTAACTAGAAGGCATAGATTGAGGAATCAGAGAGCCGAGTTCGAGTTCCAGTCGAATCCATTACATTCACTTGCGTGCTAATACCCTTGGGAATGGTATGAATCCACTTCTTCTCCCTCCAGCTATGGGTAAAATGCAGAACAGACCGGGTTCTATAGCCTTGGATGGCAACTGGTCTCCCGCAGTGTTATGGTCCGGTTCCTTGTACCACGGTGATAGTCCAAGGTAGAACCAATAAAGAAGAACTCGAACACAAGTATGGAATAACACAGATATATTACAAACAGGAATATATACAGAGAAGTAGAAGTGGTAGCCTGAACAATCAAGTTTAGTAGAGAGAACAATGTAGTCTCGACCAGTATCACTATTCCAATGTCTTGCAGTAATTGTCTGAACGCGACTCTGTTTCGGACTACCTCTGACTCGACTCTTGACTCGACTCTTGACTCGAGTTGAACTACTGACTATATTTAGTCAACCCCTCACGAGGGCATCATGTGGCACAAGGCCTGTTTAACATGGGATCTCCGAGCCCGTGGGATCGGCCAAAAATATGCCCATTGAAACGGTATAAACGGGTTCAGGGTCGGTTTACTTCCCCGAAAGAGAATCCACCCTTCAGCGTAGCTTCCTTCCGCTTCCTCCCGGCCCAAAGGCAGAGAGTTCAACCGAACAGCCGGTCGAGAGGTGAAAAACTGACGATATTCAGTCACCCCGCCACAGGGGGACATCATGTGGCACAAGGCCGGCTATTTGCTGTGGTATCTCCGAGACCGTGGGCTCGCCCCCAAAATATGCCCATTGAACCCGTATAAACGGGTTCACGGTCGGTTTACCTCTCCGAAAGAGACTCCGCCCTTCGGCGTAGCCTCGTTTGGGTTCCTCCCCGCCCGAAGGTAGAGAGTTCAACCGAACAGCCGGTCAGGAGGTGAACGATTGACCCCTTGCCTACTCCTGAGGTGCAGTATTTATTAGGTATGGAATAGACCATTATTATTATTGTGGGTAAGATCCCATAGCACGCAGAAAGAAATGGCAACCCATTGTGGAAACCCAATTTGAACTAGAACTCGGCTCTCCGATTAACAATTACGAGCCATTGTTCATGACACTACCCGCCCAATGGAAGCTAATATTCCCGAGCGATCGAGGTTTCTGACCAGGCTCGAGGTTGCCCTAACTTCGGTGATCGTACGGGAAACGGTGTTTCAATGTGATGTGGCCGCAGATGCGTTTTGAAATATCCGACGCAAGGTAACCGATTTTCTTTTTCATGACGCATCCAGTGAGGATGCAAATCACTGCCCAGTGGTAATAGGAACGAAAATTCTGACCATTATCTTGCACCGAAAAACACTTTTTCTGTAAGTGGCACGCATTAAGGATCAGAATCGATATACAGTACTAATATTCAAACAGACTCAGCATTCCTAACCATTATCCAACGCGTAGGATTTTAATTTCAGTGCAAGGTATTAACTGTAGAACGGTGAAATATATTCTCTATTTAATAAAGTGTGTCTGTATAAGGCACTTACGATACTATTGCAGGAACACCGTAAAGCTGTAACACGAGAGGAAATAGAAATATCAGCCACATATTGGGGAGGGGTAAAAGGGAGATCACTGCCCATCTGTAGGATAAGGTTGAAATAATAGACGGAGGAAAACAATGGAAAATAGGAAAACTTAAGGAATATGCTGAACCACAAAAATCTTCTTAACCGACCAAGGA
This sequence comes from Acanthosepion lycidas, assembly GCA_963932145.1. NCBI lineage: Eukaryota > Metazoa > Mollusca > Cephalopoda > Sepiida > Sepiidae > Acanthosepion > Acanthosepion lycidas. The sequence continues at coordinate 69,836,254 of OZ010575.1, read as the reverse complement.
TAGACATGAATATAAAATGAGAATCACTAATACGGAGATTCTTTAAAATAGAATAGTATTTTTTAAGCTGAATAAAAATAACTGATAAAGTGCCGTGCGTGATACACACTTAAACGATCATGTATCTATCAATACATGACTGACGAGGTAGATTTTTTGCCTGCAGTAGGTTGCCATTTCTTTCTGCGGTAGACCAGTTGCCATCCAAGGCTATAGAACCCAGTCTGTCCTGCTATTTACCCATAGCTGGAGGGAGGAGAAGAGGATATACCTTTTCCAAGTGTATTAGCATGTAAGGGAATGTAATGGATTCGACTGGAATTCGAACTCGGCTCTCCGATTCCTCCTAGTCAGTTATGTGCCATGCGTGATACACGCTTAGGCGATCATATATCTTTCAATACATGCCTGACGAGGCAGATATTTTTCCCACGTTAGGTTACCTTTTTTTCTGCAGTAGACCAGTTACCATCCAAGGCTATAGAACCCAGTCTGTCCTGCTACTTACCTATTGCTGGGGGAGGGGAGAAAAGGAGGATTTCCCAAGGGTATTAGCACATAAGTGAATGTAACGGAATCGACTGAACTCGGCGCTCCGATTCCTCAATCCGTGTCAGTTATGTGCTTAGGCGATCATGTATCTTTCGATATGTGACTGACGAGGCAGGTTGCCATTTCTTTCTGCGGTATACCAGTTGGCATCCAAGGATATAGAACCCGTTCAGTCCTGCTATTTACCCATAGCTGGGGCGGTATAAGAAGATGATTGATACCTTTCCTAAGTACATTAGTATATCAGTGAATGTAATTGATTCGACTGGAATTCGAACTCGGCTCTCTGATTCCTCAATCCGAGCCGGTATCTATTACGCCAGTCATTTGTCTTTAATTTCCATTAAACATTTCTCGTATTATGATATGATATTCAAGCGATAGTGTTTGCTAGACCCTCTCCTTCCAGATGAAGAGAAAGCTTGAGGCAACAGAAATGTGGTTCTACAGAAGGCTGCTGAGAATGCCATAGACGAAATGTGGAAGCATGGGGGAAGTTTTGAGTGTAAAAAGGGCTCTTATAATGAGAATTTGGAAAAGACTATTGACATTTTCTTGGGGAGTTAATGAAGAATGAGAACTTGGAAAACTTGATATATCGAAGGTAAATTGGACAGTGAAAGGCTGGCTGACGAGCTTGCGTGAATGGATAGCGCAGAACGGGAGGGAGTCTTGGCTACAGGAGAGAAATATAAATGGCCTACCCCCAGGAGGGGCACAGCATATAGAAGAAGAAGAAGAAGAAGAAGAAGAAGAAGAAGAAGAAGGTGGTTTGCATCAAGAAGAAAAATAAACATCTGAAGAAAAAAAGTAGATGGCGGTTCGCTTGAAGAAGAAGAAGAAGAAGAAGAAGAAGAAGAAACGAGAAAAAGAATCGTCAGAAGATAAGAAGAAAAATTAAAAGAAGAAAAAGGAATCGTCTGACGAAGAAGAAGTAGAAGTATCAATAAGTGGATCTCGTTTGAAGAAGAAGATGAAGATGATGATGATGATGATGATGATGAAGAAGAAGAAGAAACAGAATCGTCTGAAGATGAAGAAGGTAGTTTGTATCAAGAAGAAAAATAATCATCTGAAGAAAAAAGTAGATGGAGGTTCGCTTGAAGAAGAAGAAAAACAAGAACAAGAACTAGAAAAGGAGAAGGTGTAGAAGCAGGCTCGTCTGAAGAAGAAGAAAAAGAAGAAGAATTTTCTAAAGAGGGAGAAGAAGTAGAAGAAGAAAGAAGAAAAAGAATCATTTGAAGAAGAAGAAGAAGAAGCAGTAGTAGCAGGCTCGTCTGAAGAAGAAGAAGAAGAAGAAAAGAATTGTCTGAAAAGGGAGAAGAAGAAGAAGAAGAAGAAGAGAGGAGAAGAAAAAGATTCGTTTGAAGAAGAAGAAGAAGGAGTACAAGCCGGCTCGTCTGAAGAAGAAGAAGAAGAAGAAGAAGGTGTCTGAAGAGGGAGAAGAAAAAGAAAAGAGAAGAAAAATATCGTCTGTAGAAGAAGAAAGAGTAGTAGCAGGCTCGTCTGAAGAAGAAGAAGAAGAAGAAGAAGAAGAAGAAGAAGAAGAAGAAGAAGAAGAAGAAGAAGAAGAAAAATCGTCTGAAGAGGAAGAGGAAGAAAAAACAAGAAAAAATCGTCAGAAGAAGAAGAAAAAGGAGTAGGGGGCATGTCTGAAGAAGAAGAAGAAGAAGAAGAAGAAGAAGAAGAAGAAGAAGAAGAAGAAGAAGAAGAAGAAGTTGGAAAAAGAGGAAGAAGAAAAAATATTGAATTGATGAGAAGGAAAATAGAAGGGAAAGAAATAAAATCAATGAAGAGGTTTGGAATGGATTCGTGAAAGAAGAAGAAGAAAAAGAAGAAAACTTACCCCAATCAACCAAGCGAGTAGAGAATGCTTTTCGCAGAATTCAAAAGCCGGGTTATCACCCAAATTCGGAAAAATTTCGATTAGCAACCAAAATGCAGTCACAGCCATTTCCAGCAACGGACGGAACACTACTCACGAAGGTTTAACAGACCGGCAAGCTTATTGGATAACGAAGAGGCATTTCTATAGGAAATTATTTATTAAGCTTAGATTAACTTGACACTAAGCTGCGCAAAAGAGGGGGAAAATCTAGAGAGAATCAGATTTACGAGTTGTGGTCTGCAAAATTAGCTTGTTGATCATCGGATAAGGCTAGATTGTCTACAGCGACATCTCAAAAGACAAAGGATAGTAGTATATAAAGCTAATGGTAGGTGCTGCAAATGTTATGAAAATGTCCAAACTTATATCAGGTGTTCCCTGACACAAGGTGAGTCAGTGGGATCACCGGTAAGGCTACTCATGGCATGCTGGTGTAAATTATCAGTGTTCGAACGGCGTTTGATTGATGGGTTGGAGGCAGACAAGATATATATCTTTTTTAAATTGGAGGGCGGCCATTTGACATCCCTTGATATACTGTGTCACGTGTGAAGTGGGAATATCAAGTGAAAGGCATTGTCACGCAATGCCTGATCATGGGCCTGAAACCGACGGGGATGTGTAGGTTTGATTCGAATCAGTGTTGCTTGACTGTTACTACATGCAATTCACGCCATAAACCTTCGCATGTCTAGAATGTCCTGTAGTAACAGTCAAGATGGATTTGAATCAAATCCGCATTAAAACGCGGTAGAAGACAGACGTTTATCCAGTAAGAACATTCTTTAACTTTAATGAAACAGAGGGACCACCAGGATGGCCCAGTAAACGTCTCCTCTGGGCTTATGATATTTCTTAATGGACGTTGGTGGTTTGGCAGTTTGTCGTGTGGTCTTTTGATTTGTGGTTCTAGTTTATTCGGGCCGATAGTAAGGTTTATGTGTAGCGCCCACACCAAGAGTCTCTGTTGGCAACCAGGCAATCTGAAGAAGAAGAAGAAAAAAGAAGAAGAAAAAAGAAGAAAAAGAATCGTTTGAAGAAGAAGAAGAAAGAGTAGTATCAGGCTCGTCTGAAGAAGAAGAAGAAGAAGAAGAATCGTTTGAAGAAGGAGAATCGTTTGAGGAAGAAGAAGAAGAAGAAGAATCGTTTGAAGAAGAAGAAGAAGAAGAATCGTTTGAAGAAGGAGAATCGTTTGAAGAAGAAGAAGAGGAAGAAGAAGAAGAAGGAGGAGAATCGTTTGAAGAAAAAGAAGAAGAAGAAGAGGAAGAAGAAGAATCGTTTGAAGAAGGAGAATCGTTTGAAGAAGAAGAAGAAGCAGAAGAAGAATCGTTTGAAGAAGGAGAATCGTTTGAAGAAGAAGAAGAAGTAGAGGAAGAAGAAGACGAAGAAGAAGAAAGAGAATCGTTTGAAGAAGAAGAAGAACAAGAACAAGAACAAGAAGAAGAAGAACAAGAAGAACAAGAAGAAGAACAAAAAGAATCCTGCCTTACCTCCCCGCGAGGCAGGATGTGGTACAAGGCCGTTTTTAATGCGGGGTTAAAACCGACCCCGTGGGATCGTGCAAACATTCCCTGTTGACCCCGTAAAAACGGGGTCGGCAGAGAGTTCGAGTATCTTAGCTGGAGACGGATCCCCAACTGCAGGGTAATGGTGTTTGTATAAATGCGTATTATGTACATATGGCGATAGTTGGGTCTGCTGAGCTGTCCGGTGATTGGTATGTTGCACTGCTTCGTAAATAAATACAGGCTCCATTTCCCCCAAATAAGGGTAACTTATTTCAGAAGAATAGAACACTGTCAAAGTGGCCCAAATTGCACAGAACCTATTTGGGAAACATTACTTACGACGAAAGGCCGTAAGTAATATCAGCCCGGCATTAGCACAAGTGATGATTTTTGAGCGGTTGTAGGGATTGTCTATTCACACGAAAAATTATATCCCTAAAAATACAAGAGAACGGTGGAAATCCACCACCAGTCTTCTCCGTAATTCACACTATTCTATAGCTTTCGGTGGCTGGGTTATTCACAGATGTGCATCTTCTATTAGCTGGTTGATATATATTCGAACTGGGCGTCTACAATCTCGATTTTTAATAAGGAGGATCCTATCTATCTATCTATCTATCTATCTATCTATCTATCTATCTATCTATTCCAGTATGATATCTATCTATCTATCTATCTATCTATCTATCTATCTATCTATCTGATTCTATTCATTATCTATCTATCTATCTATCTATCTGATTGTTCATAATCTATCTATCTATCTATCTATCCCAGTATGATGTCTGTCTGCCTGTCTATCTATCCTAGTATGATGTCTGTCTATCTATCTATCTATCTATCTATCTATCTATCTATCTATCTATCTATCTATCTATCTATCTGATTGTTCATAATCTATCTATCTATCTATCTATCTATCTGATTGTTCATAATCTATCTATCTATCTATCTATCTATCTATCTATCTATCTATCTATCTATCTATTCCAGTATGATGTATCTCTGCCTGTCTATCTATCTATCTATCTATCTATCTATCTGATTGTTCATAATCTATCTATCTATCTATCTATCTATCTATCTATCTATAAATAATATTCTATCTCAGCGCTTTATTCAGATTAAGCAGATAGATAGATAGATAGATAGATAGATAGATAGATAGATAGATAGATAGATAGATAAAACATCGTTAGAAAGATGTATAATTTGGTAAATAGATTTATACCTCTGACTGATAAATTTGTGGAGTGTGGTCGGGTTTGTCACTGAACCAGACGGATTCTGAAACGGTTCAATAAATGAAAGCGAATGTCACAAGTGAGCTGTAAAGCCATAATATAAGTTATAATATTATAATAATTGAGGGAAAGTGTGCCAAATTTAGACGTGGGACGCATAGATGTCATGACCCCATTCACGTCCACATGCATAAAAAGCTACCGCGCTGAGGGACTACAAAGAGACCACCTTCTTTTCCTCTCTTTGCGAACTACGATCAAAGCTAAAGGGCAGATGGAAAGTAGCCACGATAAGAAACAGATATGCAACTGCAAAGAAAGAAAGAAAGAACGTAAGAAAGAAAGAGAGAGAGAGAGGGAGGGAGAGAGTGGGAGGTAAGTGAAAAAGATAGAAAGAATATAAACCTCGGCCAACATTTAGCTGACATATATGTCAGCTAAATGTTGGCCGAGGTTTATATTTTATTTCAGCTTGAATTACACTTCACTTAAACTTATTGCGCGACAGACTATCACTAGAGATGATTTCCTAATTTTTCAGCAAACTTGACTCTCAAGAACACCCAAGATGCGTCAAAAAAGAGCGCATACAAAAGCTATACACACGCACAAAATAAGGATAAAATACAGATATTTTTTCCGGGATGTTTAAAAAATGGTACACTGTTCAATTATTAACGTTAATAACGAACTATTTTAAATTCCGAAATTGTTCTTGGATTAAACGATAATTACTTAATACATATTATTCCTTCTTGCTGTCAATTTTGGCGACACGGATACACTCTTATGTATGTAATATTAAAATTTACTTAACTGTAAATATGCGTCCTGGGTATGACGATAAACTACGTCCAACAACAAGGCCTCAGATAATTTTTTTTTGAAAAAAATAATGTTGCCAGTTATACGTTTTTTTGGAAAAAAATAATGTTGCCAGCTATACGTTTTTTTTGGGAAAAAAATAATGTTGCCAGCTATACGTTTTTTTTGGGAAAAAAATAATGTTGCCAGGTATACGTTTAATTGTATATCTAATATATATATATATATATATATATATATATATATATATATATATATATATATATATAAACTTAATTTGGCATTAAATGACCTACAGTGGTTGATATGCCATAAAACCCAACCAACCGAAACCTTAACTGTAAATATCAAATCCTTTTTAGTTGTTGTATCCCCGACTCCAAATTTTCTTGGCGCTAAACATTCTTCAGTGGGGTTATATACAGGGTGTCTCAAAATAATGTAGACACTCTTTAAATATGAATAGTTAATAATACATTACCGTGATATAAGAACTTATATGGATGAAAATAGGCAAAACAGATGGATTGGAAGAAGAGGGACAGTTGTATACCGACCTAGATCACCAGATTTGACACCCTTAAATTTCTTTTTGTGGGGGTTTCTAAAAGACAAAGTTTACAGCAGGAAACCTGAAACAATTGCTGAAATGAGAGTAGCAATTGAAGAAGAATGTGTTCAAATACCAGACGAAATGATACTAGACGTTTGTAGGTCTATTTCTTCAAGATCTGAAAAGTGTATTGAACAGAACGGCAACCAGTTTGAGCACTTGATATGAACTCATCATTATATGAACATTCTGCCATTGCCCCAAGTATCTTTTATCTTATTAAAGTTAATTTTCTATTTTTTTTTCTTTTTTTCTCAAATTCTTTAAATGTGTATTCTTTCTCTTGTATTAATCTTATTTATAAGTCAAAATACATAAATTGAATAAGTTATAACGATTCTAAGAGTGTATACATTATTTTGGGACACTCTGTATTTAAATGGTCATAATTCCATTTTTTTTTTTTTGTTCAATTTTTTACGCTTCATTTTAATCCGGTTGTTTTTTTTTTTACACTCATACTTTTAGGGATTTCTTATTTTGTTTACGTTTTTATATATAATCTTCATAAACTTTTCTATTTGTAGAATTTTTCTCCAGGTTGTCAATTTTTTTTTGAAATTAGAATTTTTTTTTTTTTAATTTATTTATGTTTTATATTGAAGTTTGTTTGGCATTTTTTATTATCATTTAAATTTTATAGCATTTATTAATTTGTATTAATAATGAAATTATAATATTAATTGAATTGTAATGCTCCATGTTGCATTTAATATATTATTATTAGAATAACAAAGTATATTACGAAAATAATATCAGAAAATAAATTTTGCTTCTCCGGCTTCTTCAGATGGATAACAAAAAATGTGTTAAACACAAACAAATACATACACAGACCATTTTTCATTATCCATCCGAGGAAGCCAATGCGAAATCGGTTTCATTAAACACGACTGACGAGGCCTTCTGATTAATAATTTTCTTCAATTTTTCTTGTTTTGCTATTAGTGATTTCTTTCCTGGACATACAATGTTTAAAAGCGGTTCAAATGTTCTTTCTATCCGAGAGATTTCGGCTACTCAATCAGCACTAATTAAGCTTCTTTTTCTTTCTTTTTTTTAAATTTAGCCTTAATAATGGCTAATTGAAAAGCTGAAAGCGCTCGGGTATATATAATATTTTGATGTTTTTTTTTTACACAATTCATGCCCAGAAAAGAAAACACTTGTACGAATACAAAAATTGAATAGAAACCTTAATCACAATACCTTGTCAATCTTCTTTAATGAATCTTGAATAAAAGAGAGATTGCTGCCTAAATATATATATATATATATATATATATATATATATATATATATATATATATATATACACAATATATATTAGAGAATTTAAAGAATACTGCACTGAAAAAATTGGCATGATTAAAAAAGACGATAAAGCCTTATGCATTTTCTGTTCAAAACAAGTGTTTATAGGACTTCTTTGGTAAAGGCATTTTGAAAGTGTTCACAAGACCTTAAGCAATAAAACTGAGGAAGAACAAAGAGAATTAATTTCTCTGAAACTGAGCAAGACAAAAAAATATCAGGCTGATATTTTTATGAACCTTATTTCAGGTAGGTCTAGTTCGAACTTAGTTGTTCTTAGTTTTAACGTTTCAAAGGATATTGCCACACATGGAAAGCCACTTAGTGATGGGGGAGTATATTAAAGAACCTTAGCTAGAAACACGCCCAGTGACTGACAGTGACTCGATTCGCTATGCGAAGAGTCTCGCTATATATATATATATATATATATATATATATATATATATATATATATATATATATATATATATTCGCTATATTATATATATATATAATATATATATATCAAGATAAAGGAAAACTTATCTTAACCCCGAGTTTCGGCCTCTGACTGACTTTATACAGACAGACGGAAAATTTATCTTAGCCGACGCGTTCTTTAAATATCATTTGCCTTGATAAATTCTCTCATTCTCTCATTTGTCTTTATTAACATTGTACTTTTACATACATATCCTATCTAGGATATATATATATATATATATATATATATATATATATATATATATATATATATATATATATATATATAACGTCATCCACAGACAGACTGTTTCGCTGCTCATCAGTGTGCGACCTCTTGCTCGGATCGAATCCCGACTGAATTGGTATCAGCCGGAGATTCTACCACTAAGCCGTCGGCGCACGGCAGGGAAGCAGGCGGATTTTTGATAATTTTTCAGAAAAGGAAAAGATTATTCAGTGCATTAAAGATTTGTCTGTGAATAGGAAAACATTTTAGGATAATTAAGTTGGAAAGGAATATAGCTGAACAATTGACAAAAGATTTGTCTTCATGTAAGTTTTTTTTTTTTTTTTTTGTGTATTCATGAAAGTACAAACATTAAATCATCAGCTGAGCGAGACACATTTTCTTGATTTTGTTTCGAGCGATGTGAAGAGATGGCTTTCCTTGTAACATTATGTGAGCATACTATTGGGGCTGAAATAAGTACAACAATAAATTCACATTTTAAATATAGTATCCACCACAACAACAGATGGTGCACCCAGCATCACCCGTGAGAAGGCAGGATTTGTAAATCTGTTTGCAAATGATGTTGGTCATCCACTGATAGGTTTTCATTGCATCATACATGAAATGGCTTTGTGTGGAAAAGCTGGCCTAAAGGAACTTCAGGAAGTGATCCAATCACTTACAAAGGTTGCTAATTCCATTTCTGCTCGGGCTTTAAATAAAAGACAATCTCAAATTTTACTGAACGAACAAGAATCTGTATATAAAGGACCGAAAGCTGTACAACAATGTTTAATGGCTTAGCCAAGGTTCTGCAATGATTTGTTGAATGCTTATATGAGATAAAGCTCTGTTTGAATGACCAACGAGTGTCTTATGAATATTAGTGTATACAGAATTCATTCCAATAACGAAAAAAAAAAATACTATTCTTAAAAGAGCGCTCTATACATATGATATGTCCCGGAAAAGGGATATATTTGTTCGAAGTAGCAAAGTGGTTTTGGACTACTGTAACTGGGTAGGGCAATCTAGCAGGTTACCGTAATGGACTGGTTCTCGTCGTAGTGGTAGGCAATAGGCGTAGGCAATAGGCGAAGTCAGGCGTCGTCCTATACCTCTACATCAGTCTGTATTTATGACTGACACCAGCCAATCATATTACTGTGATACTAGGTGTATGCATAGTTATTACATCAACACAGTAGAGCAAATGCAATATATTCGAAATATGTTATGAAATCATTTAAAATTGCAAAATAAATATGCTATGAAATCACTAAAGTGATTTTATAACATTTATGCTATGATTTTCGAATAGATTATATATATATATTTAAATAAGTTTTTCGTGGTACAGAATTTAATAATAGACAGGAAAAGACAATATTTATAAGACATTTTTCAAAGCAAAAGCCAAAATAGAAACAACGGGTTTCGTCACAGGAATTATCAAGTTTATTTATTCTGGGAAATTTAAAAAGCGTGTAAATTAATTTTTAATTAACGAATGTAATGGAATTGGGGAGAAAAAAATTATGAATTTCAAGAGACTAGAGTTCAATAATATTCAGACCCAGCAAGCATTCTCTCTGTTTACAAAGGGAAGGCTCACGAGTTCTGATATAAAAGGACTCTAGAACCTTGAGGTGAAATGCGGAGTGGGACCGAGATAAAATTATAAATCGGTCACCACTAAAAATTTTCCACAGATTTCTTTCTATTTATTAAATGTTCACCGATAGCAGAACCAGAACTGTTGGTCAGTTGGTTATTCCTGGAGGACGGATTTAAAATCCTGGGGGGTAAATGCTGTTTTATTCACGAATTCAAATGCTGGGGCGTCCTCCCTATGTAGTCGTGTCCACAACTACACTTGTATTGGTAAATGACTGAATTAACATGATGGGGAGAGAGAACGTCCTTACGAATGGAAGAGAAAGCAGGACGGGTAACAAATATTACCCTAACATTCGCCGAAAAATAACAACTATTGATTAAACGTGAAATACGTTTCGATAAACTCTCACCCTCTGTACCAATATAGAGAAGACGCAAATAAAGTGGGCATTTATCAGCTAATTGCGGCTTCACCCTATAGAATTTACTGATGACATCTTGAATAACAGAGTCTAAAACATCCAACGGATATCCGTGTCATTCTAACAAAGTCAATTTCTCCGCAGAGAAAACCCTCAGAACATAACTTAAGTGCCCTGTGAATTAATGACTTAATTAAATTAATCTAACGTTGTCTGGGACAAAAAGAGTCCCAACGCGTATAAAGTCCTAGTAAGTTATGTGCCATGAGTAAAACACGCCTAAGCAATCATGTATATTTCAATACATGACTGACATACATGACAGATTTTTTTGCCGTTTCTTACCATCCAAGGCTATAGAACCTGGTCTGTTCTGCTCTTTACCCATAGCTCTAGGGAGAAGAAGAGGATTCATACCCTTCATACCAAGGGTATTAGTACCTAAGTGAATGTAATGGATTCGACTGGAATTCGAACTCGGCTCTCCGATTCCTCAATCCGAACGACTATCCTTTAGTCCATCGTGTTTCCAGGAATGTATATGGCAAAAGAAAAACATAGATATAGACACATAGGTATGTATATAGCAAAAACAGTGACAGGTTGGCCATTATTTTTAATCGATGTTTAATAAGATGACGAAAAGGACGAACAGATGGAGTTTCTTTATGAACATCTGATTTCTAACCACGGCACAGGAAATTTTCATTAAGCGTTGATTTTACACGTGATTGATCGATATCATACATTATTTGACAGTGGGGATGGAACACAATGATAAATCAAGCTTAAAATTCATCTATTTCATTAGTAACCGCTTATTCAAATTCTTTGTGGGTAGCTGCAAACCATTGCATTTATCGATTACGATGATTTAGCGACGTCATTGCCCTCTATCTTTAAAATTTTTTCATTGTCTATTAAAAATTTCTTCGTTGTCATTGTTGGTTTAGATTGGTTTTGTTTTATTTTGTTTTGCGGCATATCAACCTCAATGGGTTATTTAATGCCGACAACATTTTTAGGATAGATTCGTATGAATAGAATATGTATTCTTTGGTTTAGATTGGTTTGGTTTATTTTGTTTTATGACATATCAACCTCAATGGGTTATTTAATGCCAACAACATTTTTAGGATAGATTCGTATGAATAGAATATGTATTCTTTGGTTTAGATTGGTTTGGTTTATTTTGTTTTACGGCATATCAATCTCAATGGGTTATTTAATGCTGACAACATTTTCAGGATAGATTCGTATGAATAGAATATGTATTCTTTGGTTTAGATTGGTTTAGTTTATTTTGTTTTTTGGCATATCAACCTCAATGGGTTATTTAATGCCGACAACATTTTTAGGATAGATTCGTATGAATAGAATATGTATTCTTTGGTTTAGATTGGTTTGGTTTATTTCGTTTTACGACATATTAACCTCAATGGGTTATTTAATACCGAAAAAAATATTATTGCTATTAATATTTTGTTCTGTCAAAAATCTGTTTCTGATAATATTTTTCCTTCAAAATTGTATTGCTGGTAATAATTTTTTTCAGAAATGTTTTGCTGGTAATAGTGAACTTTTTTCCCTAGCTGGGACCCTAACAAGTGCTACCACTCCGAGTCAGGGTGGACCTGGAAACACCAGCAATAAAGAGGTGGTTCCACGATTTTCAAAACCTCCTTATCAGTGGCCTTGCTGCTGAATGTAGTTTATCGTCTTACCCAGGACGCGGATGTAGTTTAACGTCTTACCCGGACGAGACTCTTGCTAGGAAGTCTTGCAGTTAGTATTTATGAGAGGAGGAAGAGTTCATTCTACTGTAGGAGGGTTTAACGCAACGTATACCGTGTCCTTTCTGGAGGTAGTCGATTATGTCTCTCCACAATTTCCTGTCCTTTGGAGCTCTGAATATTTTTTGTCTTTTTGTTATCTCTCCTAAACCCTGTTTTACCATCCTTTTACAGAAGCAAGCTAGGTAGATTATGTGTTGTTTTGTCTTCAGTTTTTTTAAAGGTTTAATTCTCTCTTCTACGTGCTGTGTCCCTTCAGGATATTGCCGATCACGACTCTCCACAATTTCCTGTCATAGCTCTTAATAAATTTTGTCTTTTTGCTATCTCTTTTGAACCCCATTCCGCCATCCATTTACTCGAGCTCGATAAGTGTCACATGATGCTTCCGTCCCCCCTTCGTCTTGCTTTCAATCTGACACTATTCCGGCTCGCATTAAACTAAAGTAAAAGAGATTTTGTTGTTGTTGTTGTTGTTGTTGTTGTTCTTCTTCTTCTTCTTCTTCTTCTTCTTCTTCTTCTTCTTCTTCTTCTTCTTCTTTTATTACTCTCCTTTTTCCTATGTCCCTGTTCTATGTCACGAACATCTTTCTTCTTCTTCTTCTTCTTCTTCTTCTTTTATTACTCTCCTTTTTCCTATGTCCCTGTTCTATGTCACGAACATCTTTCTTCTTCTTCTTCTTCTTCTTCTTCTTCTTCTTCTTCTTCTTCTTTTATTACTCTCCTTTTTCCTATGTCCCTGTTCTATGTCACGAACATCTTTCTTCTTCTTCTACTACTACTACTACTACTTCTTCTTCTACTCTTCCTCCTCCCCTTCTTGTTCTTCTTCCCCTTCTTCTTCAACTACTACTACTACTTCCCTTCCTCCTCCCCTTCTTCTTCTTCTTCCTCTTCTTCTTCTACTACTACTTCTTCTTCTTCTCCTCTTCCTCCTCCCCTTCTTCTTCTTCTTCTTCATCTTCTACTACTACCACTACTACTTCTTCTTCTTCTCCTCTTCCTCTTCTTCCTCTTCTTCTTCTAATACTACTACTAATTTCTTCTTCTTCTTCTCTTCATCCTCCCCTTCTTCTACTACTACTACTACTAATTCTCCTCTTCCTCCTCCCATTCTTCTATTCTTCTTCTTCGTCTCCACTTCCTCTTCTTCTTCTACTACTACTACTACTTCTTTTTTTCTTCTTTTTCTTTTTCTTCTTCTTCTTTTTCTTTTTCTTCACTTCCTCCTGCCCTTCTTCTTCTTATTCTTCTACTACTCTTCTTCTTCTTCTTCTCCTCTTCCTCTTCTTCTTCTTCTTCTCCTCTTCCTCTTCTTCTTCTTCTTCCAATTCTTCTTCTTCTTCTTCTTCTTCTTCTTCTTCTTCTTCTTCTTCTTCTTCTTTTTCTTCCAATTCTTCTTCTTCTTCTATTGGCCTTGTCCCTTCAGAACTTTGGCGATGCTGGCTCTCCACACGTTCCTGCCTTTTGCAACTCTTAATATATTTTATTTTCTTGTTATCTCTGCTTCCCCCATCGCTATCGAAAAAATTATCCGAAAAAACATCTATTCAAAAAACATTTATTCAAAAAACATTTATTCGTATTGTAAATTGTTTAAATAAAAATGAATCGAAAGAAAAATTCAAATAACTATGCGCAAATTCTGACAATTATTTCCTTCATCTTATTTTTTTAATCACACGACCCCAATAAAGCCACTATGGCACCAGAGGTTACTAAGTTTGAAAGAATAAGGAAAAAAAGAGAAACATTATTAAGGGGCAAGAACAATAGAAGAGTAATCTGGAAGACAATTAATAACGATTGATACGGAATTTTTTGAAGACGAAAGTTGGTTGGAAAGCATGAGCCGGAAAAGAATTCCACAAGCGAGAAGTGCGAGGGAAGAAACTATTAGCATCGAACTTACGGTTACGTCAAACCATTTCAATTGTGAGTTGATGAGACCTTGCCGCCAATCTAGTACTGCGCTCAAATACATAAAATCTAGGTACCATAGTGGAGAGTTCCTGCGAACAATTGCCATGGAAATATTTACAGAAAAGGCAGAGTGAATCTGCATTACAGCGATGAGAAAGTAACTGAAGCCGAGATGCTAGGTCGGGGCCAATAACATTGCAGATTTTTCTTTGATTTTATAAAGAATCTCTAAATATACAACATGAGCACCTGACCATATTTCGTAGGAATATTCAAGGCGTAAGGCGAATGATAGACTTATAACTATGTAAGATAGTTTCAAGAGAGAAAGATTGTCTAGCACAACACAATGAGCCAACTTCCTCTTCGGCAGACCTAGCAATCTATTTACATTCGGACGATTGTCCTCATCTTTGTTGTTGCAATCACAATTGCGGCCTCTGATGAAGGCCAGAGGGTACAATGGTCGAAACGATCTATATTGATCTGGATAAGATACATGGAATTTTTCCAGGGATTGAACTCATAAACCGACGCGTTAATGCGCTAGGCTATTGTCCCGTAGGACAATTTCTCGTACTGAGAAACTAATGAGAAATAACTTAGTAGTACTAACAAAAAAAAAAATAAATAAATAAATGAATAAAAAATAAAAAAGATATATCTAGACATGAGCAGTGTTTCGAGACCAGCTTACTCTCATAGATTAAATAAAGTTACATTAATATTAATTGTTTTTCTGTGATATAAGTTCTTTCTTTTACCGTGCTTTTCTTTCTTTCTTTCTACTTTCATTCATTTTCTTTCTTTCATTCTTTCTTTCTTTCTTTCATTCTTTCTTTCATTCGTTCTTTCTTTCTTTCTTTCTTTCTTTTCGTTTATCTTGAATCTTTTTCTACCGTTTACTCTCTTTCTTTCTCTCCATTTCTATTGAAGCCTTTTTTACCTTTTCTTTCTTTCTTTTTTCTTTCTTTCTTTCTTTCTTTCTTTCTTTCTTTTACTTTAATATTCATTCTTTTTTTTAAACCATTCCTTTCTTTTAAGTTTGCTTTTATTTTTCTTTCTTCTTTCTTTATTTTTCCCTTTCTTTCTTTCTTTCTTTCTTTCTTTCTTTCTTTCTTTATTTATTTATTTATTTATTTATTTTTCCCTTTCTTTCTTTCTTTCTTTCTTTATTTTTCCCTTTCTTTCTTTCTTTCTTTCTTTCTTTCTTTATTTATTTTTCTTTATTATACTTTATTTTTTCTTTCTTTTTCTTTCTATTTTGATCATTGTATCATTCTTTACTTCTCTTTTTTCATCTTTCCTTCTTTCTTTCTTTCTTTTTTTTTACCCTAATGTCCATTCTTTTTTTTTGTTATCATTTCTCTCTTTTACTTTGCTTTTCTTTCTTTCTTTTTTCTTTCTTTCTTTCTTTCTTTCTTTCTTTCTTTCTTTCTTTCTTTTAGTTGAATTGACTTATTTATACAATTCTTAACTCTTGTTTTCTTTCATCTGAATACTTACTTCTTTCTTACGTCATCCTATATTCGTATAGTCTTTTTTCTCCAGCTTTCTTTCTTTCTTTCTTTCTTTCTTTCTTTCTTTCTTTCTTTCTTTTTTTTACATTACTATTTCTCCCCGACATGAAAAAAAAAAAAAATGTTGGGGAGAGAGTTTCATTCCTTTAAAAATCTCCACCACAAAGTCGGACAATTATTTTAAGAGATTTTTATATTCATACTTTCATTTTTATAGATACACATATTTAAGTAAATGCTCTGTTTATAATAGACAATATTAAATAACATTTACCGGCCTTTGTCGGACTTTTTCCATTTCATAATGTGTGACGTCATTTGTTTACATTTGGATAAGCTTTGAGCAGATATGAATAAATAAGAGAAAATCACGGAGAATTGTGTTTAAAAACAGTAAAATCGACCCTCCTCTGTGGCTGAAACGATTAAGGCACGTCAGGCTATATGACGGTTCCGTATTGGATACAGGTTCGATTCCTGTCGGAGGACGCATATTTTCTATGAAGATTTCGAGGGCATTCAGGCCGGTAAATGTTGTTTAATACTGTTTATTATAAACAGAGCATTTACTTAAATATTTGTATCTATAAAGAAGAATGTATAAACATAAAAATGTCTTAAAAAACAATTGTCAGACTTTGTTCATTTCATAATATATTGAATATTATCCCAAGTTTCAGGAGGCTTTTAAACTAGGCAGTACCTCTCCTTCGGGAGAGGTACTGCCTAGTTGAAATGAATGAAAGAAACAAAGAAAGAAAGAAAGAAGGCCAGTGAAAAATAAAGCCTGAAGCGTCCCCAAAAGAGGAAGCACTGACGGAGATTGGGAATTTTTGTGCGGTATGGCGGATAGCATCACTTGTGTCCCATCCGGTTTCGACGTAGGCGAACAGGTAGATACCACTAACCCTGACATTGAAGAGTAAACTACAAAAGAAATAGTAGTGAATAGACGATCGTAAACTAGAATTAGTTAGAAGTATTAACTAAGTATAGTCGAGGTTTAAAGTGAGTCTATCGGTCACATCGCATAAAAAATTTTCAAGCTCCCTCAGCCCTTCCCCTTTTGGAAACACCTCAAGAGTTGGGCAATAAATCAAGTCCCCTCCTGAAGGAGACATAATTCCTGGAAGGAAAATCCCATTGGAGCTTAGGCTAATATTTTAGGAATACAAATACAAACCAATCTGTATCATTTTAGCCTCCAGCTGTATCAACTGCTATTTATATGGCAGATATATTTTCATAGGGATACAGTACTATTCATTCTTGGCGTACCGAGGCGTGGTGTAATGGCTAACAAACTTGTCTCGCTAAAACAGTTACAACTGAATAGTATGTTCGATCCTCACTGGGTGCCCCATGCAAAAAAGAAAAAGAAAAAGGGAAACAGTGCCTGCGACGTTCGAACTCTCTGCCGCGGCAGGGAGAAACCCGGACGAGACTTTGCCGAGGGACAGTTTCGTCCGGGGAGGTAGACAGACCCTGAACCCGTTTATACGGGTTCAAAGGGAATATTTTTGGCAGAGCCTACGGGCTCGGAGAACCCACTGTAAACTCGGCCTTGTGTCACATACATCCCTCGTAGGGAGGGGCTGTGAAATATTAACAGTAGTCATTCTTTTTTTTTTCTGTGTTATCATTTTTTTTTCCTTTTCCTTGGTTACCTTTCTTTAATTTATTTTTTTTTATTAATACTTACATTTTTTTTTTAACTAATTCATATCTACCATGTTTTCTATTATTTTTTTTATTATCTCGAAATTTTGTTTTCTTCCATGTTTTGGGAATGGCTTCCACGTTTTTTTTTGTTTTTTTTTGCTTTTGTTTCGGGAAAATTCTTTTTCTTTTTAGCGCGTTCTTCACCCTTTTTTTTTTCTCCTCAACCTAAAAGTCTTAGATTCTTTCTTGTGTTTCGGTTTCATTGGCTTTTTTTCTTTTCTTTTCTTTCATCCGCCAGAATCGCTTTTGTTTCATGAGATGTTGCCGTCGTACAGAGCCGCCATTGATCTAGCAAGAAAATACGACCAGCTAATTTCGGTGTCTGGAAATCGTTCGGCTGTTATCACGTTTTTATTCGCCAATAGCATTCACGTTTTAGAGTCACGTGATTAACCAGACCTTAATCATTGTCAGTCATGGGTCCCTGGAGAAATCAACATGTTCGTGGGTTTCTTACTGTGGGAGAGAGAGAGAGAGAGAGAGAGAGAAAGAGAAAGAGAGAGAGAGAGAACATAACTAATATCCAGACACTTATTTTTTTCCTTCACAATTACATATATGTTTGCATTGAAATGTATTATTCCTTATACAGAGTTATTAAAAATAATGAACCGATTTCATGGCCTATTGCTTCAGTTCTCAAGCATCTTCATGGAATGAGTCAGTGACCATTTGAAAGAGGAGGTTTCTAAGTTTTGAATGGCTGGTACAGGAGGGCTGTAGTCGCGTAGTATCTCCGGCAACGTTCAGTTCTTTGTCTACCTATCGGAAGGGCGGGTCCTCAGGAAAAGGCTTTCTGCATTCTCGAGGTTGCGAAAACAAATACGGTTGTCACGGTGCAGCGAGCTTTTCAACGGCAATTCGACATTAATCCTTCTTTTCTTAAGAATATTCGATGGTGGTTTAAACATTCCCATGAGAGTGGGTGTCTGTGTAAAGGAAAAAGTCCAGGACGATCAAGAGTTTAATCTCTTTCTCTCACTTTGTCACTCTCTCTCTCTCTCTTTCTCCCTCGACCTCTTCTCTCTCTCTCTCTCTTTATATATATATATATATATATATATATATATATATATATATATATATATATATATTTTAAATAAAAACAGACCACTTTAAGGTTCCATGTAATAAATTATTTCACCACAGCCCTTTTAAAAGGACTGCGGATCATCAGACTTTACTTCCAAACAAAAAATGAAAAGAGAATTTACACGTTTTTGACCGGCCGCAGTAAAAGACGTTAATTTACATATGCTTAATACGGCCCGTCAAAAATGAGTAAATTTCTTTTCATTTTTTGTTTCAACCTTTGGAAGTAAAGTCTGATGATCTGCAGTCCTTTAAAAGAGCTGTGATGAAATAATTTATTACATGGAACCTTAAAGTGGTCTGTTTTTTAAATTATTTGCTCTGGATTTACATTGAGCTCTCTGGATTTTATCCTCCTTAGGTTTACCCTTAAGGATTACCTAGTTTTTCATAAACTATATATATATATATATATATATATATATATATATATATATATATATATTATTATTATTATTATTATTATTATTAATTGTAGTAGTAATCTTATAAGTATAAGAAACTATACTGGCTCGGAAAACCTTCGGTGTGTTGATTTGCAAATAAACAAGCCAATAGAAAAGGGGAAAAAAGTATAAAAAAAGAAAGAACCAAGAACATGTACGTTAGCCGAAAATAATCGTCTAGGATGCAAGTCCAAAGTCCCCCCCCCCAAAAAAAACACAGCCTTCCTTGAGGATCCGCTAAGATGAAACTGTGGTAGGTTTGTCTGGCTCTGTAGGTTTGACTATTCAATGAAATGTCCATATATATATATATATATATATATATATATATATATATATATATATATATATATTCTGGTTTGGTTTTACAGCATATCAACCTCAATGGGTCATTTAATGGCGACAAAATTTTCATTGTTGGTAATATTTTTAACTTTCAAAAATCTATTCCTGGTAATAATTTACCTTCGCTGGTAATATTTCTTTTTTCAAAAAGTTATTGCTGATAATAGATTTTTGCAAAATATTTCTGATATTAAAACATTTTTCTACTTTCATAGTGTTTTCACCTCAGGTTGGGGGTTTAACTATTTGTCCATAGCTGGGACCGAAACAGGTGCTATCACCACGGGTCAGAGTGAACCTTGGAGCACCATCTATTAAGAAGTGGTTCCACGCTCTTCAAAACCTCCTTATCAGAGGCCTTGCTATCGGACGTCATACCTAGGACGCTATATATTCTGTTTATACGTTATTTTTTATAGATACATATATTTAAGTAAATGCTTTGTATAAAGGGTTATAAAAAAACCCCGATATCATGACGTATTGCTTCAGTTCTCAAGCATCATCATGGAATGAGACAGTGACCATTTGAAAGAGGAGGTTTCTAAGTTTTGAATGGCTGCTACAGGAGGGCTGTAGTCGCGTAGTATCTCCGGCAACGTTCAGTTGTTTGTTTACCCCTTGAAGGGCGAGTCCTCAGCAAAAGGCTTTCTGCATTCTCGAGTTTGCGAAAACAAAATACGGTTGTCACGGTGCAGTGAGCTCTTCAACGGCAATTCGACATTAATCCTCCATATTCGATGGTGGTTTAAACATTCTCAAGGGAGCGGGTGTCTGTGTAAAGGATTCCGTCCAGGACGACTGATATTTTAGTAGGAACAAGTGGCGAAAGTCCGTGCTGCGTTTTAGGGGAGTCCACAGAAGTCCACAAATCGAGCTAGTTGCGGGTTTACGATTTCTCAATCCACTATCTGGCGTGTGCTAAGAAGACGTCTACATTTGAAACCTTACAGACTACGCCTCGGTGAGGCACTTATGGAGACCTTGCTCTTTAGGCTTTGCTTGCGAGATCCTCAGACCTCACCGTGTGTGATTTTTTTCTTGTGGGGATACGTAAAAGAACCAGTTTATGTTCCCCTCCTACAGACTAACCTCGATGGAATAAACAACCTATATGGAATAAACAACAGAGATAAACTCCGTGGGCCGCGATATGTTGATTTCGCTTATCGGAGAAATTCTCTTATTGATGTTTGACCCTTTGCTATAGGATGCAGCCACATTGAACACTTGTAAGGCAGGAAATAAAAGTTGAAGAATACTTGTGACTGGAATTATGGCATCTCTACAAATATCCTTAAATGTCTATAATTGGTAACAGAAGCCATTGCTTTATACCAATGATTTCCCATACTTCATACTTCTCCAATTCACTCTCGCGTGGTCATAAGTGACGTCATGAGATGCGGTGCGATTTTCGCTTCAAGCGTCTTATATGCGCGTGTTTATCATTGCTTAGAAATCTTCTATGTAAACATTGACAGACTATCATCACTGTCTTGTCCGTATATTGTTTAATATGTTGTAATAGACATCTTTGATAATGGCTTAAGTAAGCCGAAAGCTTAGATTGTATTAAAAAAAATATGGATCACTACTGTGAATTTCTTTCTTCTTTCAACTATAATGTTATTAAATTTATCAGATGTTACGAAAAAAATTGACATAAAATAAATAGACAACACTTGTCTATATTATTTAATGAAACGTGTATGAATATATATATATATATATATATATATATATATATATATATATATATATATATATATATATATTGTAAATTAAGTGATATAAAATGTGTTTTTTTCGCTACAATAACCATGTTTCAAAAATGGAAGCTAAAAACTTCAAATTTAATTTTATAATTAAATCAAAAGTATTAGTTTCATTTCATCTTCAATCGAATATTGGGAATAACTTATTTTTGAATTTCCTGAGTTTTAAACGCACACATAAATCCATAATTCTCTGTTACCTAGTATACAGGGAAATTCATTCATTCAGACAAGGGGCAGTAGCGTGTTCATTTATATTAATTATTTTTGAAACATTGTTATTACTGTGTAGCGAAAAAAACTATTTTATATCACTTAATTTATAATATTATGCTCTGTAAATTTATATTGAGCACTGTTTTTGTAAAAATAAAAATAAAAAATATCAGTAAGAACACCGGATTATATATCTTACTGTTCTTCCTTTTATATATATATATATATATATATTAAAGATATTTATACATATATATACATTAAGAAATGGACAAAGTCCGACAATTTATTTATTAAAGACATTTTTATGTTTAACGTTCTTTTTATAGATACGAGTATTTAAGTAAATGCTCTGTTTATAATAAACAGTATTAAATAACATTTACCGGCCTGAATGTCCGAGAAATTTTCATAGAAAATATTTGTTCTTTGACAGGATTCGAACCTGCATCCCATACGGAACCATCGTTTACGCTGACGTGCCTTAACCGACTCGGCCACAAAGGATCGTTCGGTTGGCAAGGTCGAATTTTATATATATATATGTCATAGGTCATTACCTATAACTACGGAATGAACTCTTCCTAACACTATTTATACTACGCCTCTCAAGAGAGAGGGTCGAATCGAGTCGAGTCGATAGTAGTTCACTCCAAACCAGACTGACAGTCATACTAACACCTTCCACATCTTGTATTTTTATTTCGTGTAATATACCTTCGTCATTTCTACTCTTGTGTTCCTGTTGTTCTTACTTGGTTCTTAACCTGGACCATAACACACACACACACACACACACACACACATATATATATATATATATATATATATATATATATTAAGACATTTTTATGTTTATACGTTCATTTTATAGATACAAATATTTAAGTGAATGCTCTGTTTATAATAAGCAGTATTAAACAACATTTACCGGCCTAAATATCCGAGAAATTTACATTGAAATTAGGCGTCATCCGACAGGAATCGAACCTGTATCCTATACGGAAGCGTCATATAGCCTGAAGTGCCTTTAACCGATTCGGCCACAGATGAGCGTTCGGTTAGCAAGGTCAATTTTACTGTTTTTAAACTACAAGTCTAAGGAAACCAGCGATATTTCCACCGTATCCCATCGGTAAGAAGTAATTTCCACTAGAACAGCTTATTCCCACGAACCGTGCTCAGTGAAACCGACTCTCAAGAGCATGTTTCCCCGATCACTAAAGTTTTAACCTGTTCAAGGGTTAACCTCTATCTTCCACACATGGCGGCGCAAATTGCCCCCAAACTTAACCCTCTACCTCCCCTGGACATTTACCTTTACATTAACCTTATTTTTTTTAAAAAGTCATTTTTGTGTTTATAAATACGTTTTTCAAATTTCTGCAAGTTTCCCCAATGTATTATGAGGTGCAGTTGTAACAGTTTATATTATATATAGCTGCTTCAGAACTATTATTGTGATGGATATTTTTCATCGTGAACATATCCATGATAATTTGGCATGTGGTTGTAATTATTTTGATATCATTAAGATTGGATAATTTTTTTGTATAGTGCATGTTAGTGAGTTTATATATATATATATATATATATATATATATATATATATATATATATATTTAATTTTTTTTTGGGGTGAAGTGTTATCTGATCATCCAGGGGCTCTTAAAAGGGCTCTGGTGAAATAAATTATTATAATGGAACCTTAAATAATTTTTCTTTATATATATATATATATATATATATATATATATATATATATATATATATATATATATATATATATATATGTGTGTGAAAATATTGTAGAAAATAGGAAAGAATCTGGTTTGGTAAATAATCCAAAGTTCCTTAGTATTTTTGTTATTATTTTTAAAAAATAGTGCTCGATACGAAAGTAGAGCATAAATATAATTATTTATTTAAAAATATGATTCCAAACGTGTGTGTTTGTGTGTGTGTGTGTGAAACTATATCTAAAGTTTTGTTTTTTATATCAGAACAATTTTAGGAAAATATAAGACAAAGCGGAAAATGAAATTATTGTGTGACACGTTTCATCGGATGTTTAACCACAGATGAACACAAAGGAGTGGTTACACTGAGAATTTTGAATTTATTTTCTTTTTTAAATATGTTTTTTTGTAATATA
>OZ010575.1:69795075-69807575 GCA_963932145.1 Acanthosepion lycidas | reverse complement strand
ACAAATTCTATGGATCGTCGACTTCTTCAAGTAATTTCAAAACAGGGAAAGCACCTTCCCTATTAATTTGTTAAAAACTGTGCTTTTGTTTGTATCTGTTATTATTTGTTTGATTATCTTATTTATTAGGTTCTTTTGATCATAAACATTCATGTGCAACATTAATTAACGTTTTGTTTGCTCAATTCTGGGAATTTTACTAAACCTTTCTAATAATTTGGCACGCTCAAATCACCGTGCTGATAACAATATGGCGCCAGTTTGTTTACTTTGCGCAGGTCAGTACGAAAATTTCAGTGATTGCGCAGGTCAGTGTTGCCAACATTGTGTCAAAATTTTGTGTGAATTGATTGGAGGGTTTTGAAATATTATAAAAAAAGTTATCCCAATAATAATTTGGCACGCAGTGTATATATATATATACACACCTTTTTTTACCAAATTATGAATTTATTTCAAGAATTTTATTGGCATTAAATGACCCACTGAGGTTGATAAGCCATAAAACAAAACAACCAACCAACCAATCTAGTCGTTACTGCTGTGGATAATCCTCAAGTGATGTGGTTCCTTTTATCGGATATAGATCTTTTTTGTTATTCTGTAACGCCAGTTCCCAAGGTTTGAAAGAGTTTGCTCTTCGCCAAGTCCCAAAATTTTTAACTCTTTCAAAAGCCCTGAAAAAGCGGTTTTAAAAAATTGACAGTTTATATATTTCTGGACAGATTTGTCGACATGCATTGCATCTATATGAAAGTCTCTATCTGATGAGGCTATTTAAGGACATGATTCCAATTTTTAGGTATTGTATATTCGATTTCCTTACTTCTTATCCTAAATTTGTTTTAACTCAACCAAACACTGAGCGGCAACCCACAGTGATAGTGACCAAGATCCACCCGTTTCACTCACTGAAAGCCATTTGTAACCATTGACCTTAGAAAATAGTTGCATAGAGCTGACAGTTTAGATATTTCTGGACAGATTTGGCAACATGCATAGCATACATATACATAGGCTATTTATAAGGAAATGGCTTGAGTTTTTAGGTTAATGATTTGGTTTTGCAACGATTTCTGAAGGGGTTTGGTGTCATGCATGACATCCAAATGAAAGACTCTATCTAATGGGGATATTTAAGGACATGGCTCCAGTCTTTAGGTATTGTATATACGATTTCCTCATTTCTTATACTAAATTTGTTTTAACTTAACCAAACACTGAACGCAGGCCACAGTGATATTGGCCATGATCCATAGGTTTCACTCACTCAAAGCTGTTTTTAACCATTAATCTTAGAAAGCGGTTATATGAAGTTGACAGCAGGTATTTCTAAACGGGTTTGATGTCATGCATGACATCCATATAAAAGTCTCTATCTAATATTTAAGAACATAACTCCAGTTTTTAGGTTAATTATTTGGTCTTGCAATGATTTCTGGTGCTATGCGAAACTATTCTATGTTCGATTTACTTATTTTTTTATACTAAACTTGTTTTAACTGAACCAATCACTGAGCGGTAGACTACAGTGATGTTTGCCAAGATCCACAGGCTTCATTCGCTCAAAGCCTTTCTTCACTATTGATCTTAGAAAGAGGTTGTATACAGTTGACACGAGATGTTTCTGAAGGGGTTTGATGTCATGCATGACATCCATATCAAAGACTATATGTAATGAGGCTATTTAAGAACATGTCCCCAGTTTTTAGGTATTGTATATTGGATTTCCTTATTTCTTATACTAAACTTGATTTAACTAAACCAAAGAGCGGTAGGCTACAGTGACGTTTGCCAAGATCCACAGGCCTCATTAGCTCAAAACCTTTCTTCACCATTGATCTTTAAAAAGCTTGTAAACAGTTGACACGAGGTACTTCTGAACGCGTTTAGCGTGATGCCCGGCAATTATATGATGATATCGATCTGAAGAGGCTATTCGAGAACATGAGTCAAGTTTTCAGGTCATGGTTTAATTTGAACAACAGAAGTGAAACGGTCTCCTCCATCCAGTTCATAAAGCTCTTTCCACTTACTGGAGCTTTATGCAAATTTGAGGCTGTTATTACTCTCTCTGCGTCTTCCAACGTTGGAAGGTCATCTAAAATTTCAAACCTTGGTTTTTATCGGAAATCATATATCTGATCCTCTGTCCAACAGCTCAGAGAAATGATCTTGGGATATCACTAGCATTTGTTCTGTCAGCTTTTTCATCATCTGATTTCACGTGAGATACTGTTGTTCCGTTCGATTCGTAAGCGGGCCTGAGGAGATTTGTATATCTGTTAAGTGACATGATTTGCATATATCTAGGAAACTAGAATGTTTTATTTTTTTTTTGTAAAACCGTTCACAATGTTCGAAGAAGTGTGTTCTTCGCGAAAACGTACAGGCTTCCCACGCTTGAAGCCATTTTTAACCATTGATCTTAGAAAATATTTGCCTAAAGCTGACAGTTTAGATATTTCTAGACGGATTTTGCGACAGGACAGTATCGATCAAGCCAGCATTAATGGGGAATTGCTAAACTTTTATCTGTAGTAGTCTAGAGTAACAACATCCTGATTATATCATTATTTTCTCTTCGAATTACATGTGCTAAACATTCTACTTGTTACTGATAGTGGATAATCCTCAAGTGATGTGGTTTCTTTTATCGGATATAGTTCTTTGTTTGTGATTCAGTCACGCCAGTTAGTTCGCTCTTCGCCAAGACCCACAGGCTTTAACTCCTTCAAAGTGGTTTTTAACCATTGACCTGAAAAAGTGGTTTTAAAAAAATTGAC
Organism: Acanthosepion lycidas; assembly: GCA_963932145.1. Lineage (NCBI taxonomy): Eukaryota > Metazoa > Mollusca > Cephalopoda > Sepiida > Sepiidae > Acanthosepion > Acanthosepion lycidas. The sequence continues at coordinate 69,804,789 of OZ010575.1, read as the reverse complement.
AGTTTATATATTTCTGGACAGATTTGTCGACATGCATTGCATCTATATGAAAGTCTCTAACTGATGAGGCTATTTAAGGACATGATTCCAGTTTTTAGGTATTGTATATTCGATTTCCTTACTTCTTATCCTAAATTTGTTTTAACTCAACCAAACACTGAGCGGCAACCCACAGTGATAGTGACCAAGATCTACACGTTTCACTCACTGAAAGCCATTTTTAATCATTGATCTTAGAATATAGTTGCATAGAGCTGGCAGTTTAGATATTTCTGGACGGATTTGGCAACATGCATAGCATACATATACATAGGCTATTTATAAGGAAATGGCTTGAGTTTTTCGGTTAATGATTTGGTTTTGCAACGATTTCTGAAGGGGTTTGATGTCATGCCAAATGAAAGACTCTATCTAATGGGGATATTTAAGGACATGGCTCCAGTCTTTAGGTATTGTATATACGATTTCCTTATTTCTTATACTAAATTTGTTTTAACTTAACCAAACACTGAGCGGCAGGCCACAGTGATATTGACCATGATCCACAGGTTTCACGCACTCAAAGCTGTTTTTAACCATTAATCTTAGAAAGCGGTTATATGAAGTTGAACAGCAGATATTTCTGAACGGGTTTGATGTCATGCATGACATCCAAATGAAAGACTCTATCTAATGGGGCTATTTAAGGACATGGCTCCAGTCTTTAGGTATTTTTAAGCCGTTTTTAACCATTAATCTTAGAAAGCGGTTGTATAAATTTGACACTAGATATTTCTGAAGGGGTTTGGTGCCAAGCATAACATTCAGATGAAAGTCTCTACATAATGAGGTTGTTTAAAATCATGACTCGTCTTTTCAGGTTACGGTTTTGATTTTGAATCAGTTTGTGATGTTGAGCAAAACAATTTCTACCGAAGGCTATTTTACGTTCAATTTCCTTCGACCTATACGAAATTTGTTATAACTGATCTATACACCAACGGATTTAAAGTTTTCGCTATTTACTAATTCCCCATCCTAAACAGGCAATACAAAATAAGTGCTCAAGATAAGATTTTATCAGAGGTTTTCTTTTTTCAACTGACATTTCGTGAGTAGATTGCGATCCGTGGTAATCAGTAAGAAGACAGAGAAATAAATTAACGTCAAGATATTATCTGAACTTAATTTAGTGCTGTCATAAATATATACGTAGATCTATCCATAATTTTTTTTTTCTGACAAAATATATCTAATATATATATATACCTATTTTAGGTGCCATTTTCAGTCTTAAAGTTAAATGATTTTTTAAAATGTCGATACCTCTAAAAAGAAGAGAATAAACAGTAATGACATATATATATATTAGGTTGGGGCTAAAATAATATCGTCTTTGACGTATTTTTAACGTCAAAAAACGATATTATTTTTGCACCAACCTAATATATATATATATATATATATATATATATATATATATATATATATATATATATATATATATATAATATATTGAACAATAATATAAATATTAAAAATTAAAATCTTCAGACACACTGGGTTATATATATATATATATATATATATATATATATATATATATATATATATATATATATATATATATATATATATATACAACATGGGTTCTATAGCCTTGGATAGCAACTGGTCTAGGACAAGGACAACTCTGAATTCAAAAACTTCGGATGGTCGTTTGGGGACCTTGTGGCACGTAGTGCACCAGGTCTCTGTATTCGGCCCTTAAAAAAGTGTGGATGGTTCTGCACAAATATATATATATATATATATATATATATATATATATATATATATATATATATAATTATATATTTAAAAATATGATTCCAACTCGCTATATAAGAGGTCTCATGTTTCAAAACAAAGCCGAAAACTTCAAAATAATATTTGAATTAACTTGGGTTAAAGTAGGCTCTGTTCCATCTTCAAACGAAATTTTTTGGAGAATCAAATTCAATCAATCTTCGCTTGAAGATGGAACAGAGCCTACTTTAACTCAAGTTAATTCAAATATTATTTTGGAATTTTCGTCTCTTGTTTTGAAACATGAGACCTCTTATGTAGCGAGTTGGACTCATATTTTTAAATATATAATTATATTTATGCTCTACTTTCGTATCGAGCACTATTTTTAAAAAATAATAACAAAAATACTAAGGAACTTTGGATTATTTACCAAACCAGTTTCTTTCCTATTTTCTACAATATTTTCACACACACACACACACACACACACACATATATATATCTATACAGTGCTGTTCGATAAAAGTGACTCACCTGATTTTTTTTAGTTGAGCTAAATTCAAAGGATAAGCGATCTAAAATCTGAAGAAGAAGCTTTGAATGCTCTTTGAACTTAGCAGTAAGTACTGAAATCATTATCATTATATATCTTAATTAAGTAATTCATCGAGTCTAGAAGAGACATTAATAGAAAGAACAAAGCACTGGACGGCCGTTTCGTCCTATATTTGGGACTTCATCAGCAATGCGCATCCACTACTTAGAACTGAAACCCGGACCGATACGAGGCAAAAGTCATACAGACTCTACCAACGGGCCTCGGTAGCGAATTAGACTGGATATAGCGTCTCTCGATCACATTCCGAGGTGGAACTCATCGAAGTTTAATCATAATTACTTAATTATGATTATCTCAAATCCTACTAATAATTTCTATCACACACACACACATATATATATATGTATATATATATATATATATATATATATATATACGCTTGACACTACATTTGAATGAAAACTCTAACATTTTTAGTCATTTAAAACAACATGCCTGCCCGCACACACAATTCTGTAAAATACTTGTCGAAAACACAATTATACTTCGACATGAAAACAATAGACAAAAACTAAAAATCCTTGAAGCATTACACATCAAACAGTTGAAACCCAACCTAAACAAAGTCAATTATGGCATCTCTACAAATATTCTTGAATGTCTACAATTGGTAACAGAAGCCATTGGTTTATACCAACGGCTTTCGATTCGTACTTCTACAATTCACTCTCGTGTTGTCATGTGTGACGTCATGAGATGCAGTGCGATTTTCGCTTCTAGCGTCTTATATGCACGTGTTTATCGTTGCTTAGAAATCTTCTATGTAAACATTGACAGACTATCATCACTGTCTTGTCCGTATATTGTTTAATATATTGTAATTGACATCTTTGATAATGGCTTCTGTAAGCCGAAAGCTTAGATTGTATTAAAAAAATATGGATCACTATTGTGAATTTCTTTCTTCGTTCAACGATAATGTTATTAAATTTCTCAGAAGTTACAAAAAAAATTTACATAAATAAAATAGACAACACTTGTCTATATTATTTAATGAAACGTATATGAATGAAAAGATACTGCCTAAATACACGCACAATATATATATATATATATATATATATATATATATATATATATATATATATATATATATGGATGAATGAAATAACTAGATTAGCAACGGTATATGCGTTCGTTAGCGTGCATACAGAGGTAAACAAATAAATATTTACTCAATTTAATATAAGGTCTAAACAAAAGAGTGCTCAATGTCATTAGACAGAGCTAAGAAGCATATATTGATAAATATACATATATCTACGTTCGAAGCGCAACTTAAAGTTTCGTTGTTGTACCAAATCATCACGCACGAATTGTTACTTTCAATTTTGAAAAAATTTTTAAAAGTCAATTATATATATATATATATATATATATATATATATATATATATATATATATATATATATATATATATAAGACATTTTATTTTTAAGCAATCTTTTTATAGATACAGATTTGTTAAGCAAATTCTCGGTTTATAATAAACAGTATTAAACAACATTTACCGACCTGAATATCCGAGAAATTTTCATAGAAAATATTCTTCCTCGTCTATTTGAATTTCTCGGACATACAGGCCGGCAAATGTTGTTTAATACTGTTTATTATGTTATAAATGTTATTTAATACTGTTTATATATATATATATATATATATATATATATATATATATATATATATATATATATATATATATATATATATATATATATATATATATATATAAACAGTATTAAATAACATTTATAACATATATATATATATATAAACAGTATTAAATAACATTTATAACAAATACGGTAGAGTTGTGGATAGCGGCTTGGGTTGAGGAATCGGAGAGTCGAGTTCGAATTCCATTCGAATTCATTACATTAACTTACGTACTAATACCCTTAGAAAAGGTATGAATCCTCTTTCTCCCAATCCCGGTTATTGGTAAATAACAGGACAGACCGGGTTCTATAGCCTTGGATGGCAACTGGTCTACCGTAGAAAGAAATACGGGAAAAAAACTGCCTCGTCAGTCAGGTGCCGAAAAATACATGATCGCCTAAGCATGGCATATAACTGACTAGGAGCCACGGATTGAGGAATCGGAGAGCCGAGTTCGAATTCCAGTCGAATCCATTAGATTCCCTTACGTGCTAATACCTCTTGGGAAAGGTGCGAATCCTCTTCTTCTCCCCACCAGCTATTGGTAAATAGCAGGACAGACTGGGTTCCATAGTCTTGGATGTCAACTGGTTTAAGACACGGACAACTCTGAATTCAAAACCTGCGAAGGGGCGTTTGAAGACCTTGTGGCACGTAGTGCATCAGATCTTTGTATTCGGCCCTTCAAAAAGTGTGGTTGGCCCTGCACGAAACCTTCACCTCTATAATCAAATCATATATGCTGCTGTCTAGGCTGTTGGTTTCTGAGATGCTTGATACGATGGGAGAGTCCACTATATATATATATATATATATATATATATATATGTTATAATCTGAGTGTGCTTGTATTGTTTTACGCGAGTGGTTAGCACCACACTCACACACTTGTTATTAAAATGTATACATTTTGTCAGGAAGACCAGCCGATATTAGCGTCTATTCTAACGTAATTTCAATGAAAAAATAAATTGAATAACATATGTATTTTTCCTTTTCTCCTCAGTAATTTTATAATTTTAAACTTAATACAGACTAACTTTAGATTTTAAAATTGGTATTTTTTTACTTTTAACCAGACTAGAAGATGTCATCTTCCGCTTTTAATTTAGACACCCCAACCTTACCCTGACTTGACCTCTTTGAATGTAACTGAGATATTGATAGAAATTATTAACCCTTACGCCCCTTTTTTCTTTAAATAATTGTTCTAGCCGTTACCATAGTAATTTTTATTTTAATAATGAACATGCTTATAAAAACGCGTAAATTTCAAGAATTAGTTATTCCCCAAAAAAATTTCGTTTGAAGATGGAATAGAGCTTGGTACTTTAATTCAATTTAATTCAAATATTTATATTGAAGTTTTCGGCTCTTGTTTTGAAACATGAGAACTCTTATGTAGCGTTGGAATCATATTTTTAAATAAATAATTATATTTAGTCTCTACTTTTGTATCGGGCACTATTTTAAAAAAATAATAACAAAAATACTAAATAACTTTGGACTATGTATCTAACGAGTTCTTTCCTATTTTCTATATATTTTCACGCACACACACAGACTCACACACACACATATATATTTATATTTGGGCAGCAACCTTTCTTTTAAACATGTTTCGTTAAATATGATGCTGATGGAGAAGTACAAAAACTTTCTATATCGTCCATTGTACCCATCGCTTTCAGCCACCCCCTTCTCCGTTTTCGGGGGGTGGCGCTGTTTTTTTTTTTTTGTGTTGTATTTTTTTTATGTTTAGACTAATATCTATGCAGGTTTTAAATAATAGTAGGAGAATGCCACAAGGTCCTCAAACGACCCTTCGCAGAATTTGAATTCAGAGTTGTCCTTCTCCTAGACCAGTTGCCATCCAAGGCTATAGAACCCAGTCTATAATGATAAATAACCATTGGAGCCTACGCGTGTTGGGCGCGGCTGGAATTTGAATGAGCAACTTTCTGTTTTAATTAAAATAAAAATAAAAAAAACGTTCAGTGTTTATCACTCACGGGATAAACAAAAGGCAAGAGAAGTAGATTGGAAATGTCGGCTAAGCTGCTTAACCTGTGCGCGAAGCGAAAGCAGAAAAGAGACAAAGAAGGATGGTAAAAAGCTACCTAAAAAAATAGGAAGTTGTGTAGAGCCATGATCACCAATGCGAAATAATCTTGCTTATAAAAAAAAAACTGTTGAAGACTGTTTCTTTGGGCTATTTAAAATCGAAACTTATTGGATTGTAAAAATTTTTTTTTTTGCAAGTGACTATTGCATTAACTATTTTTTTAAATCGTTACTTTACCCTTATATAGCGGGGTGGATATCTTTTTCCAAGAGTGCGAGAAATTCTCGCACTTATCGCTTGTGGAACTATCTTCCGGCTTCTTGCTTCCCATTCTACTTTGATCTTCAAAGGCTTACAGTTCTATCACCGGTTTCTCGTAAGAAGTTAAGCAACATATATCTTGGTCAGCATTTGGATGGGTAACCTCTTGAAATACTGTATGCTGCAAGCATGGATGTGTGGCTGGTGTAATGGATTGCGACTCGATTTTGGTAATTAAGGAACCGAGTCGGGTTTGTTACATTCACTCCGCGTAAATACCTTGAAGATGGTATGAATGTACCACTACCCCTCAGCTATGGGTTAAATAGAAGAACTTGTATCAGTAAATCATTATTATCTAAAAAAAAAAATTCTTACAATCCCAAATATTTTTCGGTTTGAAAAAAAAAAAAAATTTACGGCTCATTCAGCAGAACGTTATGTTCTGCTGAATGAGCCGTAAATTTTTTTTTTCTTTTTTAAAAATATCAATCGTTATCTTCTGTGTGCTTAATTCATGTTCTTTTATTATTCACTCCCCTTAATAGTGTTTTTATTTCTCATTACACTCAGTAACCTCTGATGTCTTAGTGGCTTTATTGCCTTGCTTGGGGTGAAATGATTAAAAAAATATCCCTAGAGATGTGTGGTGCAACGAGATATGACGATTAATTAAAACTTCAGTTCAGAATTTCCTATCGATTACCCAGATCGCCGGTGCTAATCAGGAAGAAGACAGAAATAAATTAACGTCAAGATATTATCGACAACGACTCTGAACATAATTTAGTGCTGTCATAGATATATACGTAGATCTACTCATAATTTAATTTTTTTCTAATAAATTAGGCGCTATTTTGAGTCTTAAAGGTAAATGATTTTTTTTCTTAAGTGCCAAAGTATCGACATTTAATACTGATGAAGACCAGAGTGTACATCGGTCGAAACGTTGTGATAACAGCAAGAAAGAGAGGACATTAGTTTTAATATCAGTAATTATAAAAGGCAGGTTTTGTGTGTGTGTGTAACGAATGCATGGCCGCAATTTTCGACGGATTTGCACCAAAATTTACATGCACATGCTCCAAGTAAGCGGGAAGGCCAATACCGACTTTGCATTTCCCAACTCCCATCGATAGTGGAAATAATCGATTTTTTCACGCTTCTACGGCAGTTTTCATGTAGATTGCGGCCATTTTCTACTGACCAGAGTGAGTGGCAATAGCTGGCTGCCACAAATAGGCAGGAAGATTCTATTGGCCAGCGTGCGAGCCAACAGCTGACTGACACGAATGTTAACTAGCATGCAAAAAAATCGATAGCTGCATTCGTCACAAGTGGGAAAAATTTAAATCTGCAAGGCACTTCACTCCAATTGGCTCATTCGCTTGATTAAACTCGACGTTGATTCTGATTCCGCAGAACTGGGTTTGATGTGAAAAAGTATATGTTGTTAACATTCTTTTTTCATTCTGTTTTTCCAGTTACGAATCCTTTTTTTAAAGTTGATCGTTTTGTGTTCATTTTGTTTAGTTCTTTTTTCCTAACAGATTTAATGTTTAGTATAGAGCTTAGAAAAAATTCGCAGTGTGAGATAGGCAAGAAGTAAGGCATGTAGCAACATCAGCACGGCAAAGGGCACTCCTTTAAAGGCAAGGGAGGGCAAAAATATTTTAAGTAAAGTGATAGCGATTGCTGTATGAGTCGTACGATTTTTGAATCAAGCACGGGCAACGCCGGGCCATGCTGCAAGTAAATAATAGTTCTTGCTCTTTTATTGATTTCTCTTTTTAATAGAGTTTTTCTCCTACTATTCTCTCACACTCAATAAGCCATTGTATCTTATTGAATTCATTGCCTTGTTTGGGGTGAAATGATTTTTTTAAAAAAAGGAATGCAACAACCGCATTTTGAAATCGGCAAATTGATTGTTTATTCTAAGCCGGTATTCATTACACCACCCGCACATCCGGTTCTAAGGAGATTAAGAAAATTATTAATAACTATATTTTTGGTATTTTCGAAAAGAGTTTTTGGTATTTTCCGGTTGCGTAGTCAAATCTCTCTTAATCATTGAGATAATATATATATATATATATATATATATATATATATATATATATATATATATATATAATAATAATAATAATAATAATAATAATGGGCTCTCCCGTCGGTTTGGACGTATGAGGATCTCACATCTTATTGATTCAGTTATGAAAGTTTGTGCGATAATCTTAAGGGGCATTTAAGACCCGCTAGTGATTTAAAAAGGAGGCCATACATGGAGCAAGTGTGAGGATTGTGAGATGAGATCATTGTTAGATTGGCTGACCTTTTATATCTTACTCTCGCTTCTTGAAGATGATTCAGACAAGCACATTGAAAATTGCTGAGTCCACTAAAACACGTTGATATCCATTCTATCCGCTACAAAGCCTAGCGTCAAGGGTGTTATGTGGTATATTGACTGCTGATAATATATATACATATATATATATATATATATATATATATATATATATATATATATATATGGCAATATATGACAATATATATATATATATATATATATATATATATATATATATATATATACACACACACGTTTCATTAAATAATATAGACATGTGTTGTCTATTTTATGTAAATTTTTTTCGTAACATCTGATAAGTTTAACAACATTATCGTTGAACGAAGAAAAAAATTCACAATATTGATCCATACTTTTTTTAATACAATCTAAGCTTTCGGCTTACTTAAGCCATTAGCAAAGATGTCAATTACAACATATTAAACAATATACGGACAAGACAGTGATGATAGTCTGTCATTGTTTACATAGAAGATTTCTAAGCAACGATAAACACGCGCATATAAGACGCTAGAAGCGAAAATCGCACCGCATCTCATGACGTCACACATGACCACACGAGAGGGAATTGGAGAAGTACGAATCGAAAGCCGTTGGCATAAACCAATGGCTTCTGTTAACAATTAAACATATTTGTAGAGATACCATCATTGATTTTGTTTAGGTTCGGTTTTCATATATATATATATATAACCCCAGCTACAGGCAAAAACAACAACATAACCACTAATCAAAACTACCACCAAAAAACAAGAAACAAAAGCAAACGACAATCATGGATATTTATTTTCATATGGTATTAAGTTTCCATTTTATGAAGATTCGTTTATTTTTTTTTCCCAAAGACTAAAGCTATAAACTATCGTCAACTTTTTTTTCTGTCCCTTTTACAAGAACACTGGGAAAGAGCTAATCCACTTCCGGTTACGTGATTGCATATTTTTGATCCGAAAGAGATCCGGATTT
>OZ010575.1:69712575-69787575 GCA_963932145.1 Acanthosepion lycidas | reverse complement strand
ACAATATATTTATTGAAGACATTTTTTATGTTTAACGTTCTTTTTATAGATACAAGTATTTAATTAAATGCTCTGTTTATAATAAACAGTATTAAATAACATTTACCGGCCTGAATGTCCGAGAAATTTTCATAGAAAATATTCGTCCTTGGACAGGATATATAGTATATCCAAGGACGAATATTTTCTATGAAAATTTCTCGGACATTCAGGACGGTAAATGTTATTTAATACTGTTTATATTATCGTTCGACACTGATGATCTGAAACGATAAACGCATTAACTGAATATCCCATACCTGCATGGGAACAATCACATGTTCTCAAATACCTTACGCACACTGTAAACTTATAAATGTTCAAGATTGGTTCTGGCAAGAAATATTGTCCAGCACGAAATATTGAAGATTTGCTTTCTTTGGTTTATGTTGTTTTAAGGCATATTAACTTCAATGGCTTATTTAAGGCCGACAAGATTTTTAGGATAGGTTCGTATGAATAGAATAGGTATTCTTTGATTTGGTTTATTTTCTTTTACGGCATATCAACCTCAATGGGTTATTTAATGCCGATAAGATTTTTAGGATAGGTTCGTATGAATAGAATATGTATTCTCTGTGAGAAATCAGTTTGTTAATCTGGTTTCATTCACACATCTTTGTAAAGACGGCTTTTCTCGAAAGTTTGGTTTTGTTTGCTTTACGGCAAAGCTCCAGGGTTATGGCATTACGGCATATTATATAACCTAATACGATCATTCCTGTCAAACCGTAAAATGAAGGTCGTTCTCAATGGATTCTCCTCCAGTTCCTATCCCACGAACACAGGTGTTCCTCAAGGCTCCATCCTAGGCTCCACTCTATTCCTTATCTACATAAATGACCTCCCTGACGTAATAACTTCCCAAGTTGGCATATACGCGGATGACATCACAATTTATTCCTGCCTCAAAAACAAATCTAGTCTCACTGACAAAACTCACCTGGCCGTGCGTCTCGAAAAGGACCTCCAATCGATTGTGAACTGGGGCACGAATTGGCTGGTCAACTTCAACGCTTCTAAGACAAAACTGCTCTCTATTAATCACCACAGAGGTCTTTCCCTTCCCTCCATTAGAATGTCTGACGTTCAACTTCTCGAGAGCAACTCTCTGCGGTTTCTCGGTCTCACGTTGATTGCTGACCTGAGATGGAATAAATACATTGAGTCAATTGCCTCGTCCACTGCAAGGAAAGTTGGCTCCCTGAGCCGCGCCAGGAAGTTTTTCTCCCCGGAGTCGATCCTCCAGATCTACAAAACAACAATTCGCTTTTGCATGGAGTATTGCTGCCATATATGGTCTGGTGCCCCTTCTGTTTGCCTCGGGGTTCTTGATAGGCTCCAGAGGCGGATATGCAATGTAGTTGGCCCTGCCCTGGCGTCTCGTCTACAGTCACTTTCTCACAGACGCGCCGTCGCCTCCCTCTGTCTGTTCTACAAATACTTCCATGGAAATTGCTCCGAGGAGCTGTATTCGCTGGTTCCCAGACGTCATGAGTTCAAGCGCCATACGAGGCTGGCATCTCGCTCTCACCCCTTCACTGTCGAAACTCCTAAATGTAGCCATCTCTTCTACTCTAATAGCTTCATGTCTCGCACCTCTCGCCTGTCGAACTCCCTTCCCTATTCTTGTTTCCCTGTGAGCTATAATCTCCAGCTATTCAAGTGTAATGTCAATCGACATCTCCAATTGCCTTGATCTATCCACTACCCTCATCCTTTCTTCTATCACTCCTATCTGATCTTGCTCTAAATTTTCTGTAACCCCTTGCGTCCTAGTGGCTTCCCGCCTTGCTTGGGGTGAAATGCTTAAAAAAAATATATATATATATATATATCAACATCAATGTTATTTAAAGCCGACAAAATTTTCATTGTTGGTAATATTATTTTTCCAAATATAAAATAATTATTTCTGCCATTAAAAACTATTTTTACACTTTCATAGTTTTTTGACACCAGTCTGGGTGTTAACTATTTGGCCATAGCTGGGACCTTAGCAGGTGCTACCAACCCGCGTCCGGGTGGAACTGGGAACACCAGCAATTAAGAGGTGGTTCCACGCTCCTCAAAACTCCTGATCAGAGGCCTTGCTGTTGGACGCAGTTTAACGTCATACCCAGGACACGGATGTAGTTTATTTCGTACCCAGGACGCGGACGTAGTTTATCATCTTACCCAAGACAGAAACAATGGAAAGACAGTAAACGTAGTAATTGATTCGATATAATCATTCCATTTCGTGACAGGGGGAGAAAATGAGGCCAAGGAGTTTCAGTCCATTAGGGAGACGTTACAAGTAATTTTATCACTGTAATGCATTGTACATTAGTTTACTAGAAAGAAACAGTTGATATTTCTAAGGTGCATAGCGAGGAAAGATGGCTTGGCGAATTTGATACTCAAGGGACATATTGAAGGTACATAACGAAGAAGGACGGCTTGGCGAATTTGATACTCAAGGGTCATATTGAAGGTACATAACGAAGAAGGACGGCTTGGAGAATCTGACACTCAAGGGACATATTGAAGGTACATAACGAAGAAGGACGGCTTGGCGAATTTGACACACAAGGGACATATTGAAGATACATAACGAAGAAGGACGGCTTGGCGAATTTGATACTCAAAGGACATATTGAAGTTACATAAGGAAGAAGGACGGCTTGGCGAATTTGATACTCAAGGGACATATTGAAGTTACATAACGAAGAAGGACGGCTTGGCGAATTTGATACTCAAGGGACATATTGAAGGTACATAACGAAGAAGGACGGCTTGGCGAATTTGACACTCAAGGGACATATTCAATACATAACAAAAAAGGAGGTCTTGAGAATTTGATATTCAAGGGATATATTGAAGTTACATAACGAAGAAGGACGGTTTGGCGAATTTGATACTCAAGGGACATATTGAAGGTAAGAGGTATTATTTGCTGAGCTTGATTGAATGGATGGTGGAGCAGGGTTTGGGAGAGATAGCAAAAAGCAAAAAGGGTTACAACAGACAGGAAGTTGTGGAGGGCTATGTTCGCCTACTTCCCGAAGGGACATGACACAGAGGAGAAGAATAGGGCAAATATCACGTTCAGTAAGGCATAGTTACTTGTCAGTTACCTCACCATATCCCGCTTTGCATCAAATAAGTTACCTAAGAAACTCGTGTTAATGTATGGCAGAACAGCGGAAAAAGACAAACCTTAAAAAGACCTACAAAGGGTAGTCGTAGAGAGCCATGATCGCCCTCGTTTTGGGTATGACTATAAACTACATCCGACAGCAAGGCCCCTGATCGGGAGATTGGAAGTTTTCAGGAGCGCGGAACCATCTCTTAACGTCTGTTGTTCTAACGTCATCGAGGTGGTAGCACCTGTTAGGGGTCCTAGCCTTCACTACCAAAACAGTCAACTGTATATTTCTATAATAAAACGAGCCACAATAGAATTTTATAGAAAAATTATAATCAGAGAGGGCAAAAAAACAAACCTCAATAAGTGCTACGAAATGGTAGTCGTGGAGAGCCATGATCGCTCTCGTTCTGGTCTCCTCTTTATATTAAAATAAACAATACATTTTATGATCTACAAACTATGTATCGAAAAAATATACTTGTAATGACAAAAGTACGCAGGTGTAGCCTTGAAGAAAGCTTTATTCAATTGAGAATACCATGTTCGCGTATAGTGTCCTTTTATAGTCCCAGTAAAAAGAAATAATCTCTCAAAGAGGAGAGTAACGAAACAAGGGGATATCACTCTTGATTATTCATAACAATACCTTCACTATGGATGTATAAAAACACTAGCAGCATGGCCCGGCGTTGCCCGTGCTTGATTCAAAAATCGTACGACTCATACAGCAATCGCTATCACTTGACTTAAAATATTTTGGCCCTTCCTTACCTTTAAAGGAGCGCCCTTTGCCGTGCTGATGTTGCTACATGTCTTACTTCTTGCCTATCTCACACTGTGGATTTTTTTCTAAGCTCTATACTAAACATTAAATCTGTTACGAAAAAAGAACTAAAAAAAAAATGAACACAAAACGATCAGCTTTAAAAAAAGGACTCGTAACTGGAAAAACCGAATGAAAAAAGAATGTTAACAACAAATACTTTTTCATACCCAACCCAGTTCTGCGGAATCAGAATCAACGTTGAGTTTAAGCAAGCGAATGAGCCAATTGGAGTAAAGTGCCATGCAGATTTAAATTTTTCCCACTAGCGACGAATGCAGCTATCGATTTTTTCTGCTAGTTAACATTCGTGTCAGTCAGCTGTTGGCTCTCACGCTGGCCAATAGAATCTTTCTGCCTATTCGTGGCAGCCAGCTCTAGGCTCTCACTCTGACCAGTAGAAAATGGCCGAAAACTACAGTAAAACTGCCATAGAAGCATGAAAAAATCGATTATTTCCACTATCGATGGGAGTTGGGAAATGCAAAGTCGGTCTTGGCATTTTTGCTAACTTTGAGCATGTGCATGTAAATTTTGGTGCAAATCCGTCGAAAATTGCGTCCGCGCATACGTTACACCCCCCCTACACACAGAGAGAGACACGTCCTGCTATTTATAGATAGAGATGTACAAAATATCTGTCATTGAAAGCCTAAAATTGAATACCAAATATTTAGATTTCTGCATAGGGCAAATAGTTAACAGAAATAATCTCTCAAAGAGGAGAGTAACGAAACAAGGGGAGACCACTCTTGATTATTCATAACAATAGCTTCAATATGGATGTATAAAAACACTAGCAGCATGGCCCGGCGTTGCCCGTGCTTGATTCAAAAATCGAATAAGGATGAGAAACAGACGTATCTTTTTATAGTCCCAGTAAACAGAAATAATCTCTCAAAGAGGAGAGTAACGAAACAAGGGGAGACCACTCTTGTTTATTCATAACAATAGCTTCAATATGGATGTCTAAAAACACTAGCAGCATGGCCCGGCGTTGCCCGTGCTTGATTCAAAAATCGAATAAGGATGAGAAACAGACGTATCCTTTTATAGTCCCAGTAAACATAAATAATCTCTCAAAGAGGAGAGTAACGAAACAAGGGGAGACCACTCTTGATTATTCATAACAATAGCTGCAATATGGATGTATAAAAACACTAGCAGCATGGCCCGGCGTTGCCCGTGCTTGATTCAAAAATCGAATAAGGATGAGAAACAGACGTATCCTTTTATAGTCCCAGTAAACAGAAATAATCTCTCAAAGAGGAGAGTAACGAAACAAGGGGAGTCCACTCTTGATTATTCATAACAATACTTAGAATAAACACTTTGATACATATCTAGCAACCAACCAATCAAGCAACCAACCAATTTTAGTCGCTCGCGGCACAAAGAGACGCAGTCCATAGAAGATGAAGATGAAGGAAGAATATCGTTGACTCTCAAAAGGAATGGAATACCAATTGTAAGATAAAAATATTACTAAGGAATTGTGAAATGATTCTGTCAAAGAATTCTTTTAAACCTCAGGAAGGAAACGACTGCCCGTGGACAGGAGTTAATTCTTTATTGAGAGAATTCGCCTATTGTACGGATAACCCATTTGACAGGAATAAACGAAGTAAATTTATAACTGGAATGCATTGTAAAGGATTTTGCTTTAGAATTACATTTTGAAACTTAATGGAAGAGTTGCCAATCTAAAGTCAAGTATCTGTGTACATTAAGTCCATTACGTGCGAATTTAGAGTTTTGCTGAAAAGTTGATAAGTAAGTAGAAAAGAAAAAAAAAAGAAGATTCTTTAAATTATGGGCATTGGTGGTAAAAAAAAAAAAAAAAAAAATGAAGAAAGATAAACAAAACAAAGAGAGGCAACAAAACAAAACGACTTTTGGACAGAGGTGGGCAAGGCGAATAGGAAGTTTCGAACAAAGTTCCGGTTCTATTAAGAGAGGAAATTAGAATAAACACTGTGACAAGCCATTTCGGTTGTCAGGGGAGATAATTGCAGGCGTTCAATATTAATAAAAAGGACAATAGTAATAAGTAGCTCTTTTCAAGCCGGGCAGGAGGCGGGTTGTTAGTGAAATCGAATTATCAGGCTATTTGTTTTTACATCTGTTTATTCACACGAGACTTGCGCGCGGGCAAGTATCGTGGCTCAGCTGATAAAACTGTCTCTCTACCTTTTTCCCCTATCTCTATCTCTCCTCTCTCTCTCCCCCTCTCTCTCTCTATATATATACAGAGAGAGAGAGAGAGAGAGAGAGACAGACAGACAAACAGACAGAAGAGGGAATAAGGATAAGAAGTAGTCGTATTCCTCTCTATCTGTCTCGATATATATATTTCTGTTTATATCTCTCTCGATATAATATATGTTTTTCTGTTTATATATATATATATATATATATATATATATATATATATATATATATATATATGCATTATACGAATTTCAGACAGTATTAGTTGAAAGACATTACCGACGTTTTCATGGTGACCGGGAACATTTCACTGACGTCATGCTATGCAATATATATATATATATATATATATATATATATATATATATATATATATATAAACAGAAATACAGAGTCGGAATAAGGATAAGAAACAGTCTTATCCTTATTCTCTCTCTCTCTCTCTCTCTCTCTCTCTCTATATATATATATATATATATATATATATATATATATATATCTAAGGTTACCCAAAAAGTTCTGTCCGTTTTTTGATTAGTCATTGAATGAAGTTGAAATATATACGAAAAGCATGTAGCAATTGTTTTCAAATTCGGACAGCCGGAATTATGAACATCAGATGTTATAAAAAAACACGCGCACCATGCCCGGCCATCAGTTATAAGCCGGACAGGTGTGAGAAGGATGGAAGTGTCTAGAGATCTCGTTCGGGGCTGTTTGCTTTACGACTTCTAAGGGGATTATCAGCAGCTTCATCAAGTCGCCGCATATGTCAAGCGTTTGGAGATAGTGCTGTGGATGAACGTACTGCAAGGCGTTGGTTTCGAAAATTCAAGTCGGGAGATTTGTCTCTCCATGATGAGCCTCGAAGTGGACGACCACAGGTCTTGAATGACGGAGTCCTGAAGGCGGCCATTGAAGATGACAGTAGGCTAACGAGTGATGAACTTGCTAGATAGTTCAACTTTTCCGATGAAACAGTTAGACTTCACCTTCACCGCCTAAGACGTAGAAACTGAGCAAGTAGGTTCTGCAAACGCTGTTGGAGGTCCACAAGGGACAACGAGTGTCAGCCTGCGTTTCGCTGCTTTCTCGCCACCGTACCGCATCCTTATTCAATCGAGTGCTTACCAGTGATGAAAAGTGGGTTCTGTACGAAACTCCCAAGCGTTCCAAACATTGGTTGTCTCCTCAGGATGCTGTCCCTCACACCGCAAGACTGCCTATGCACCCACGCAAGATTATGCTTTGTGTCTGGTGGACAGGTCGTCAAGTGGTTCGTTATGAACTGCTACCAACGGGCCAAACGGTCACTGGAGACCTATACTCGCAGCAATTGAAACGTGTACAACAGTCATTGCGCCAGAAGGAGCGAGCACTGGTGAATCGCAAAGGTGTGCTTTTCCTCCATGACAACGCCAGGCGGCATGTC
This sequence comes from Acanthosepion lycidas, assembly GCA_963932145.1. Lineage (NCBI taxonomy): Eukaryota > Metazoa > Mollusca > Cephalopoda > Sepiida > Sepiidae > Acanthosepion > Acanthosepion lycidas. The sequence continues at coordinate 69,779,937 of OZ010575.1, read as the reverse complement.
GCACGAGTGGTCAGGGATACCATACAGCAACTTGGGCGAGAGACTTTGTGCCATCCACCTTATTCACCTGACCGTGCGCCATCCGATTACCACCCCTTCCACTCCCTGGATAATCATCTTCGTGGGAAATCCTTCACCAATGAAGGAGACTTGCGCAAAGCCCTCACGGACTTCTTTGTGTCACCCCACCCCGAGTTCTACCACAAGGGTATTGAACAGTTGGAGACACGTTGGAAGAAGGTGCTCGATGCCGATGGCGATTACTTCGAAGACTAAATATAAGTTACACATACTGTGAAGCATTTTCTTTTTTTCTTTAAAAACGGACAGAACCTTTTGGGTTACCTTATATATATATATATATATATATATATATATATATATATATATATATATATATAGATATATATATATATATATATTAAAGACATTTTTATGTTTAACGTTTTTTTATAGATACAAGTATTTAAGTAAATGCTCTGTTTATAATAAACAGTATTAAATAACATTTACCGGCCTGAATGACCGAGTTATTTTCATAGAAAATATTCGTCCTTGGATAGGATTCGAACCTGCATCCTATACGGAACCGTCATTTAGCTTGACGTGCCTAACCGATGGTTCGGTTGGCAAGGTCGACCTTGCCAACCGAACGATCCTTTGTGGCCGAACGGTTAGGCACGTCAATACACACACACACACACACACACACACACACACACACACACACACACACACATATATATATATATATATATATATATATATATATATACAGAAATACATATATACATATATATATATATATATATTAGGTTGGTGCAAAAATAATGTCGTTTTCTCACATAATAACATATGTGAGAAAACAACATTATTTATACACCAACCTAATATATATATATATATATACAGAAATATATATATATATATATATATATATATATATATACAGAAATACATATATACACACACATATATATATATATATATATATATATATATATATATATATATATATATATATATATATACAGAAATACATATATATATATATATATATATATATATATATATATATAAACAGAAATACAGAGAGGGGAATAAGGATAAGAAGCAGTTTTATCCTTATTCTCTCTCTCAACCACTCCTTATGAAAAACGACAAAAGGATAACTTAAAGTCGACGTATTTCGTATTCAGACTGACTTTATCAAAACAAATGTAATGGTTTTATTTTGCCACAAGTATTTCGAAACAAAAGTAAAAAAAATATCGTTCGTTCGTCAAAATGTTTAAATTTACGAACGCGTTTAAATATATAAATATATATACATCCGGCGAACTGGAAGTGAAGGTAAATTTTGAAGGATGCGAATTGTTGTCATTTAATGTCTAATAAACAAAAGTGTTGTTGAAATTTTTTTTTTTTTTAAATTATAAAAAAAAATATAATTATTATATTTTGGAATTAGTTCATGTCTATTTTAAATAAAATATAAATTTAACCGCTTTTTCTCATTTTTTTTTTTTTTAAACATTTTTTATTGTCTTTAATTTTGGCTTGGCCAAGGAGTAATTCTTTCAAGAATGGAAATATTTCGAAAATTCCTGAGCAGATCTATATCTTGTTACGATTCGAAACGTAAGAAGAAAGAAGCACTCTGTGTGAGAAGAAGCGCCATTTTTATGGAACAAATCCTTGTTTCTTTGAATTCCTTAAAGCCATGGGCGTCTTTTTATCTCTCCACCATAACGTCATACTCTCCACTTCCTAAAACCACATTTTCCACTCGTCTCTCAAGCTTCTATCGTTATTAATATTTCAACTGTATCACACTAGCTTAAGTGGCTCTCAGGCATTGCATTATGCAAAATTCAGTAAAAAAAAAAAATAGGAAAAGAACGACTTTAAGATAATAATCTGTGAGACATTCCTCGAGACAGTCTTTGCGACTGGAAAACTGAATTTATTTTCTCTTTGATACTGTATCATTAAAGAATTCGATGTGGTGTTTGCTTTTTCTTATCTGTATAAATTATTGTTTCTTCAAATCAATGTCGCAATGCGTTTAGTTTCTAATTAAACGAATTCAGTCTGCATTCCTCTTCGGTTCAACTACACTTTGCGATAAAAGCGATATTGAAATTCGGATTCTGGAAGAGTGCCAGCGCTAATAGCAGTCCACATTACATTCGTGAGTAAAACAGATTAATAAGTAACAGTTTAAATGAAATCTCGTTGAGATGTTATCCACTTCTCGGTGGACGAGATTACCCTCGCGTAATCCTGGCTCCTTTTTTCTTTTACATTTTTTTTTTTTTTTTTTCAAAAAAAAGATTTCTACTTTCTATATCTCAACAGAAGTCCTACCATGATTCAATATTATCGGCCACAATCATAACAACCTAAGGGAGGCAGATGACACCGTCTTGATAGCAGACACAGAAAGAAAGTTTCAAAAACTCCTACAGAAGGAAATCGAGAAGAAAGAATCAGCCGATAACTGGAAGGGAGGCAGAATTCCTGGTTGCTAGCAAAAAGGGGAGCCCAAAATTCAAAGGTTCAAATTATAAATGTTCGTAGTGGGAATTTGAGCCATTTAAAACATTTATTCTACAATCTACATTCGACATCATCACTTGATAAGACGCCACAGGTGTTGAAACAAAATGGCTATTTTTGTAGTGATTTTATAACATATTTATCTTATAATTTTTAAATATATATATATATATATATATATATATATATATAGCGAGAGAGAAAGAGAGAGAGAGAGAGATAGATGTTTCTATTGCCTCTTCCGAATATATTTACTTACTGAAGAATATCCATACTTAGACCTGTATGGAAATAACCCTGTAAGTAATGAAAGTTTTAATGTACTGACATACATATTTATTTCCCAGTTGCTCAGATGTCAGTTTATTGAAATGTACTGTCAATTTTAACCACATATACTTCCAGTGACTTACATATATATATATATATATATATATATATATATATATATATATATATGATTACGGGTCAATATCTCTCTACATATCTCCAAACATAAATTATATATATACACTCAAGCACACACACACACACACACACACACACACACATATATATATATATATATATATATATATATATGCATCCAAAAATAATACGACATTAATGGATAGCTGTGTGCGTTTCCGTAGACATGTTTATTTACGTCTGCGATCGTCTGAATGTCCTTGCGCGGAAAATGTGGAGTCTAATGCATTATACGAATTTCAGACCGTATAAGTTGAAAGACATTACCGACGTTTTCATGGTGACCGGGAACATTTCACTGACGTCATGCTATGCAATATATATATATATATATCTATATATATATATATATATATATATATATATATATATATATATATATATATATATATATGTGCGTGTGTCTGCCTGTGGTTGAATAATCTAGACATATTATGTCTGTTTAATTTTATTTTAATCCTCTCAACTTCACGTACTAATTGCTTACTTTGTATATATATATATATATATATATATATATATATATATATATATATATATATATATATATATATATATGAAAATATATAGAAAATAGGAAAGAACTCGTTAGATAAATAATCCAAAGTTCTTTAGTATTTTTGTTATTATTTTTTAAAAATAGTGCTCGATACAAAAGTAGAGCATAAATATAATTATTTATTTAAAAATATGATTCCAACACGCTACATAAGAGTCCTCATGATTCAAAACAAGAGCCGAAAAATTCAATATGATTATGTGAATTAAATTAAGCTCTGTTCCATCTTCAAGCGAAAGCTTAGTACTTTAGTTCAATTTAATTCAAATAATTACATTGAAGTTTTCGGTTATTGTTTTGAAACATGAGAACACTTATGTAGCGTTGGAATCATATTTTTAAATAAATAATTATATATATATATATATATATATATATATATATATATATATATTCATAATACCTTACATTGATTGCATATTCGGTATATTTCTTAATATATATATATATATATTATATAGCTCTATAGTTTAAGAAAGAACAGTGCTCGATGTTAAATAACAGAGCTTGAGTTTGTATACATTAGTAAAAACAACACGCTACAATTAGCAGTTTATCTCTGCCGAGTTCTGATGGTTTAGGCTAGAAACTCCAACTGACCCCAAATTATATATATATATATGGGTGTGTGTGTGAAGAAATATACTCTTACGGTATGCTATATTTATAGGATAAAGTGCTCAATATCATAGATAGAGCGTGTATAAATATAAAAGTCAGAATTGAAGTCAGCACTCAGAGGCGACAGGCTGTTTCATGCTAGACGCAATGGTCAGAACACCTATATATATATATATATATGTATATATATATATATATATATATATATATATATATATATGATCGCTCGCTCGTGCATTTATCTATATTTAGTCATTCGGTTATATATATATGTGTGTGCAATTATTAATGTTTTAAAATATTAATAAGAAAATAAAAATATATAAATTAAGTTACCTCACTTGCATGTTCTTAACAGTAATTCTTAAACTGACTGTAACAGAGCGCAATTTATGCGCATTTACAGAAAAACATCACAGTTATCAAATACAGTATTTTGTCTTCGCCATTTACCCCTTAAGGGAAATCTAGATGGGATTGAAATTACTTTGGAAAATTAAAGAAATAATCAAAAAAACGTCGTCTTTTAATAACAACTCTAAGAAACATGTCGAGATTATTTTACCAAACATGCATGAATGAAGATATGCTACCTATATATATATATATATATATATATATATATATATATATATATATATATATATATATGCTTTAAATATTAGGAGATCAGTCGATTTCGCATAATTTTTAAAAGTTAATTCCTCTGCATGTTATTTTTTATTTTTTTCATATGTGTATTGAGCAGTTTTTAATAATACTGTTCTTTAGTTCAATTGATCCCTGGTCGTTAATCTTTTATGTATTATAGAGACAAAACTCTTATTTACGGACCTCCCATCTACGGAATTCGGATGCAACGGACAAAATCTGCAGGCAATAAAAATATCTGAAAAAAAAAAAAATCTTCCAAAACGTCCCCGATGTATTTAAAATTTTGTCTGGCTTAGCGCAACGAGTCGTACTAGTTCTCAAAATAACTGCTTGTCAGCAGTTGCGGGCTTTTTACTTGTAAACAAAGACGGGTGTACAGTATAAAAAGTACGACCCTAGCGCGTAGCTGTGAGAAATCTATTATTTTCCCACATCATGGCATCAGAAGGAAAATGTAAAAAGGAAGAGTACAAACTCTAGTATAATTAGAGCTTCTTCCCATCTACGGACAACCCCCTTAATTGTCCGTTGATGAGTTGTGTGTGTGTGTGCTTTTGTGTGTGTATATATATATATATATATATATATATATATATATATATATATATATAAAATGGACTCTCCCGTCGGTTTCGACGTATGAGGATCTGACAGCATAATTGATTCAGTTATGAAAGTTTGTGCGATAATCTTAAGTGGCATTTAAGACCCGCTAGTGATTTATAAAGGAGGCCGCATATGGAGCAAGAGTGGGGATTGTGAGATTAGATCACTGTTAGATTGGTTGACCTTTTAGATCTTGCTCTCGCTTCTTGAAGATGATTCAGACAACCAGATTGAAAATTGCTGAGTCCACTAAAACACGTTGATCTCCATTCTACCCGCTCCAAGGCTAAGCGCTCAAGGGTGTTATATATATATATATATATATATATATATATATATATAATTTTTAAATAAATAATTATATATATATATATAATTATTTATTTAAAAATTATAACATTAATATGTTACTTGTAGTGATTTTATAACATATTTATGTTATAATTTTTAAATAAATAATTATATCTGCTCTACTCTGTATTGAGCACTCTTTTTAAGAATAGTAATTGTTGGTTATTGGAATTTATTCCATATACACCAATCCTATACTTCCTAAGGAAGTGATGAATTTTTAATCAGAGATTTATTTCATATAAAAGATATATTGTAAGCCAAACGGTGTTTCGACTGCTGTCAAGAGTCACATTTTTTATAAGAAATTCCCATTGGCCAGTTAGGTAGACATCAATTTTACTCTAAAAAAAATGAAAGCAAAAACAAAGTTATCTACTCAAACACCTTTATCCAAAACATTGATATAAATTTTTATCTATATTATTTAAAAATATATATTTTGGGTATAAAGTCAAACTGATTTAATTGTCTGTGTACATATTAATATAAACATTGTTTTTTTTTTCTTTTTTTTTCGTTGCTATTCAAACGTTAAAGTTGGTTTTGCTTATAAGCACGCAGTCCCGGGTTCAAATTCTAAACACGCACGCACGCACGCACAAACACACGTTTAAAAACATCATTTTACTCCAAGGACTTCGTTAAAGACTAAACGCGTCACCCCCAAACAGTTGTCTGTTTTGATAAAACATTTTGTCCGTTCTGTCGTAGGGCAGAATACAAGCAGCTTCTCTGTTTTTTAGGGTTGGACGGGTCCAACTAACATCAATTATCTTTATTTTGCTTGTTTTGATTTTTTTTTTTTTGTGGAGGTTGGTGGCGGGGGTCATCTCCTCTCCTCTCATTTTATATCGTGCACAATGTTTTATATATACTATTTTAAAATCATGAAATGAAATTTTTATGTCATGGGGTGCGTTTTTTAGCCTCGTCCCCTAAGAGTATGCAGTATTATGGTATATGGAGGATTGATTGGTGATGGATGACATTTTTTGGTGAATATGTCAATTGTAACGAATGAATGGGTCGTGAATCGGATTAGCTAAGAATAGGTTAGTAAGTGACGACCTGCCTCAACCCCATCCCCCACTTTTAGGCCTCGCGCCGTAATTGTGCATTTTACGCAAGACATCTTAACATTTGTCCATTTTCCGATCATTGTTCTTAAGTCGAAATGCAAGATCAGGACCGATGACATTACACACTATTCTTTGAATTTTCTCAAGAACTACAAGATGCATTTTTAATTCTTTGTTCAGAGCGCATCTCCTATATTAGAGATGATCTCTTTTTATAAAAATGTTAATATAATATTTTATTGTCGTTTCATATTAAACGTCAAAAGAAAATCATATTAAATGCATACATTGGTCACAGTTGCACGTCGTCGGTGTCGAAAGATTAATGCAATTCGTGTTCATATCGATCAGCTTCTCACAAAGAGCCAACGTAAAATTTTCGAAATTCGATTCCAGTTTCCAGATAAGTTACAATGATGCCAACCTTTTAGTACGTATCTTCTCCTTATGTTTATATAAAAATAGGTGGTAATATTTGGACATCTTGGAGGAATTCCAGACATTCTGAAAAAGTAAGAAAAAAACAAAACAAAAAAAAAAAAAAAACGGTTCGTCATATCTGATCAAATATTAAAAGAGACTGATTGACTTTTTTGAGAAATTGCCCCCCCCCCAAAAAAAAAAACGAAGGCTCAGACAGGGGAAATTGTATGAAAAAACAGAGACAATAGGAATAAACAGGATGTTAATAAACAAAGAAATGTCGATAAGAATATATATATATATATATATATATATATATATATATATATATATATATATGTATATATATATATATATATATATATATATATATATATATATATATATATATATATATATACATATATATATATAAATAATGAAATGGACAAAGTCCGACACTTATTTTAAGACATTATTATGTTTATACATTCTTTTTATAGATGGTATTTATCAATCCACCCACGGGGATCGAATGTGGCACAAGGCCTTTTTAATGTGGTTATCTCTGAGCCCGTAGGCCCAGCCAAAAATAAATAACCATCCAAACCCGCCGAGGCGGGCCAGTTCCGATAACCTCCCCCAACGAAACCCTACCCTTCGGCGGAGCTTCGTCAGGGTTCCTCTCTGCAAGCAGAGAGTTCGACAGACACCCGACCCGGCAGCTCACAAAGTGCAGATACTACACTTTGATCCTAGCCACCGGGCCGAGCCGGTATTCTTTTTATAGATGGTATTTATCAATCCACCCACGGGGATCGAATGTGGCACAAGGCCTTTTTAATGTGGGTATCTCCGAGCCCGTAGGCCCACCCAAAAATAAATAACCATCCAAACCCGCCGAGGTTGGCCAGTTCCGTCAAACTCCCCCAACGAAACCCTACCCTTCGGCGGAGCTTCGTTTGCGGTTTTCGCTTCGATTAATATACACACGTTTCTCTTGTTGGAACTACTATAACGTCTTCCCTATATATATATATATATATATATATATATAGGTAGCAATCCTTCCTTTATGCATGTTTCATTAAACTAGTCGAGGAATCTAAATGAAATAATAAAATGAAAAATCTGAATTTGAGTGTATCTGAAGGTTTTAATTTTTCAATATTTTGTATTGTTCAAACCATATATATATATATATATATATATATATATATATATATATATATATATATATATATAAATCTATTTTAAAGTCGGTGGGTGAAAAAACCTGGATAGCACAATTTTCAAATAAATTGAGATCCGAGTAAAAAAAATAAAAGAAATTACCTCGGAACAGTAAAAAGAAAAAAAAATGTCCAGCGAGTAATAAGTTAAAAACGAAGGGTACTCAATACACTAAGAAGAACAAAAGTAAAATAAATAAAACCTAATGAGCCAGGTACTACCTACCTAGGTTTCACTACATGGGAATATCAGGGTGATATTATATATATATATATATATATACATATATGTATATATATATATATATGTACATTTGAAAATCTTTTTTTCATTTTTTTTTCATTATTCGTTTCGATCTTTGGAAGTAAAGTCTGATTATCCAGAGCCCTTTAAAAGGGTTGTGGTGAAATAACTTATTACATGGAACCTTAAAGTGATCTGTTTTTATTCAAACATATTTGCTCTAAATTTACATTGAGTTCTCCGGATATCATCCTCCTTGGGTCTACCCATGCGGATTACCTAGTTTTGCATAAACTATATATATATATATATATATATATATATATATATATATATATATATATATATATATATATATATATTTTTATGTGTATATATATATATATATATTATATATATATATATACATATACACTCACATAAACATATATATATATATATATTTATATATATATATATATGTCTATGTATATATATATATATATATATATATATATATATATATATATATATATATATATGGTATTGGGGCAGCAGATCATTATTTAAACATATATTATTATATATAACAGACAAGGAATGTCTATTATGTCTGATCATGAGCCGTTCGAATGTTTGCTTTAATTAAGGGGGAAAATAAAGACAAAAATTGTCCAATTTTGGGATATTTTTTTTATTAAGTTGGTCCGAGACTTCTGGCTCAATTTGGGTAGACAGACATGAAACATAGTTATCAACCGTCAAAGATGATATTTTGCCATTTATGCCTTCTTCTTACGACATCTCACCTTTCTTTACAGAACTTCTATCATAATTTTATATAAAATTGTGATATATATATATATATATATATATATATATATATATATATATATATATATATATACATATATATATATATATATATATATTAAGGGAAGAGGTTATAGTAGTTCCAACGAGAGAAAAAGTGTGTATATTAAAAAGAAGAGAGAAACCGCAAATGTTTTTTGTTTGTAATGTGGATTTTTTTTAAATATTATGTTTTATTTTCCATAATTTTGATACACGGGTTTGCGGTCACGCGACCTTCATCAAGCAAAGCGTGGAGATTTCCACATAGTATTAAAAATATTTTTTTCTTATGTTTGTCGGTGTTAAATATTCTCGATATGGGACATTCTCTTTTTTGTGTGTGTTAGTGGCCCAAATGTCTTCCTGAATTGGCAGTGAAAAGTTCTGCGTGAAGGGTTATAAAACAATTAAGATTGGTCCGAGAAATGGTGAAGGCGTTATCGGCATTCTTATCTTTCAATGACCCCTGTGTGTTCTTAGATTTATATTCATTTTCCTGTGATTTTGTCAGCATGCGTATATGTATATTCCCTCTCCCTACATACACAGTGTCTTATTACAAGGAATTAGTAAACATTTGTACACATATACACATACAGACACACATACAGACACAAATACACACACACACATACACACACTTCCTATGCCGTGTTGTGTTCGCGCGTGTGCCAGTTGTTCTTGCCAATATATATATATATATATATATATATATATATATATATATATATATATATATATATATAACCATGCGTATCTATACGCGCACTTCCTCTTTACATACACATACTGTCCTATTATAAGGAAACAGTATATACACATAAATACATAGATAAGTATATACATATAGGTATACATTCCAAGTTACAAGGAATCAGTATACACACACATACACTTACATATATACGTACATACAAGTATATGCATGTACCTATGCATAAGAAAAAATATTTTTTATATTGTGACACGTATTCCCTTGATTCGCGCTCTGTTGAGTTTTTTTATTTTTAATTATGAAAGGTAAAATTGATGTTACCTTTTTTATTTCCTTAATAAAGTTCTGTACCAGAAAGAAAATTATGATATATATATATATATATATATATATATATATATATATATATATATATATATATATATATATATATATATATATATGTATGTATATATATATATATATATATATAAATAAAGGTGGCCTGACGATTGCCTATAGCATAAAACAGACTGTCGCCTCTAAGTGTTGACTTCTATGTTCACCTTTATATTTACACACGCTCTATCTCTGATATTGAGCACTTTATTCCATAAATATAGCACACCTTAAGACTATATTTCTTTATATATATATATATATATATATATATATATATATATATATATATATATTACATGGAACCATAAAGTGGTCTGTTTTTATTTAATATATATATATATATATATATATATATATATATATATATATATATTACTATCACATCACATCTACTATTATCATATAAACTCGGTATAATTATGAACGTAAACTACCCCCTCCCCCAGCATATTTAATACCATCATAAAAAATAACCAATAAGGATTACAAAATTTCCTCCCAGTTACTTGTACAGTCATCAAAAACAAGCAAATAACCAGATTTAAAATAATAACAAATAACCCCTTTTTTTTAAATTAGAAATAAAAATAATCGTTATTTTTACCTATCATAATTTTACACAGACCCCACCACACGTATATACATACATGCAGGGAAATATTATTCAGCGAAAAAATAGAAAAATGCTCTGATTGCTGACATGTATACATTCACGAGACATTCACGAGAAATTTTCGCTACACTTCCAATCTTTGAATTTCAACATACAAATGCGTATGTATAGACACAACACCACCCGTATACATACATATGTCATATCCGAAACTGTTCACATATGTTTATATATGTATGAGTCCCGACGGACAAGCAAGTGTGTATGCGTGTCTGCGTACCTCATCGGGCGTACGGGCATGCATCTATGTTTGGGTTAGCACGAGGACATCACGACGACGTTCCCACCTCCCATAATAACACCAATACACGCAATCTACATAAACCCCAATTTTTTAAAAAGCGTGAAACCCAGGGTCACAAACTGACATCAATCCAACCAAATATATATATATATATATATATATATATATATATATATATGATGGACTCTCCCGTCGTTTTCGACATATGAATGTCTTTCAGTTCAGTTTTTAACCCTATACCTGTCCCCGTCGACTTAACTCTCTCCCCAGTGAACTTGAAGCCCAGGTGGAAAAGCAAAGATGAAATACAGAACCGAACAGCAGACTACCCCCCCCCCCAAAAAAAAAAGATTTGTTTATTGTGGTGAAGGCTTGTGTAGAACCAGCCAAACTTATTGGGATGCAGATAACAAGGCATTGGTGTAAATATTTGTCACGAACACAATGAACAGATTTTATCATCACGGAGTTATACCTCTCCGGTATAACCTTGCAAGTGAGCCCTCTCAACTCAAACGGTCTCCAATTGAGGATGATCCTATACATCTAGATGTGACTTCGACTGTCTAGTCCTTCAAAACAGACCTTGTAATAACCACATATTCTGCCTTCTTATAACTGATGGCGAAATTTTCCACATTTGGAGCCTCTCTACAGCCTATATGAGAAGAGGCAAACATAAATAACACAGACGATTGCACGCAAGTCTACTCGTATCAGACACGCAAAGAACCAGCATGACGCATTCATCTACACGCAACACACCGAAGAAAGTCTATCTCATTCGGGCATGCACGCCGTACATGGAGATTAACCCTGGTGAGATAAAATACTTCTCAGACACACAAATACACCGATCACAGAAATATTTACACTATTTATATTGTTCGGACAGCTGCTTTCATCTTTATTGACATATTCACGACCTTTTAGTCGTTGTACGCTCCGGCGTTCTTCAGGTAGGTGGAATTAGACTGAATAAAGGGTTCACTTCGAAATGTATTTCAAGGACACATGCCCCAATGAATAAAGACGTTGGTAGGATACAGTTGACTTGACGCAAAGAGCTGTGAGTGTAAAAGCTGGCGACTGCAGTGCTGGACAAAAACCTCGAGTTAAAGGGAGATAACTGAAACATCCGGAAGAGGTATGGCACGTGGAAGTAGAACAATCTACGCCGGTAGACGAAATAAAGGGTTCAGTTCGAAATTCCAATCACCTGAAGAAGGCCGGAGCGTACAACGGCCGAAACGTCGTGAATATGGCAATAAAGGTGAGGACAACAGTCCGAACAATGTAAATAATGTAAACGCAATACTTAACAAGAGATCTTCTATAAATCGATGGCAGAACATAGAAGAAGAAGAAGAAGAAGAAGAAGAAGAAGAAGAAGAAGAAGAAGGAGGAGGAGGAGGAGGAGGAGAAGCAGGAGGAAGAAGAGGAAGAGAAGAAGAAGGGGAAAAAAGAAGAAGGAGGAGCAGGAGCAAGAAGAAGAAGAAGAAGAAGAAGACGAAATGGAGTAAAGTAACAAGGAAGAGGAGGTGAAGGAGGAGAAGAAGGGGAGGAGGAGGAAGAGAAGAAAAAGAAAAGAAGAAGAAAAAGGAGGAGGAACAGTAGGAAGAAGAAGTAATGGAGTAAAGTAGCAAGGAAGAGGAGGTGGAGGAGGAGGAGAAGAAGAAGGGCAGGAGGAAGAGAAGAAGAAAAGAAGAAGAGGAGGAGGAGCAGGAACAGGAACAAGAAGAAGAAGAAGAAGAAATGGAGTAAAGTAGCAAGGGAGAGGAGGTGAAGGAGAAGAAGAAGAAGGGCAGGAGGAAGAGAAGAAGAAAAGAAGAGGAGGAGGAGGGGGAGTAGCAGGAGCAGGAACAAGAAGAAGAAGAAGAAGAAGAAGAAGAAGAAGAAGAAGAAGAAGACGAAATGGAGTAAAGTAGTAAGGAAGAGGAGCTGAAGGAGGAGAAGAAGAAGGGCAGGAGGAAGAGAAGAAGAAGAAGAAGAAGAAGAAGAAGAAGAAGAAGAAGAAGAAGAAGAAATGGAGTAAAGTAGCAAGGAAGAGGAGGTGAAGGAGGAGAAGAAGAAGGGCAGGAGGAAGAGAAGAAGAAAAGAAGAGGAGGAGAAGAAGCAGGAGCAGGAAGAAGAAGAAGAGGAGGAAGAAGAAGAAGGGGGAGGAGAAGGAGGAGGAGAGGAAGACAGTATTTCCCAGCCCTGCACCAAAATGTTTATAAGACACAAAATACTTCGGTTGCTATCTTATTTTTGTTTTTTGTTTTCTGATGCCGCAGCTGAGCAAGTGAGAATTTCTCAAAACCTAAGCTCATTTTTTTCATTCAATATTTTATGACGGTCCTATTTAAATCGAATCATTTTGTTGCTTGAACATCTGGAACCATTTGAGTCGAGTTTTACTGAACACTTTCATCAAAAAACAAACAAACAAACAAAACAAAAAAAAAACGAAAAAAAAATTTGAAAAAGTAATTTAGTAAGCGAACCTAAAAATCCATGTTTAATCATATAGAAACTGTTCTAAACGATTAGACTAAATGGAGAGAAAAAAATCTTAAGTTTTTGGTCATTTTTTTTTCTATGAGAAATCTGATTTTGCAGATGTTCCATTAAATGGTTTACATTTCTTCTTCTTTTAAAGTTTGTAAAATGCATTTGCTATATATATATATATATATATTTTTATCGTTTGCGAAAATATTTCTTTTAAAATTCACAATCCATGATATAGAACTAATGGTTGGAGAAACGACTGAATTAACATAGTTTAAATTTGTTTAACTGGTAGACGAGGCAAGAAAGTCGGGAAAGATTACCATCATTTATGAGACTGCAGAATATGGGCTTAATAGAAGGTTCGGAGCTACACAATGGAGACGTCAGAATCAAACAAACGACATATATTAGGAAGGACTTACATCGCATCAATGAAGGCCGAATGTGTGCTTTTTAGTAAAAGAGATAACCATTGGAGCTTCAAAATGGTGACGTTAGAATCAAACAAACAACAGATATTAGGAAGGACTTACATCGCATCAATGAAGGCCGAATGTGTGCTTTTTAGTAAAAGAGATAACCTTTGGAGCTTCAAAATGGTGACGTTAGAATCAAACAAACAACAGATATTAGGAAGGACTTACATCGCATCAATGAAGGCCGAATGTGTGCTTTTTAGTAAAAGAGATAACCTTTGGAGCTTCAAAATGGTGACGTTAGAATCAAACAAACAACAGATATTAGGAAGGACTTACATCGCATCAATGAAGGCCGAATGTGTGCTTTTTAGTAAAAGAGATAACCATTGGAGCTTCAAAATGGTGACGTTAGAATCAAACAAACAACAGATATTAGGAAGGACTTACATCGCATCAATGAAGGCCGAATGTGTGCTATTTAGTAAAAGAGATAACCTTTGGAGCTTCAAAATGGTGACGTTAGAATCAAACAAACAACAGATATTAGGAAGGACTTACATCGCATCAATGAAGGCCGAATGTGTGCTTTTTAGTAAAAGAGATAACCTTTGGAGCTTCAAAATGGTGACGTTAGAATCAAACAAACAACAGATATTAGGAAGGACTTCCATCGCATCAATGAAGGCCGAATGTGTGCTTTTTAGTAAAAGAGATAACCATTGGAGCTTCAAAATGGTGACGTTAGAATCAAACAAACAACAGATATTAGGAAGGACTTACATCGCATCAATGAAGGCAGAATGTGTGCTTTTTAGTAAAAGAGATAACCTTTGGAGCTTCAAAATGGTGACGTTAGAATCAAACAAACAACAGATATTAGGAAGGACTTACATCGCATCAATGAAGGCCGAATGTGTGCTATTTAGTAAAAGAGATAACCTTTGGAGCTTCAAAATGGTGACGTTAGAATCAAACAAACAACAGATATTAGGAAGAAGTTACAACATATCACTAATATGAAGTCAGAATGTGTGCTTTTTAGTAAAAGAGATAACCTTTGGAGCTTCAAAATAGAGACGTCAGAATCAAACAAACAATATATATTAGGAAAGACTTACATCGCATCAATGAAGGCAGAATGTGTGCTTTTTAGTAAAAGAGATAACCTTTAGAGCTTCAAAATGGTGACGTTAGAATCAAACAAACAGATATTAGGAAGGACTTACATCGCATCAATGAAGGCCAAATGTGTGCTTTTTAGTAAAAGAGATAACCTTTGGAGCTTCAAAGTGATGACGTTAGAATCAAACAAACACAGATATTAGGAAGAAGTTGCAACATGTCACTAATATGAAGTCAGAATGTGTGCTTAGTAAAAGAGATAGCTTTTGGAGGTTAAAAATGACGACGTCTAACGTGTGATGACGTGTGTTTGCTGGATTTATCAAAATTATGGCCAAACTCATTACAGTCGGCAACTAATGTACTTAGTGTGTTGTTTTTTTTAAAAAAAAACCCTTTTGGGCTCATATAATTTTTTATTTAACTTCATTGGGGTTTTTCCTATGGAATTCTTGTAGCAATTATTACAGGTGATAGAGTTCTTGAATTTAAGCGCAGCACAAGATTGACGTCGAGGGCTCATCCATTTACAGTTGATCTGGTTAGATGTAGCCATAAATTCTCTGCTAACGGTTTCCTCTCTCGCACTTCTCGCTTGTGGAACTCCCTTCCGGCTTCATGCTTTAGATCCAACTTTAAAATTTTAAATGCAATATCAACCGCTATCTATTGTTCCCCTCATTACTATCTTCTCTTTCTGCTCATCATTAATGTTTCTGGTCCAAATTCTTGCTCACCCTGTAACTCCCTGTGTTTATTGGCACTTACTGTCTTGCTTAGGCTTATTCTTATAATATATATATATATTTCTACTTGTTTCTTTCCAATATATTGAGAGGAACAGTTTTGGCAATTTATTTTATAAATGCCTGCTTCAGAAATATTATTGCTAATAGTGTTTGAGGATATGAGTATATCCATAATCATTTTAGAAGTGTTTGTGACTATTTTAAGATTATTTGGATGTGAGAGCATTAAGAATATGCAGCCCCCAATATTTACCTAAAGAAAAAAACACACAAAAAACATACATATCATTTCATTCACAACGCAAGAAGAAAGGCATACAAAATATACAACCGAAACAAAACTAATAAGATAATCCGCAATAGTAAATTATATGAAAACAGATACATAATACTACCGACCAACTCTGTCACGTCCACTATCCAGAATAACCTATCCCATCTAAATAATCTTAGAATAGTTACAAACACTTCCAGAACCATTATGGATATACTAAGATCTTTAGATACTATTAGCAATAATATTTCTGAAACAGGCATTTATAATGTATATATATATATATATATGTATATATATATATATATATATATATATATATATATATATATATATATATATATATATATATATATCAGTGAGCAGGTATGCAGAAAATAGAAAAGAACACGTTGGTTGCATAATCCGGAGTTCCTTAGTATTTTTGTTTTTATTTTTAAGAAGATAGTGCTCCATACAGAAGTAGAGCTTATATTATAATATTTTTTTTAAAAAAAATATGATTCCTTCGCTACATAATTGTTCTCATGTTTCAAAAACGAGAGCTGAAACCATCAAAATAATTATTATGTGTTTTTAGGCATGGTCCGTTATTAACTCTCTGACCACTTAACGAAGAAAACTCGCCTAGCCTCTCCCACAATAACGAAAAAACACACGTAAACCAAGAGATAGCTTATTCCTGAAATTTCGCTTGAAGATGAAACGGGACATAAACACCTCAATTCAAGTTAATTTTAATAATTATTTGGATGGTTTTGGCCCACGTTTTTGAAACATGAGAACTCTTATGTAGTGAAGGAATCATATTTTTCAACAAAAAATATTATACATATATATATATATATATATATATATATATATATATATATATATTGTTTAAAAATTTCTCATTCGATCTAATAATTTTTTTCTTTTCCGATGATAAATTATATAAAAACTGTCCGAATGTTCTTTTTATCCGAGCGGTTTCAGCTATTCATTTAGCCATTTTCAAGGTTGAAATATTTTAATTGTTAAATAAGAAATAGTTTGTTGTATGTATGTTTTATAAAATGTTTTCATTTTTCAAAACACGGTCAAGATATTATGTCCATGTTCATAGTTAATATTAATTGTTTTTATTTTATTAATAAGGCTTCCATTATTTTTAGCCTTTTTTTGCATGTAGATGATAGTATAATATTTGTGTTGTCAACAAGTATGTCACGAAAACATGGGTGGAAAACATAATTAATGGAACCTTAAGTTGTCTGTTTTTTAATTTTAATTAAATTAATCTTCGCTCTGGTTTTACATTGAGCTCTTTGGATTAAATCCTCCTTGAGATTATCCATAATGATTACCAAACTTTTCATTACCTAACTATATATATATATATATATATATATATATATATATATATATATATATATATATATATATTACATTATTTACATTATTAGGTGATAAATATGGCGACAAAGATGAGGAAAATAGTCCTAATAATGTAAATAATGTACATAATACCTCATCTCAGAAATACAGACATATATATATATATATTAGGTTGGTGCAAAAATAATGACGCAATAATGTCGTTTTTTGACGTATTTTTAACGTCAAAAAACGACATTATTACGTCATTATTCTTGCACGAACCTAATATTATAATAAAAAGCAAGAACAGTAAGATATATCATCCGGTGTTCTTATTGATATTTTTATTTTTAGAAAACCGTGTTCAATGTAAATTTACATAGCATAAATATTATAAATTAACTGATTTAAAATATGGTTCCTTCGCTACATACTAATAACCATGTTTCAAAACCGAAGTGAAAC
Organism: Acanthosepion lycidas; assembly: GCA_963932145.1. Classification (NCBI taxonomy): domain Eukaryota; kingdom Metazoa; phylum Mollusca; class Cephalopoda; order Sepiida; family Sepiidae; genus Acanthosepion; species Acanthosepion lycidas. The sequence continues at coordinate 69,761,425 of OZ010575.1, read as the reverse complement.
ACTTCAAATTTAGTTATATAATTAAATTAAAAGTATTAGTTCTGTTTCATCTTCAAGCGAATTTTGAAATAACTTATGTTTAAATTTACACACACACATATGTATGTGTGTAAACAATTGTTTGATGATCGCAGGTGACGTGAAACACAGAGTTATTGTTCTAGACCAAAGTCTGTAGACCTATTTCTGGTTGTTCGTTTTATTCCAGCTCTGACGCGCTTTGGTTACTCATCTCGGGTTTCTTTATAAGATAGGCTTTAATATGTGGGTCTTTGTTAAGGCTGGCGCGTGATTTGTACAGGTATATTTTATTTTATTTATTTAAATTTTTGCACTTTTCCTCTGCCCCTTAGTTGATTTAGTCAGGTACTGGCTCAACCAGAGTTCGATCAATCTTAACCTTTTCATTAATCTAAGAAACCCGCTTTGGAAAAAAAAAATATTTTCAGCTGTTCATAAATAAAATAAAAAAAATGTTCCGAAAGGAAATCTCCTTGAATAAAAAAAAAAATACAATCAGCAGAAAAAAAATATAGGAATTAATTAAACGTATGAATTGGAAGGTCATTTATTTGCTACCAACACGGAAGTCAACAAGACGCCAATAAATGACTTTGTTCAAAAACAAAAAAATAAATGTCCGACCAGGAAAAGAGTTGATTAAGTCGAATAACATTTCTAAACTAAAAAGTGTTCTGAAAAACAAAAAAAAATACGACAGATTGCTAAAAAATAAATACTAATAAAAGATGTGAAAAAGATGTAAACATATAAAAAATTTGAATTTAGTTAAAAACATACAACGGATTGCTAAAATAATAAATACTAATAAAAGATGTGAAAAAGATGTAAACATATAAAAAATTTGAATTTAGGAAAAAACATACAACGGATTGCTAAAATAATAAATACTAATAAAAGATGTGAAAAAGATGTAAACATATAAAAAATTAGAATTTAGTTAAAAACATACAACGGATTGCTAAAATAATAAATACTAATAAAAGATGCGGAAAAGATGTAAACATCCCAAAATTTAGAATTTGGTAAAAAATAAAACGCATTCCTTGTAAGCATCCAGAAATTTAGAATTTAGACAAAAAAAAAAAAAAAAAACATACAACGGATTGCTAAAAATAGATACTAATAAAAGATGTGGAAAAGATGTAAACATCCAAAAATTTATAATTTGGTAAAAAATAAAACGGATTGCTAAAGACAGATGGTAATACAAGATGTGGAAAAGATGTAAGCATCCAGAAATTTAGAATTTAGACAAATAAAAACATACAACGGATTGCTAAAAATAGATACTAATAAAAGATGTGGAAAAGATGTAAGCATCCAAAAATGTATAATTTGGTAAAAAATAAAACGGATTCCTAAAGATAGATACTAATAAAAGATGTGGAAAAGATATAAGCATCTCTAGATCTATGAAGAAAATATTGGAATGGTTTAAAAGTCTGAGGTACGTTTCCTTGGTGGATGTCATTATTACGACACTCTCTAGTTTTGGTTCCAAATTTCGGGGTTCTTTATTACACAGGCACTGTATTTTTTATTTTTGTTTTTTTATTAACTGTTATTATGAAATATTTTGAATTTTACGGTGTTAACGTATAAGAGACTCATAGATATGTAACCCTTGACGATGGTCTTGGATTAGATAGAATGTACTTTGGAAAATGAAAATTACTTGAAAAGAATTACGAAATTTTTCTTTATCAGATAAACGGATAAAGAAAAAATTCAAAATTCTAAAAAAGCTGCCAAGAAATTAATTCTTGGAGTTGAAAGGATTAAAACTAAAATAAATAGACTTCAGCTCTCTCTCTCTCTCTCTCTCTCTCTATATATATATATATATATATATATATATATATATATATATTTGAAGCATTGCGCCCCGAGCAAGGCATGAAGCCACTAGGATGCAGGGGGGTTGCAGAAGATTTGTAGCAAGAGCAGATAGGAGTGATAGAAGAAAGGATGAAGGGAAGGATAGTGTGTAGATCAAGGTAACTGGAGATGTCGATTGACATTACATTTGAATAGTTGGAGATTATAGCTATCAGGGAAACAGTAATTGGGAAGGGTGTTCCACAGGCGAGAGATGCGAGGTATGAAGCTATTGGAGTAGAAGAGACGGCTACATTTTAAAGTTTCTACAGTGTAAGGCTGAGAGCGGGATGCCAGCCTCGTAGGGAGCTTGTAATCATGGAGACTGGGGACCAGTGAAAGCAGCTCGTCGGAGCAATTGCCATGAAAGTATTTGGAGAAAAGACAGAGAGAGGCGACGGCGTATCTGTGAGATAGTGGCTGCAGGCGAGACGCCAGATCAGAGCCAATCACATTACATATCCGTCTCTGGATCTTGTCAAGAACTCCGAGGTATACAGAAGGTGCCCCAGACCATATATGGCAGCAATACTCCATGCAAGGGCGAATGGTCGTTTTGTATATTTGAAGTATCGATTCAGGGGAGAAAAATTTCCTGGCGCGGCACAGAGAGCCAACTTTCCTCGCGGTGGACGATGCAATTGACTCAATGTATTTGTTTCATCTCAGGTCAGCAGTCAACGTGAGACCGAGTAGACGCAGGGAGTCGCTCTCAAGAAGTTGACTATCAGACATTCTAATGGGGGGGGGCAGGTAGGGATATCTATGGTGGTTAATGGAGAGTAGTTTAGTTTTTGAGGCGTTAAATTTGACCATCCAATTGTTACCCCAGTTAACAACCGATTGGTGGTCCATTTCAAGACGCGCGGCCAGGTTAGTTTTGACCGCGACACTAGATTTGTTTTTGAGGCAGGAGTAAATTGTAGTGTCGTCCGCGTAGATGCCAACTTGGGAACCTATGGCGTCAGGAAGGTCGTTGATTAAAATAAGAAAAAGTGTAGGGCCAAGGATGGAGCCTTGGGGAACACCTGCGTTCGTGGGATAGGAACTGGAGGAGAAACTGTTGAGAACGACCTTCAATTCTCGGTTTGACAGGAATGATTGTATTAGATCAAACAGTCGACCAGTAATACCGTAACCATGGTGCTTACGAAGAAGGCCGGCATGCCAAACCCTATCAAACGCTTTGGAGATGTCTAGGGCCACGGCACGAGCCTCACCGTTATTTTGAAGTGCTTGGTAGACGGTTTCAGTGATGGCCGTAAGCACGTCAGCTGTAGAACGGGCGTAGCGGAAACCATATTGCTTGTCTGAGAGAAGGTCGTGTGCGGTAAGGTGGTTAACCACTTCTACGTTGATTAGGGCTTCGAAGACATTGCCGAAGAGGGGTAGGAGACTAATAGGACGATAATTAGAGGGGTCAGAGGGGTCTCCAGAGTTCTTAAAGACAGGAACAATGGATAAGGACTTCCAGCAGCCAGGAAAGCAGGATTCTTTGAGGCAGTAATTATACAGTTTAGAGAGGGCGGGTGCTAGCTCAGGTGCACATTTCTTCAAGACAATGGCTGGTATGCCATCTCCACCACTAGCCTTGTGGGGGTCTAATTTGGTGATAATACCCAGTACTGATGACGGGGTTATGCGTAAGCCGCTCAATAGGGCCTAAGTTCTAAGAGAGAAGTCAGGTATGGGTACACCGGTGGAGTCAACCGTCGAGTTACATGAGAACTTCCGAGCAAGGCATTCAGCCTTGTCGGTTGAGAAGGTCAAGACCTCGAACTGGTATGGAGGGTTTTCTATTGTTTAGGACACTCTTGCAGAGCCGCCAATAATTTTTGGAGTCAAATTTGCGAGATGCAATACGCTCCATCATCCGAACAGCAAATATTGCTTCGTTGAGGACACGCTTATACTCTCTACGGGCTATATATATATATATATATATATATATATATATATATATATATATATATATATATTAATGCCGACTTTTATTTGGATTAACATCTCTTTCATTAAATTAATTTGAATCAACCTGATTTGTCCTGCCTAAAAACAGCAAACGTTATCGGTAAAAACAACACAATATTAAAATCTCAAAATTATATAGTAAATTCTTGGTTCGGTAAACCGACTACTACGAACCATTAATCCCTTAGGCCTTTACCCATCCCGTCTCTTTTCCATCCATATTACCAATCTAATGTGTCCGTCCGGTTTGCTTTTCTCCATTTGTGGTGGAGTTGTCGTTTTGATGAGCTGAACATATCAGTGTTCACGAAAGAAAAATTATAAACGAAATGGATGATTAAAGTCTCCGTATTCTTCTTTTCATATATATATATATATATATATATATATATATATATATATATATATATATATATATTACGGTAATGAAGGTTCACTCCCTACAAGGCCCGGGGCGACACGAGTTAGAGGGTTAAGTTTGTACGGATAGGAGGGTGGAATTTGACGGTTAACCAGAGACAACATCAGGTTAAGATTGTAGTGATGGAGTAAACATTCTCTTCGGAGTCGGATTCACAGAGCAGTCATTTGCGGAAAGAAGACGTCCGAGTGGTACTATCTATCTATCTATCTATCTATCTATCTATCTATCTATCTATCTCAGCCTGTTCTTATCTATCTAATCTATCTATCTATCTAGCTAGCTAGCTAGCTCATTCTCTTCACTATCTATATAGCTGAACAGGATTTTTTTTTAATTAATAAATAAAACATATTTCTATTACTTTAAAACTTATTTTTAGTAGATACCCATATTTGAATAGACGTCCTGTTCATTATTTAAAACGTTACTTCTGCCAGAGGGCCCATCTATCTATCTATCTATCTATCTATCTATCTATCTTCAGTAACTATATATCACTTACTCTTCAGTATCTATCTATCTATCTATCTATATGTGTCTGTGTGTATATATATATATATATATATATATATATATATATATATAATATGGAGAGGAAGAAAAATGAAACTGTCTGTTTATTATCTGGGGCGAGGAGTGTAGCAAACAGTTGCGCATGTCGAGATATTTGAAATATATATATATATATATATATATATATATATATATATATATATATATATATATATATATATATATATACCCGCCTTCCCAACCTCGTAATCTGGTATAACCACATCAAAGACATGAATTTTGAAAGGATTTTTCTTTCCACCCCCACCCTCGCCCGCTCCTCTCTTTCTGTTTTCTTTAGATCTCGTGCCAAACAGATTTGAAGTAAAATTTACTGAAAACATAGAAAGCAAAGTTCAAAATATAATGCTTATATTTTTATATGATACAGTTTTAGTTTCTTTCTTTTTAAAACTTGATACAAGTAACGTTAATGTTAATATAAGTACAATGGCAAACAGAACAAAATTGCCAAGAAAGATCTCACTGCATCTAACATAACTTTATTTATTACCTCTATCTTTTTCAGTCATATCAAACACCCCGTTAACCCAAGACCATTTTAAAAGTAATTCTCTTCGTTCGTTGCTTCATGATCCTTGTAGGGCTCTGGTGAAATAAATTATTATAATGATACCTTAAAGTGGTCTGTTTTTCTTTTAAATATTAGCTCTCTCTCTCTCTCTCTCTCTCCATATATATATATATATATATATATATAATCCGTATGGGTAATCCCAAGGAGGATGAAATTCTGAGAGCTCAATGTAAATCCAGAGCTAATATTTAAAAGAAAAACAAACCACTTTAAGGTACCATTATAATAATTTATTTCACAAGAGCCCTTTTAAAGAACGCCGGATCATCAGATAGCACTTCCAAAAATGAAATGAAACGAAAAATGAAATTAAAATTGATGGGTAGTGTAAGTTTTTTGTCATTTAACAGAGAGTGTAAGAGGGATAGTTAAAGAGACAGGGTAGAGTATAGGGAGGGATTAATTTCATATCTCTCTCAAGTATACTTTAAATTGTGGGAGGAGGAGTGACCAAACCTTGACCTATTTAGACGGTTAACTTAACGGAAGTGATATACAGAAATGGGAGGGGAGAAGAGAGAAAAGAAAAAAGGAAAAAGAAAGAAGAGGGAGAGGGAAGTAAAGAGAAAGAGGCTGTAATTGGGTTTTAGCAATTTATGTAAAGAATAGATTTTAATCCTTGATAGAAATTTAGATGTCTAAAATAAATTTGATGTTAGCTGTCAATTTAAATATTTAATTTTTTTAAACAAATAGTTTAGGGATTTAACATAAGTTAAATACTATATTTATTAACACATTTATAGAGAACATATTAAAAAAATATTTTAAATTATAATAGTTTGTTTACCCGACCAATCGTACTTTTTTAATATTGTAAAAATAGTTACGGTAACATCTTTTTGTCGTTATTTTTATATGGGCAATCTTTCTTACTTAAAGTTTATATATATATATATATATATATATATATATATATGTGTGTAAATGTGATTTATTTCTGTTAAACCAAACATTTTTCTGTTTATTTACATATTTAGTTATGCATCTTTGCAGAGTTAATTATATGATAAATGTGTTTATTAATGAATAAACAGTTGGAAATATAATAAATTAAAAATTTGTATGTGTACGAATATATATATACATATATATATATATATATATATATATATATATAGAGAGAGAGAGAGAGAGATAGATAGTGTACGAATATATATATATATATATATATATATATATATATATATATATAGATAGATAGATAGATAGATCTGCTGAGCCAGACAAACCTACCCAGGTTTCACCTAAGCGGATCGTCAGGGAAAGCTGGCTAAAGAGGCAAAGGGAAACAGGTCATAGTCAAAATTATACCACGTGACCAAAGATAAAGAAAAAACACAAGAACACCGGTGGGGGGGGGGTTAAAGATTTATTCAACTAAAAGGGGAGGGGATATTAAAATACGAACATTCAGGTGGAATGACGAAAATAAACGGGGAAATTCGTCTTAATTTAGTAACCAAGATTTTTTTATGCCTACACATGTTAAGAATACGAACAATAATGGTTTATTAATCAAATCACATGTGCTGGTCTGCTCTACGGTTGGATTGAGCTCTTTTCTTAGTTAGTTGTTTACTGGTTGTTTTTTCTTTGGGCTTCAGACCTGCATCTGTGCGATTTTTTTCGGCAGAAGTTCATGTTTGTAGCTCTTTCTTTTTTTAAAACCTTTTTTTCCCTCGAGATTGATTTGATTATTGGCAAATCAAAAAGTCGAGGGTTTTTCGAAACGAGTCCAGTTATCTATATTTGTTTATATATATATAAATGTTTGTAGCTCTTTCTTTTTTTAAAACCTTTTTTCCCTCGAGATTGATTTGATTATTGGCAAATCATAAATTCGAGGGTTTTTCGAAACGAGTATAGTTACCTATATTTGTATATATATATATATATATATATATATATATATATAAAGAGAGAGAGAGAGAGAGACTGTTTCACTCTTTCACAGTTCTTCAGTGTGACTAGACATACGGTGCCCTCTAGCTAGGATCGAAACCGGAGATTCTACCACTAAGCCGTCGGCACACGGCAAGGATGAGGTTGAATTTTTAGCGTATTTATTTTTTAGATAAACACAGACAGTGACCGACAGTGACTCAATACACTTTTGCCGAAGAGTCTCGCTATATCAGCCATCTCCTCCCCAGAGAGCTCAACTGAAATTAACTTTTCAGGAGCCTATATATATATATATATATATATATATATAGAGAGAGAGAGAGAGAGAGAGAGAGAGAGAGAGAGAGGGGGGGAACAAACGTCCCACCCGCAGGTTTTGAATTCAGAGTTGTCAAAATTCAAAATCTGCGGAATGACGTTTGGGGACCTTGTGGCATTTAGTGTACCAGGTCTCTGTATTTGACCCTTCATTTCATATAATTAAATCCAATGTGCTGGTGTCTGGGCTGTCGGTTGCTTGATGCTCATACGTCGAATACAACGGGAGAGTCAAATATATATATTGGGATGATAGGGGAAAAACATATATATATATATATATATATATATATATATATATATGTGTGTGTGTGTGTGTGTGTGTGTTTATTACCCATTCTTCACAGATAACTGCCGTCTTGCCCTATCAACACCTACATCCAATATACATCATTGTTTCCCCTTGGATGACTTTAAAGGTCGCTCTTCAATCCTGCGGCTGACTTGCAAGGCCTATGGCAGAGTCTTCACAGGATAACGCCGATATGGCTGTGGTAGGTCATCCTTGTGTACCAGCATTTACCTCTTAAATTCATATGTCGATTTACATACTACCCTGCAGATCATACAAGTAGTATCACCGGGATGTGGAGGTAACACAGAGCGAGGTCGTTAACGTACCCAGCTTTTGACAGTAGGACGCGCCCACATGTCTCGCATTTCCACCCTGCAATGCTGTCATCCAAGCTCCTAGTAATACCTTACCTCAAATCCCTTTTCAGTGTTGCATGTGTTAAATTCTTTTCCTCTGCTGAGTTACATCCTTCTACAACAGCCCTGAGAAGGAGAGAGAGAGAGAGAGAGAGAGAGAGAGAGAGAGCTCTTTGTCAAATTTGACTTGCCCACTGATAAAACATTCCAAAAACAAACGGAGATTTCCCCTACAAAGTGGGTCGCAAGTTCGATTCGTACCGAAGAGCACGTTTTTTTTTTATAAAGGTTTCTTGAATTCCTAGGCAGTTAGGTATAATACACAATGTTTAAAAAAAAAAAAAAAAGGTCGTCTATTTCAAATACGCGTATTTATTAATAATATTAACGCTAAAATTATTTAAAAATGTCGGACTAAAATAAAATTTATTAATTCTTTATCTTTGTTTATATTTGGACTAACAGCATGACCCGGCGTTGCCCGTACTTGATTCAAAAATCGTACGACTCATACAGCAATCGCTATCACTTGACTTAAAATATTTTTGCCCTTCCTTGCCCCTAAAGGAGTGCCCTTTGCCGTGCTGATCTTGCTACATGCCTTACTTCTTGCCTATATCACACTGCGAATTTTTTCTAAGCTCTATACGAAACATTAAATCTGTTACGAAAAAAGAACTAAACAAAATGAACACAAAACGATCAGCTTTAAAAAAGGACTCGTAACTTGAAAAACTGAATGAAAAAAGAATGTTAACAACAAATACTTTTTCACACGCAACCCAGTTCTGCCGAATCAGAATCAACGTTGAGTTTAAGCAAGCGAATGAGCCAATTGGAGTAAAGTGCTACGCAGATTTAAATTTTTTCCCTTTGTGACGAATGCAGCTATCGATTTTTTTTTTGCATGCTAGCATGCTAGTTACCATTCGTGTCAGTCAGCTGTTGGCTCTTATGGTGGCCAATAGAATCTTCCTGCCACCCGATGGGTCGGCTTTTAAGCTAGTCATGTACTTATAAAATTCATTTTCTTTTTTTTTTTTTTTGTATATTTGGGTTCGCTGAGTCGGGTAGCTGAAAAGCCTCTTCTACAAAGCCATATTTCGGTCTGCTTTTGTCTTCTTTAAATTCTGACAATTCCTGCAGACGTGTATCTTAAATGTCGTATATTCTTTGCCGATTGATAAGCTGTCGCATTTAAGCTTACACAAACAACTCACACCCAGAAGCAAATCAATATAGACGCGAATAAAAAAAAAAGCAATAATTAAAATGAATCAAATAAACCCAAGAGGTTCAAAGGTGTCAACAAAAAGATTTGCTAACTTATAGCTCGTGATTAAAGATACTGAAAGTTTGGGCGTATTTTGTTCAAAACATTTGATAGAACCAGATTTTAAAAAGAGTAAATATTAAAATATTTGACATTGAACCCCAGTTTTGACAGAGAACATAAAGCTATAACAGGCCAGACTCTAAAAGTAACATCCGAAAGGAACATCGAAAAACCGTCTTTTTTCTTACAGCTCCTGTGCATTTGTCTTTCTTCCTTTATTAACGACTCCCGTATGGAACTTATTTCTATCCTAGGCCTACTAAGGAGCTCCACATAGCCAAGCATATGTGCTGATTCTTTCAAACATCAGTGTTGTTCCTTGTCCAGTATTCTCACTTCATTCTCCTTAGGAGCTGATGAATAACAGATCAGTACTAAAAATAAGAACTAGACGAGGTATCCCTAGACATGAGTACTGGGTATGACGATAAACTACATCCGCATCCTGGGTATGACTATAAACTACATCCGCGTCCTGGGTATGACGATAAACTACGTCCAACAGCATAATATGTTTTTGAAAAAATAATGTTGCTAGTTGTACGGTTTTGTAAAAAAAAATTGTTACCAGCTATAAGTTTTTCGAAAAATAATATTACCAGCTATATATTTTAGAAAAAAAAAATATAACCAGCTATATGTTTTTGGAAAAATATTGCCACCTGTACGCTTTGGAAAAAATAAATATTACCAGACAAAACAAAAATATTAGCAGCACAAAAAAGTTGTCAGCATTAAATAACCCATTGAGGTTGATATGCCGTAAAACAAAATAAACCAAACCAATCTAAACCAAAGAATATATATTCTATTCATACGAATCTATCCTAAAAATGATGTCGGCATTAAATAACCCATTGAGGTTGATATGCCGTAAAACAAAATGAACCAAACCAATCTAAACCAAAGAATATATATTCTATTCATACGAATCAATCCTAAAAATGTTGTCGGCATTAAATAACCCATTGAGGTTGATATGCCGTAAAACAAAATGAACCAAACCAATCTAAACCAAAGAATATATATTCTATTCATACGAATCAATCCTAAAAATGTTGTCGGCATTAAATAACCCACTGAGGTTGATATGCCGTAAAACAAAATAAACCAAACCAATCTAAACCAAACAATACATATTCTATTCATACGAATCTATCCTAAAAATGTTGTCGGCATTAAATAACCCATTGAGGTTGATATGCCGTAAAACAAAATAAACCAAACCAATCTAAACCAAAGAATATATATTCTATTCATACGAATCAATCCTAAAAATGTTGTCGGCATTAAATAACCCATTGAGGTTGATATGCCGTAAAACAAAATGAACCAAACCAATCTAAACCAAAGAATACATATTCTATTCATACGAATCTATCCTAAAAATGTTGTCGGCATTAAATAACCCATTGAGGTTGATATGCCGTAAAACAAAATAGACCAAATCAATCAAAACCAAACAATAAATATTCTATTCATACGAATCTATCCTAAAAATGTTGTCGGCATTAAATAACCCATTGAGGTTGATATGCCGTAAAACAAAATACACCAAACCAATCTAAACCAAAGAATATATATTCTATTCATACGAATCAATCCTAAAAATGTTGTCGGCATTAAATAACCCATTGAGGTTGATATGCCGTAAAACAAAATGAACCAAACCAATCTAAACCAAAGAATATATATTCTATTCATACGAATCAATCCTAAAAATGTTGTCGGCATTAAATAACCCATTGAGGTTGATATGCCGTAAAACAAAATAGACCAAATCAATCTAAACCAAACAATACATATTCTATTCATACGAATCTATCCTAAAAATGTTGTCGGCATTAAATAACCCATTGAGGTTGATATGCCGTAAAACAAAATAAACCAAACCAATCTAAACCAAAGAATATATATCTATTCATACGAATCAATCCTAAAAATGTTGTCGGCATTAAATAACCCATTGAGGTTGATATGCCGTTAAACAAAATGAACCAAACCAATCTAAACCAAAGAATACATATTCTATTCATACGAATCTATCCTAAAAATGTTGTCGGCATTAAATAACCCATTGAGGTTGATATGCCGTAAAACAAAATAAACCAAACCAATCTAAACCAAACAATACATATTCTATTCATACGAATCAATCATAAAAATGTTGTCGGCATTAAATAACCCATTGAGGTTGATATGCCGTAAAACAAAATAAACCAAACCAATCTAAACCAAAGAATATATATTCTATTCATACGAATCAATCCTAAAAATGTTGTCGGCATTAAATAACCCATTGAGGTTGATATGCCGTAAAACAAAATGAACCAAACCAATCTAAACCAAAGAATATATATTCTATTCATACGAATCAATCCTAAAAATGTTGTCGGCATTAAATAACCCATTGAGGTTGATATGCCGTAAAACAAAATGAACCAAACCAATCTAAACCAAAGAATATATATTCTATTCATACGAATCAATCCTAAAAATGTTGTCGGCATTAAATAACCCATTGAGGTTGATATGCCGTAAAACAAAATAAACCAAACCAATCTAAACCAAACAATACATATTCTATTCATACGAATCTATCCTAAAAATGTTGTCGGCATTAAATAACCCATTGAGGTTGATATGCCGTAAAACAAAATAAACCAAACCAATCTAAACCAAAGAATATATATTCTATTCATACGAATCAATCCTAAAAATGTTGTCGGCATTAAATAACCCATTGAGGTTGATATGCCGTAAAACAAAATGAACCAAACCAATCTAAACCAAAGAATACATATTCTATTCATACGAATCTATCCTAAAAATGTTGTCGGCATTAAATAACCCATTGAGGTTGATATGCCGTAAAACAAAATAGACCAAATCAATCAAAACCAAACAATAAATATTCTATTCATACGAATCTATCCTAAAAATGTTGTCGGCATTAAATAACCCATTGAGGTTGATATGCCGTAAAACAAAATACACCAAACCAATCTAAACCAAAGAATATATATTCTATTCATACGAATCAATCCTAAAAATGTTGTCGGCATTAAATAACCCATTGAGGTTGATATGCCGTAAAACAAAATGAACCAAACCAATCTAAACCAAAGAATATATATTCTATTCATACGAATCAATCCTAAAAATGTTGTCGGCATTAAATAACCCATTGAGGTTGATATGCCGTAAAACAAAATAGACCAAATCAATCTAAACCAAACAATACATATTCTATTCATACGAATCTATCCTAAAAATGTTGTCGGCATTAAATAACCCATTGAGGTTGATATGCCGTAAAACAAAATAAACCAAACCAATCTAAACCAAAGAATATATATCTATTCATACGAATCAATCCTAAAAATGTTGTCGGCATTAAATAACCCATTGAGGTTGATATGCCGTTAAACAAAATGAACCAAACCAATCTAAACCAAAGAATACATATTCTATTCATACGAATCTATCCTAAAAATGTTGTCGGCATTAAATAACCCATTGAGGTTGATATGCCGTAAAACAAAATAAACCAAACCAATCTAAACCAAACAATACATATTCTATTCATACGAATCAATCATAAAAATGTTGTCGGCATTAAATAACCCATTGAGGTTGATATGCCGTAAAACAAAATAAACCAAACCAATCTAAACCAAAGAATATATATTCTATTCATACGAATCAATCCTAAAAATGTTGTCGGCATTAAATAACCCATTGAGGTTGATATGCCGTAAAACAAAATGAACCAAACCAATCTAAACCAAAGAATATATATTCTATTCATACGAATCAATCCTAAAAATGTTGTCGGCATTAAATAACCCATTGAGGTTGATATGCCGTAAAACAAAATAGACCAAATCAATCTAAACCAAACAATACATATTCTATTCATACGAATCTATCCTAAAAATGTTGTCGGCATTAAATAACCCATTCAGGTTTATATGCCGTAAAACAAAATAGACCAAATCAATCTAAACCAAACAATAAATATTCTATTCATACGAATCTATCCTAAAAATGTTGTCGGCATTAAATAACCCATTGAGGTTGATATGCCGTAAAACAAAATAAACCAAACCAATCTAAACCAAAGAATATATATCCTATTCATACGAATCAATCCTAAAAATGTTGTCGGCATTAAATAACCCATTGAGGTTGATATGCCGTAAAACAAAATAAACCAAACCAATCTAAACCAAAGAATATATATTCTATTCATACGAATCAATCCTAAAAATGTTGTCGGCATTAAATAACCCATTGAGGTTGATATGCCGTAAAACAAAATGAACCAAACCAATCTAAACCAAAGAATACATATTCTATTCATACGAATCAATCCTAAAAATGTTGTCGGCATTAAATAACCCATTGAGGTTGATATGCCGTAAAACAAAATAGACCAAATCAATCTAAACCAAACAATACATATTCTATTCATACGAATCAATCATAAAAATGTTGTCGGCATTAAATAACCCATTGAGGTTGATATGCCGTAAAACAAAATAAACCAAACCAATCTAAACCAAAGAATATATATTCTATTCATACGAATCAATCCTAAAAATGTTGTCGGCATTAAATAACCCATTGAGGTTGATATGCCGTAAAACAAAATGAACCAAACCAATCTAAACCAAAGAATATATATTCTATTCATACGAATCAATCCTAAAAATGTTGTCGGCATTAAATAACCCATTGAGGTTGATATGCCGTAAAACAAAATAGACCAAATCAATCTAAACCAAACAATACATATTCTATTCATACGAATCTATCCTAAAAATGTTGTCGGCATTAAATAACCCATTGAGGTTGATATGCCGTAAAACAAAATAAACCAAACCAATCTAAACCAAAGAATATATATCCTATTCATACGAATCAATCCTAAAAATGTTGTCGGCATTAAATAACCCATTGAGGTTGATATGCCGTAAAACAAAATAAACCAAACCAATCTAAACCAAAGAATATATATTCTATTCATACGAATCAATCCTAAAAATGTTGTCGGCATTAAATAACCCATTGAGGTTGATATGCCGTAAAACAAAATGAACCAAACCAATCTAAACCAAAGAATACATATTCTATTCATACGAATCAATCCTAAAAATGTTGTCGGCATTAAATAACCCATTGAGGTTGATATGCCGTAAAACAAAATAGACCAAATCAATCTAAACCAAACAATAAATATTCTATTCATACCAATCTATCCTAAAAATGTTGTCGGCATTAAATAACCCATTGAGGTTGATATGCCGTAAAACAAAATAAACCAAACCAATCTAAACCAAAGAATATATATTCTATTCATACGAATCAATCCTAAAAATGTTGTCGGCATTAAATAACCCATTGAGGTTGATATGCCGTAAAACAAAATGAACCAAACCAATCTAAACCAAAGAATATATATTCTATTCATACGAATCAATCCTAAAAATGTTGTCGGCATTAAGTAACCCATTGAGGTTGATATGCCGTAAAACAAAATGAACCAAACCAATCTAAACCAAAGAATACATATTCTATTCATACGAATCTATCCTAAAAATGTTGTCGGCATTAAATAACCCATTGAGGTTGATATGCCGTAAAACAAAATAAACCAAATCAATCTAAACCAAACAATACATATTCTATTCATACGAATCTATCCTAAAAATGTTGTCGGCATTAAATAACCCATTGAGGTTGATATGCCGTAAAACAAAATAAACCAAACCAATCTAAACCAAAGTATATATATTCTATTCATACGAATCAATCCTAAAAATGTTGTCGGCATTAAATAACCCATTGAGGTTGATATGCCGTAAAACAAAATGAACCAAACCAATCTAAACCAAAGAATATATATTCTATTCATACGAATCAATCCTAAAAATGTTGTCGGCATTAAGTAACCCATTGAGGTTGATATGCCGTAAAACAAAATGAACCAAACCAATCTAAACCAAAGAATACATATTCTATTCATACGAATCTATCCTAAAAATGTTGTCGGCATTAAATAACCCATTGAGGTTGATATGCCGTAAAACAAAATAAACCAAATCAATCTAAACCAAACAATACATATTCTATTCATACGAATCTATCCTAAAAATGTTATCGTCATTAAATAACCCATTGAGGTTGATATGCCGTAAAACAAAATTAACCAAACCGATCTAAACCAAAGAATACATATTCTATTCATACGAATGTATCCTATAAATTTTTCGGCATTAAATAACCCATTGATGTTGATATGCTGTAAAAGAAAACAAACCAAACCAAACCTCGACATATATAGTGGAGCCAGAACACTCTACCAAGGAGATGAGAGGGTTCGGTTTGGAATTTCCGAGAGGTTTCCCGGATCGATATATACATGTTGAAGGCCGGAGTAAACTTTTTCAGAGCTATTCCTCATTGATCTAAGCTTAAGAATTAAATTCTAAGTGTTTCAGTCTCCAGTCCAGTAATCTAACCTCTTGGTTATCATCTGTCATTAAAAAAGATGAAATTCATGCTGATAGTTTTCAAAACAAAAAAATAAAATTAAAAACAATTTTCATAGTTCTTTAATTTATTTAGGCAAAATTAGTTTCTGTCTGAATTTCTAGAATGAGGTGTTATCATTATTTACAGTATTTACAGTCCTCATCTTTGTTGCTATTATCACAATGTTTCAGCCATTGTGTCTTCCGGCCTTCATCAGGTGTATATCAATCTGGGTATCGTACAGGGGTAGACTCATTTCACTGCCCATTTCTAGGGATATTATGATTAGTTTTTTTTTTTCCACTGGTTACAAATACACACTCCCTGACCCATGAATTGAACTCACAATTACTATGCCATCAACTTTACGAACCAACACTTTAATCCACTAGGCTATTGTACCATTAATTTGGTGACATAGTAATTGTGAGTTCAAACGTTGGGTTGGGCAATATGTAATTGAACTAGGTGAAAACAAGCAATAAAAAGTACAAAAAATTATCCTTAGACATGGGCAGTGAAATGAGAACTGTCTACACCCGTGGATTAAATAAAGGGTTCAGTTCGGAATTTCTTGTAGGTTACCCGGATCGATAAACGTCTGATGAAGGCCTGAGCTTGAGAGATTACAACGGCCGACAACAGCGAAGATGAGGAAAATAATAAATAGTGTAAAAAAAAAAAAAACATCTTAAAGCTAAAAAGGAAAACACCGAAAATGGCTTTACTTCGAAAGAATTTTTTTACGCTCCCGAACGTAGCTGTCGGGATACCTAGAAGCAACAGCCATGTTTTCTGTTGTGTCTCCATACCAGAAGGCGACAGGCCCACTGAAGAAAAAAAACAAACAAACAAATAAAAAAACAGCAATCGATATTGAATCACTCTTTGCGTTTATTTTGATTATGGGCCAGCAACCCCAGCCGAAAGCATCTGATCACACGAGAGGAAACAAAACTGGGGATGAGAGAAATACCTACTAGTTATCATAGCGGGTGAGGATATTCAGATGCCCGTTGGAGCGAGACAGAAAGAAAAGAGAGAAAAAGAACTGTAAATCAATATCTGAGATTCCGTTTCTTTCGAACGACCAAACCAAAACGCAAAAAGCAGGTATTTTCAATAGAAGATGAAATTATTATTATTATTATTATTATTATTATTATAATTATTATTATTATTATCATTATTATTATTATTCGTGTGGTTGGTTTTCTACTTCACCTTATCCATCCTCTTCTTCTTCTTTTTTTTCTTCTTCCTCCTCTTCTACCGAGTCTTCTTCTTCTTCTTCCCATTATTACGATTTTTCATCTCCTCCGATTATCCTTCTTCTTTTTCTGCCTCTTCTTCTTCCGCCGATTTTTTCTTCTTTTTCTTCTTCTTTTTGTTTTTGGCTGTTACAACTATATATATATATATATATATATATATATATATATATATATATATATATATATGTGTGTGTGTGTGTGTGCTTGATAATTCCTAGTTAGGAAGCATTGGTCCTTCAGTTTCCGCTTTCAACCCTGCACTACGTAGCCATTGATGGGTACGGGTTTTGTCTATGTAAGCTTGTTTGGTACGGGCAGAGTATTGGCCATGGAGCGGTTTACTTTGCCATTGTTTCTGTATCTGGTCGGTTGCATTCGTCTTTGCCGTCTTTTTTAAGTATTTTGCAGTTTCAGCCGGTGCATTGTGCTGTAGTTGCATCTCTACGCCCATTTAAAACTCCATTTTGAATTTGTTGGCTTCATTTATTACGGAGTAAAGATGCTTACTATAATACTTTCATGTTCCTTGACGCATACCCTCATCCAGTCTTCTGTATTATTATTATTATTATTATTATTATTATTATTATTATTATTATTATTATTATTATTATTCGTGTGGTTGGTTTTCTACTTCAACTTATCCATCTTCTTCTTCTCCATCTTGTCGTTGTTGTTCTTCTTCTTCTTCTCCATCTTATCGTTGTTGTTCTTCTTCTTCTTCTCCATCTTATCGTTGTTGTTGTTCTTCTTCTTCTCCATCTTGTTGTTGTTGTTGTTCTTCTCCTCCATCTTGTTGTTGTTCTTCTTCTTCTCCTCCATCTTATCGTTGTTCTTCTTCTTCTCCATCTTGTTGTTGTTCTTCTTCTCCATCTTGTTGTTGTTGTTCTTCTTCTTCTTCTCGATCTTGTTGCTGTTGTTGTTCTTCTTCTTCTTCTCCATCTTGTTGCTGTTGTTGTTGTTCTTCTTCTTCTCCATCTTGTTGCTGTTGTTGTTGTTCTTCTTCTTCTCCATCTTGTTGCTGTTGTTGTTGTTCTTCTTCTTCTTCTTCTTCATCTTGTTTTGTTGTTGTTGTTGTTCTTCTTCTCCATCTTATTGTTGTTGTTCTTCTTCTCCATCTTGTTGTTGTTGTTCTTCTTCTTCTCCATCTTGTTGCTGTTGTTGTTGTTCTTCTTCTTCTCCATCTTGTTGTTGTTGTTCTTCTTCTTCTTCTTCCCATTATTACGATTTTTCATCTCCTCCGATTATCCGTCTTCTTTTTCTGCCTCTTCTTCTTCCGCCGATTTTCTTCTTCTTCTTCTCCTATATGTATATATCTATATGTTTATATTTTCATATAAAATACAGGTAATCGAGCTGTTGGATCCTGGTGATATTAATTATTAAAATTGATACACAAGAAGACTGATGATAGACATATACAGAACGGCTTGAAATAGACTATATCTATGTTAATTTATGTTTTGTTTATATATATATATATATATATATATATATACTTTTCACAGCAAAAAACAAAAATTAACATAGATAAAGTCTATTTCTCTGTATATATATATATATATATATATATATATATATATATATATATATATATATATATATATATCATATATTGATAATATTAGTGGTAAATATACATATATATGCAAAATCCACAGGTGCATATACACACATGTATATTTTTTGAATAAAAAATTCCGAGAGGATAGAATCCAGGTAGAACTCAATGTCCAGGACAGAGTAAGGATATAATAAAAAGGCTTAAACACTAATATTCCATGGTCATAATTTATTCCATTGGAATCGTAAATACGATCCAATTCATCAGACCTACAAATTCAAAAAGAAAACAGAAAAAAACCTACTCCGGAAATAAAAATAGAATTTAGAGAGAGTGTAATTATGAGAGTGTGGGACGAATGTTAGTTTATAAGAGAGGGGTTTAACAGAGAGGGTTTTATTTAAAATTAGGTGTGAGTGGAAGGGGGAAAAATGATTGTTGTCGGATGTCTAATACAATAAAGATACATTTCGTGGTGACATACGCACACCATGGCCGATCAAAGCTTAAAGAAGGAGGGAGAGGTAAGGAAAGAAGTGATGGGGAAGAAAGATGGGGCGGGTGAAATTAAAATTGCAAGGGACGCTGTGTAATTGAGAAAATTTGACAAAAATAATATCGACTGCAGGTTACAAATCAAATATAAACAATAAATATGACGATTATCTAATCTGGCGAGGACCTATATTTTTATGTTCAAAACGCATGCAAATCCACACATACACAATAACTTATACACGTATATACATACACATCGCCGTGTACCTACATACACACATACATATATCCATGTACACATACACATATATCCACATATTCACACAAATACACACATACATATACATACACACACATATACACATATACATATATCTGATTCAATATCTCTGATACTAAGCGCTTTCTAATAATTACCGCGCATATGATATACAAATAATTACACCTACATATATACATATACACATACACACACACCTCCATATATATATATATATATATATATATATACATACACACATACATACATATATATGTACATATACATACATACATATATGTATA
Organism: Acanthosepion lycidas; assembly: GCA_963932145.1. NCBI lineage: Eukaryota > Metazoa > Mollusca > Cephalopoda > Sepiida > Sepiidae > Acanthosepion > Acanthosepion lycidas. Next base: position 69,741,325 of record OZ010575.1, on the reverse strand, counting down.
CATATATATACATATATACATAAATACATAGACACACACACATATATCATATATAAATATCACATATATATATATATATCATATATATATATCACATATATATATCCATATGTATATATATATATTTATATATATGTTCATATATATCACATATGTATATATATATATATATATATATATATATATATATATATATATATATATATATATATATATATTCATATATATGTTCATATATATTTATATATATTGTATTCATATATATTCATATATATTGTTGTATTCGTATGCAAATTTCCACCAAAAAAATAGCAGTTGGTACAGCTGGAGGCTAAACTAATCCTGGCCTTGAAGACAAAACTACACGAGAAATAGTAGAGATTATTATTATTTTTTTATTTTTTTTTTATTTTCTTTGATTTCTGGCGTTTACACATTTCTTTCCGGGTCCCGCCAAGGGACCTAAGGTTAGAAAGGGCATCATGACACTTTCCACTAACAAAAATAAATATTACATAGATAAAGCCATTCGTCAAGTGTGGGCTGTACTTGTCAGAACAATTTTTTGTATCTCTTTGAGGCATGGACTTCCAGGAATCCCTTCGATTAGTCTACTGCAATCTTTTCCAACCAGTCCTACAACATGTATTGTTGATGTTCCCATATGCCACATTTTCGCGATTTCTATTTCAAGGTCCTTGTATTTTAACAGCTTTTTGAATATCTTCAAAGATACATTGCAGTCAGCAGGGACTGCCATATCAATCAGGAGGCACCGTTTTTGTTTGTGGTCTTTAATAACAATATCTGGGCGGTTGGCTTTGATTGTTCTGTCAGTGTGAATTGTGTAGTCCCATAGAATTGTAACAGGTCCTATCTCCGTAACCGGGTCTGGGTGGTGTTGGTACCAGTTTCTTTCAGTTTCCTTCCCGTAGAAGTTGCAGATTTTCCAGTGCAGATATTGGCCCACTCTGTCATGCCGGGTTTTATATTCAGTGGGTGCCAACATCGTGCAACCTGATACAAGACGATCAATCGTTTAGGATATTTATCACAGAATCTGAATTATTTTTATTATTATTATTATTCGGACGGTTGGTTTCATATATATATATATATATATATATATATATATATATATATATATTGTAAATTAATTGATTTTAAATATGTTTTTTCGCTACACAGTTCTAACCATGTTTCAAAAATGGAAGATGAAAGCTCCGAATTTAATTTTGTAATTAAATTAAAGACATTAGTTTAATTTCATCCTCAAGGGAAAAATTTACATCGAGCACTATTTTGTAAAAATAACAATATCTATAAGAACACCGGATTATATATCTTACGGTTCTTTCTTTTAATTTATATATATATATATATATATATATATATATATATATATATATATATATATATATATATAAATAAAAGGCTTAAACACTAATATTCCATGGTCATAATTTATTCCATTGGAATCGTAAATACAATCCAATTCATCAGGCCTACAAATCTGATGAATTGGATCGTATTTACGATTCCAGTGGAATAAATTATGACCATGGAATATTAGTGTTTAAGCCTTTTTTTTATATCCTTACTCTGTCCTGGACATTGAGTTCTACCTGGATTCTATCCTCTTGGAATCTTTTTATTCAAAAAAATATATATGTATGTGTATACATGTATGTATGTATATTTATATATTTTGCATATGCATGTGTATATTTACCACTAATATTATATATATATATATATATATATATATATATATATATATATATATATATATAAACAGAGAGAGAGACATGTGAATGTACATGAGAGAATCATAGAAGATTCTAGTTTAAAGACAGTAAAATCTTCCTTACAAACCGAACGCTCCTCTGTGGCTCAATCGGTTGAAGCTACGTCAGGCTATATGACGGTTCTGTATAGGATACAGATTCGATTCCTATGAAAATTTCTCGGACATTCAGGCCGGTAAATATTGTTTAATACTGTTTATTATAAAACAGAGCATTTACTTAAATATTTTTATCTATAAAAACGATGTATAATCATGAAAATGTCTTAAAATATATCTATGTACTTTTTTGATATATATTTATATATATATATATATATATATATATATATATATATATATATGTGTGTGTATATATATATATTTTTGATATATATATATGTATTTGATATATATATCTTTGATATATATATATTTGATATATATAATATATATATATATATATATCATAAATTAATTGATTTAAAATGTTTTTTTCGCTACATGGTTCTAACCATGTTTGAAAAATGGAAGCTAAGAACACCGGATTATATATATTACTGTTCTTTCTTTTTATTTATATATACATACTAGCATACACACACACACACACACATATATATATATATATATATATATATATATATATATATATATATATATATATATATATATATATATATGTATGTATTAAAGAGATAGACAACCGAAAACGGTTTTAGCATAATGTGGATTTTTAAAATACTTTATTCAATATATATATATATATATATATATATATATATATATATATATATATATATATATATATATATATATATATATACATACATAATCCTTGATTGTTTATATAGAGAATAGAGGTTACTATTAATGAAGATATTTATGGTAGCCTTTATTTATATACAGCGGTGGGAAACAAATATTCCTGCAGATACAAATTTTTTATTTCTTGAATTTCCAGTAACGTATAACCATACTTTTGATCTAATTAACTGTATACGAATAAGTATTTACTAAATATGCATTGAAAACACAAAAAAATCGATTTAATCGAATTATATATCTCATTTATCCATTTTAAATTGTGAGAAAGTATTCGTACGTTACAAAAAAAAACATAATCTCCATTTAATTCTTAAATTAATTAGTAATGGCTATTCTACAATCTTCTGTTAACGCTTTGTAGAATAGCCATTATTCATTACTCCAGCAACCAAACTCTTCTTGTAGTTCTCAATTAATAATTTGCAAAATTTAGTTGGTATTTTGTTCCATTCTTCTCCGCATATGGTCTTCAGATCCAGGATGTTTGAAGCTCTTGAATGCATTTGGATTTTTAAATAATGCCACAGATTCTCGATTGGGTTTAAATCTGGGGACTCACATGACCATTTCAGGATATTTACATTATTTTCAGCAAGCAATTCCTTTGTAGATTTTGTAGTGTGCTTAGAATCATTATCTTCTTGGTAGATCCAGTCAGGAAGAAGTTCAAGCAGTTCCGACCTCTCTTGCACAGTTGCTTCATTCAAATTTTCCCGCTAGCAACACCCTATAAATAATAGGAAGTTTAACTTACTTAGTTGGCAATGCCGTTTTCTCGGCATTTTTCGACTTGGTTAACCTGCGTATCGAATAAAGAGGCAAAATGGAGATCTGGCATTGTTACGACAGCATCGCTCGTACAATGATGGCCAAGACTCTAGTCACAGAAACTGGTTGGTCTATTCCCAAATGCAAAATGAAGTACACCCAGCTGTCGTCAAATATTTGTTTTCTGTTCTATCACAATTTTCTTTCGCCATTCTTTGCAAGTTAAATATTTTTCCCGACACGAGATGTCGTATCACGCAGGAAGACATCGATTAATCAAGTCTGCGAATGGATTCGTCTTTTTTTTTTATTTAAAGAAAAAAAAAACTTGTCCCTGCGATAATATATATTTCTTTCTGTTTTATCTCTGTGGTTAGAAGTTGAACGGAAAACTGAATTTCATTGTCCACTACGTTGAACAACCCAACCATTTGTAAATTATTATGCAAAATGAGCACTACTTTCAAAGATAAAAGCATCAAACTATGTTGGAATCATACCTACGGAGGAGTTGAAGGTAACAATTATGCAGACATAGCAGCCATATTAGCTTTAAATATATCTGTCGACACAAGGATCATAATCCCATAACACTAACTCTAAGGAGATAATTAACAAATATATTTAAAATGAATGGCAACGTTGCTTGGACAATAACCCACACAATAAACTCTCAGAAATTCAACCCAAGCTAGGAGAATGGAAGGATGGAGAACATACCTTGGCTATGCAAGAATTACCCAATTGTACTTAATGACATTTCAGGACAACTTTCAGCGCATATTGGAAAACTACCCTAACCATAGACCCATCTATACAGACGGGTCAAAGTATGAGGACATAACAGGTTATGCAGCAGTGAGCTAAAATATTATATATATATATATATATATATATATATATATATATATATATATATATATATATAAAGATTCTCTCAAAGAAAAGCTCTATTTTTACCGCGGAGGCTTACACAACAGAACTAGCTCTCAACCCTATCACACAGAGCAAACAAAAAAAAGTGCTATTCATTTCTGACTCATTATCCGCCCTAAAAACCCAACAACGGACATCATTATCAAACTACTACACAAAATGAGCACTACTTTCAAAGATAAAGACATCAAACTATTGAGTTGGTACAAAAATAATGACGTAATAATATCGTTTTTTGACGTATTTTTTAACGTCAAAAAATGACATTATTACGTCATTATTTTTGCACCAACCTAATATGCTAGCTTCCTAGCTACATTGAAGATGAAGGTAACAATTAAACAGACCTAGCCGCCATATTAGCTTTAGATATGTCTGTCGACACAAGGACCATAATCCCAAAACACTAACTCTAAGGAGATAATTAACAAATATATTTAAAAGGATTGGCAACGTTGCTTGGACAGTAACTCACAAAATAAACTCTTCGAAATTCAACCCCAAACCAGAAGAATGGAAGTCGGCTTTTAGAAAAATCTTGAAAGAAAGAAATAATAAAGGCCCTCTTATGCATTGGCCTCGCGAGTATAAATCACTTGTACCATACTAAACCACGAAAATCAACCAGGGTATCCAGGTTGTGAAAAGGCAGACATTATTAAACATATATTAACGAAGTGTTCAAACCTTGCTCTCTCTCAGGGCAAAAATTCTATACTATAAACAACTTATATGTGATCTTGAAAAAGCATAGATGGATGACATAATATTATTTCTTCAAAGAGTGGGCCTATAGAAATATAAGCCACATAAGAAAGTCAACAGAACCAACTTTCTACAAACTGAAAATAATGCATTAATGAAAGATCAAAATCATATCCGGATATGAGGGATTCCGGATATGAGGTTTCCGGATATGAGGGATCCGGATATGAGGCACTCCGAATATGAGGGATTCTGGATATGAGGGTTTCCGGATATGAGGGAATCCGGATATGAGGGTTTCCGGATATGAGGGTTTCCGGATATGAGGGATCCGGACATGAGGCACTCCGAATATGAGGGATTCCGGATATGAGGGTTTCCGGATATGAGGATTTCCGGATATGAGGATTTCCGGATATGAGGGATTCCGGATATGAGGCACTCCGAATATGAGGGATTCCGGATATGAGGCTTTCCGGATATGATGGATTCCAGATATGAGGGTTTCCGTATATGAGGATTTCCGGATATGAGGGATTCCGGATATGAGGGTTTCCGGATATGAGGGTTTCCGCATATGATGTATTCTGCTCTATTTTTAACGCAATTTAACTTTTTTTCTTTTTTTTTTTTAGATAATAATTGTTTTAGTAATACAAGTCTTACTATTTAACCCATACCTGGGCAAAGAAGAGGTGGATTAGTACCTATCTCAAGGAAGATTTGAGCATAAGGGAATATATCAAACCCGACTGGCGTTAGATCCCGGATCTCTGATTACCAATTCTGAAACATTGTCCATTACACCTCCCGCACATCCAAGCTTACAACATCTGTTATTCTCAAACGGTAACCAATCGAGGTACAAATCAAGCTCGAATAATGAATGACTTAATAGTATTTCTTAAAACATTGGGCCAATACCAACAAATATAAACCAAATAAAAATGTCGATAAAATCAATTTCTCTACGAACTATATATCAGAAAAGCATACATCAATGAAACCAGACTCTCGATAAAAAAAAACAAAATCTCTCTTTACAAAAATACGTCCATGAAACCTGATCTTCAAACTGATTTCTTACAAAGAATGCATATTCTTTTCATAAGAATCTACTCCGAAAAATCTTGTCGTCATTAAATAACCCACTGAGGTGTTGATGTGCCGTAAAAGAAAATAAACCAAACCAGACTCTCTACAAAGCCTCTTTACAAAAATGCGTCAATAAAACCTGATCTACAAACTGATTTCTTACAAAGAATACATATTCTTTTCATAAGAATCTACTCCAAAAATCTTGTTGGCATTAAATAACCCATTGATGTGTTGATGTACCGTAAAAAAATAAGCCAAACCAGACTCTGTATAAAGTGTCTTTACAAAAATACGTCAATGAAACCTGACCTATACACTGATTTCTTACAATAAATACATATTCTATGCATACGAACCTATCTTTAAAATCTTATTGGCATTAAATAACCCATTGAGGTGTTGATATGTCGTAAATGAAAATAAATCAAACCAGTCTCTATATAAGGCCTCTTTACAAAAATACGTCAATGAAACCTGATCTATAAACTGATTTCTTACAATAAATATATATTCTATTCATACAAACCTATCTTTAAAATATTGTTGACATTAAATAACCCACAGAGGTGTTGATGTGCCGTAAATGAACATAAACCAAACCAGTCTCTCTATAAAGCCTCTTTACAAAAATACGTCAATGTGACCTGATCTATAAACTGATTTCTTACAATAAATACATAATCTATTCATACGAACCTATCTTTAAAACATCTCAATACAAAAATTCTATAATATAAACAACATACATGTGATCTAAAAAAACAAAAATGGATGACATAATATTATTTCTTAAAAGAGTGGCCTATATCAATAAATATAAACCAAATAAAAATGTCGATAAAATCAATTTCTCTACAAACTTTACATCTAAACAGAATGCATCAATGAAAGCAGACTCGATAAAATCCCTAACATGAATACCTCAATGTATGCCTGTCGCAATCGAATATAAGAATACATACTGCAAACTGATTTCTTACAAAGAATACATATTCTATCCATACGAATCCATTCTAAATATCTTGTCGGCATTAAATAACGCATTGAGATGTTGACATGCCGTAAAACTAAGGTACCTCGAGATGGTGTAATGGTTAGCATGCTTGTCTCGCTAAAACAATTACGGCTTATTAGTGAGTTCGATTCTCACTGGGTGCTCCCTATTTTCGGTCTTGTGCCCCATCCAAGCTACGCTTGCAAAATCGCTATGCCCTATAACAAAACAAACCCAGTGTCTGACGAGGTTCGACGTAGATTAACTTCACTCGTCGTACGGAACTGTATTACAACGTGAAATAAGAAAGGCAAAGATATCTTACGTCAGTATATAGCTATATATCACACTCCTCACCTGTCTTTTGTACAGTTATATCCCTTTTCTCTCTTTAGGATTGGGTTTCTAGTTCCTTCTAAAATCTTTTCCTTCTTTTTGACTTTCAGTAGACCCGCATGTGTCTTAGTGTTATCGTCTTGCTTGGGGGCGAACTGATTTTTAAAAAATGCCTCTACTTTCTACAGTTGAAATGTCTTTCTGTGATCACTGTATTATCTCCCAATGCCTGTCGCAATCGAATATATGTAAAGCCTTCAATAATTCCATGTCGGCCTACTGAAAAGACGTACTTCTTTACTGTATTAGTAGCTTTAATAGATTCCCAAGTAAATGTGTCTGTCCTGGGTCATATTGACATCGAACTGAACTTTTATTACGAAATCAATTTGTACAAGGCAATACTAAATCAGGCTCGAATAACGAATGAGATAATAGTATTTTTTAAAACATTGGGCCAATACGAACAAATATAAACCAAATAAAAATGTCGATAAAATCAATTTCTCTACAAACTGTACATCTAAAAAGAATGCATCAATGAAAGCAGACTCTCGATAAAAAAAAAACAAAAAAACTCTCTTTACAAAAATACGTCAATGAAACCTGATCTACAAACTGATTTCTCACAAAGAATACATTATCTTTTCATAAGAATCTAATCCGAAAATCTTGACGGTATTAAATAACCCATTGATGTGTTGATGTACCGTAAAAAAATAAACCAAACCAGACTCTCTACAAAGCCTCTTTACAAAAATACGTCCATGAAACCTGATCTATAAACTGATTTCTTACAACGAATACATATTCTGTTCACCCGAACATATTTTAAAAATGTTGTTGGCATTAAATAACCCATTGAGGTGTTGATATGCCGTAAAACAAAATAAACCCAAACCTATTACTTTGAAACTGAAAAGAATAGACAATGTTATAGAGTTCAGCTCATTTTGAAATCACTGGATATATTTTCTTTGTTGTATTTTTTTTTCAGCGGCACTTTTAACAGCCAGGGTAGGTTTAAGGCTCCAAGTTCTCCACAGAGAACTGTGATGCGGAACAGTAGCCTTGCAGATTAAAGCGTTGGTTCGTGAACTTGGTGAAATTGACTGTGATTTCTTTCTAAGTACAGTGTAGTCTGAAAGTCTTGTTACGCCTACATAACATAATTTTCTATATCGGAATGATGACACGAGCTCCTTACAGTTTAGAAGATATTGTGCGACAGGACTTTCGGATCACCCTGGACTTGGATTCAGTGGAAACAGAAAAAACTAAAAATTAGAACTAGTAGAGATATCCCTAAACATGGGTGGTGGAACGAGATATGTCTAGCGCCTCCCAACCTGTGGATTAAATAAAGGGGTCAGGTCGGAGTTCCCTGTAGGTTTCCCGGGTTGACATGTGATAATGACGAAATATATGAAAACATTACACCCAGATTAAATAGTGTAGATCAGGGGTCGGCAACTCATTCGACCCCGCGGAGCCGGATCGTGTTTTAATGACGGGTAGCGGGCCAGATGAAGGCCATTAATGAAAAAATTTAGGAAAATTACATATGCAGACCCCCTGTCAACCTAAATATTTAAAACCATAATGAAAATAAACATTGAGAAATCAGAAAAACAAAAGAAAATCTAAAATTAAAAAAAAAACACCTAACAAAAATTACTTTTCCTCAAGGAACGTCAAAAAAAATACTTCAAAGTGAAAAAAATCAACCGAAGTGAAAATGGATGAAATTATGACGTGTAGGTTTGAAACTGTTATTGAAAATTGTTCCACAAACGAACCACACCCACACACATCAAACAAAAACGATGTACATATACCCATACATACGAGTACAAATAGTTGCAAACATATACACTTACGTACGTACACATGCGGTATCATCCACACATTCATGAGGCATGTATGTATAATGCGCATATGTTTAACTGTCTTTCGATACCTCGCATGTCAGTCCCTCCCTGGCCTTTTTCACTTTATCGCTCCTTTCGCTTCTGTTATCTTTTAATGTAGCCAAGGGTCATAACAAAGATGTATCCATTATTTGACATTAAACGTAGGCAACGCAACTTGGTAAAATAAGTCTCATGAAAGATAACTAGCAGGTAGTCTAATATTTTTAGTGCACTGAGATGTGTAGACATTCTATGGAAAATGGCATATAACAAATTTCATTTGAAGGTCGTCTCTCATGTTAAAAATAGAGTCATTGGTAATCAGGCTCGCGGACCGGTCAAAATGCATTCGCATTATTCGTTATTGTTTGAAAACTTTGCTTCAAGGGGCAAGGAAAGAGAAGGGGTTGGAAAATAAAAAGGGCAGTGCGCTCAGCTGATTCTTCTTCTATGCGCCGTGTTCCTTCGTTACTCTCCACATTTTCCAGCTCTTAATAATTTTTGTCTTTTCGTTATCTCTCCTAAACGCTACCCTATCATTCATTTAATCAACCCCGGTAGATAGGTTAAGCGCTGCGTTTACTATTTCTTCTCTTGCCTTCAAACTGCCCCGTGTGGATAAAATTTTCCAATCCCCCTTTTTTTATTATCTGCCCTAGGAATGTCAAATGTTTCTTTCACGTGTTAATTATGAGTTTGTTTCCATTTTCTCTAAAACCTCCACATTGCTCACATGTTCGGTCCATAGTATCCTCAGTAGAACCGTATTTCTGTTGCTTCATGTCTCTTCTTTACCTGTGAGGAGATTTTCTCAGCGTTCACTGCAATATAGGAGGACTGATATTATATAGCAGTTCACCTATCTTTTCTTTTTTTCTAACGGAGTTTTCTCGTTTCTTAATACTTTGCTTAGCTTTTGGAAGGCGTGCATGGCTGATTAATATCATTAAATTTTCTCTAATAGGAAGACATTCGCTGAAACAAAAATCAGTCTTATAACAGGTGCACGTGTGAGGAAAGTGGAATCGGTAACCCCTGTTGAAATTCTATCCAAGCGTGTTGTAATCACTTTTTCACAAATGGCCTTTGGGAAAGGTTGGAATCGGATTTTGTTGCACACGGTGCCAGCTATGGGTTAAATAGCATGTATAATCGTCTCTATAGTCCGGTTTGGTAGACTGTTTCATAGAAGAACTTCACTAAACTAAAACTAAGCACTACTATATTTCCCAAGATGTCATGGAAAATCACAGATACTAATGGTCGTCTGCCTGTTGAAAAGACATGGCGTTAAAAACAAACTAAACTTCTTGATTTCTAGCCCAAAATCTGTAGCTTAATTGGCAGTAGAAGGTATAGCAGCGGGACCACACGACGGACAAACTCGTCTCCCGCAAAGATCGGAGAAGCACTTCTAATATAGACCAGCCCCCGGATATGCCCTATATGTTTACTTGCAACTTGATCCCCCCCAAAAAAAATCCACTCATTTAATTCCCGTTCCACTTTGTGAATGCTGCTTAGAAAAGTAGACATCTAAAAGGAACACCTATTGGCCATTATGCAGCTACTTTTGAGATCGAGATAAAAAAACAAAAAAACAAAACAAAAACACAACTGTTTTTTTCCTACACGAGTGTCCATTGTATCCCAGGATCCTATCACTTGGTAGCTAACTTAGTAAAACGTTTACGGGGCTTAAGTTTACTCCATACCTAAAGTGGAACTCGTACATACGACCCAATCTGGGAATACTGTAGCTGACCTGAAAGAAAAACTCCCGGCCACAAGGTGCAGAGTCGTAACTCAGAAAGATGTCAGTGGCAGACACCGATATGGTGGTCAAACCAGAGCGTACCGGATGTATACAGGTGGGACAACCAATGACACAGGCGAACAAGAAAGGAGGAAAATAAATACTTACATTCTTGCAAGAAGATTGGTTTGGTTTTTGTTTTACTGCATAACAACCTCAATGGGTTATTTAATGCCGATAACATTTTTAGGATAGATTCGTATGAATAGAATATGTATTCTTTGCTTTAGATTGGTTTGATTTATTTTGTTTTACGGCATATCAACCTCAATGGGTTATTTAATGCTGACAACATTTTTAGGATAGATTCGTATGAATAGAATATGTATTCTTTGGTTTAGATTGGTTTGGTTTATTTTGTTTTACGGCATATCAACCTCAATGGGTTATTTAATGCCGACAACATTTTTAGGATAGATTCGTATGAATAGAATATGTATTCTTTGGTTTAGATTGGTTTGGTTTATTTTGTTTTACGGCATATCAACCTCAATGGGTTATTTAATGCCGACAACATTTTTAGGATAGATTCGTATGAATAGAATATGTATTCTTTGGTTTAGATTGGTTTGGTTTATTTTGTTTTACGGCATATCAACCTCAATGGGTTATTTAATGCCGACAACATTTTTAGGATAGATTCGTATGAATAGAATATGTATTCTTTGGTTTAGATTGGTTTGGTTTATTTTGTTTTACGGCATATCAACCTCAATGGGTTATTTAATGCCGACAACATTTTTAGGATAGATTCGTATGAATAGAATATGTATTCTTTGCTTTAGATTGGTTTGATTTATTTTGTTTTACGGCATATCAACCTCAATGGGTTATTTAATGCTGACAACATTTTTAGGATAGATTCGTATGAATAGAATATGTATTCTTTGGTTTAGATTGGTTTGGTTTATTTTGTTTTACGGCATATCAACCTCAATGGGTTATTTAATGCCGACAACATTTTTAGGATAGATTCGTATGAATAGAATATGTATTCTTTGGTTTAGATTGGTTTGGTTTATTTTGTTTTACGGCATATCAACCTCAATGGGTTATTTAATGCCGACAACATTTTTAGGATAGATTCGTATGAATAGAATATGTATTCTTTGGTTTAGATTGGTTTGGTTTATTTTGTTTTACGGCATATCAACCTCAATGGGTTATTTAATGCCGACAACATTTTTAGGATAGATTCGTATGAATAGAATATGTATTCTTTGGTTTAGATTGGTTTGGTTTATTTTGTTTTACGGCATATCAACCTCAATGGGTTATTTAATGCCGACAACATTTTTAGGATAGATTCGTATGAATAGAATATGTATTCTTTGCTTTAGATTGGTTTGATTTATTTTGTTTTACGGCATATCAACCTCAATGGGTTATTTAATGCTGACAACATTTTTAGGATAGATTCGTATGAATAGAATATGTATTCTTTGGTTTAGATTGGTTTGGTTTATTTTGTTTTACGGCATATCAACCTCAATGGGTTATTTAATGCCGACAACATTTTTAGGATAGATTCGTATGAATAGAATATGTATTCTTTGGTTTAGATTGGTTTCGTTTATTTTGTTTTACGGCATATCAACCTCAATGGGTTATTTAATGCCGACAACATTTTTAGGATAGATTCGTATGAATAGAATATGTATTCTTTGCTTTAGATTGGTTTGATTTATTTTGTTTTACGGCATATCAACCTCAATGGGTTATTTAATGCCGACAACATTTTTAGGATAGATTCGTATGAATAGAATATGTATTCTTTGCTTTAGATTGGTTTGATTTATTTTGTTTTACGGCATATCAACCTCAATGGGTTATTTAATGCTGACAACATTTTTAGGATAGATTCGTATGAATAGAATATGTATTCTTTGCTTTAGATTGGTTTGGTTTATTTTGTTTTACGGCATATCAACCTCAATGGGTTATTTAATGCCGACAACATTTTTAGGATAGATTCGTATGAATAGAATATGTATTCTTTGGTTTAGATTGGTTTGGTTTATTTTGTTTTACGGCATATCAACCTCAACGTGTTATTTAATGCCGACAACATTTTTATGATAGATTCGTATGAATAGAATATGTATTCTTTGGTTTAGATTGGTTTGGTTTATTTTGTTTTACGGCATATCAACCTCAATGGGTTATTTAATGCCGATAACATTTTTAGGATAGATTCGTATGAATAGAATATGTATTCTTTGCTTTAGATTGGTTTGGTTTATTTTGTTTTACGGCATATCAACCTCAATGGGTTATTTAATGCCGACAACATTATTAGGATAGATTCGTATGAATAGAATATGTATTCTTTGCTTTAGATTGGTTTGATTTATTTTGTTTTACGGCATATCAACCTCAATGGGTTATTTAATGCTGACAACATTTTTAGGATAGATTCGTATGAATAGAATATGTATTCTTTGCTTTAGATTGGTTTGGTTTATTTTGTTTTACGGCATATCAACCTCAATGGGTTATTTAATGCCGACAACATTTTTAGGATAGATTCGTATGAATAGAATATGTATTCTTTGGTTTAGATTGGTTTGGTTTATTTTGTTTTACGGCATATCAACCTCAATGGGTTATTTAATGCCGACAACATTTTTAGGATAGATTCGTATGAATAGAATATGTATTCTTTTGTTTAGATTGGTTTGGTTTATTTTGTTTTACGGCATATCAACCTCAACGTGTTATTTAATGCCGACAACATTTTTAAGATAGATTCGTATGAATAGAATATGTATTCTTTGGTTTAGATTGGTTTGGTTTATTTTGTTTTACGGCATATCAACCTCAATGGGTTATTTAATGCCGATAACATTTTTAGGATAGATTCGTATGAATAGAATATGTATTCTTTGCTTTAGATTGGTTTGGTTTATTTTGTTTTACGGCATATCAACCTCAATGGGTTATTTAATGCCGACAACATTTTTAGGATAGATTCGTATGAATAGAATATGTATTCTTTGCTTTAGATTGGTTTGATTTATTTTGTTTTACGGCATATCAACCTCAATGGGTTATTTAATGCTGACAACATTTTTAGGATAGATTCGTATGAATAGAATATGTATTCTTTGCTTTAGATTGGTTTGGTTTATTTTGTTTTACGGCATATCAACCTCAATGGGTTATTTAATGCCGACAACATTTTTAGGATAGATTCGTATGAATAGAATATGTATTCTTTGGTTTAGATTGGTTTGGTTTATTTTGTTTTACGGCATATCAACCTCAATGGGTTATTTAATGCCGACAACATTTTTAGGATAGATTCGTATGAATAGAATATGTATTCTTTGGTTTAGATTGGTTTGGTTTATTTTGTTTTACGGCATATCAACCTCAACGTGTTATTTAATGCCGACAACATTTTTAAGATAGATTCGTATGAATAGAATATGTATTCTTTGGTTTAGATTGGTTTGGTTTATTTTGTTTTACGGCATATCAACCTCAATGGGTTATTTAATGCCGATAACATTTTTAGGATAGATTCGTATGAATAGAATATGTATTCTTTGCTTTAGATTGGTTTGGTTTATTTTGTTTTACGGCATATCAACCTGAATGGGTTATTTAATGCCGACAACATTTTTAGGATAGATTCGTATGAATAGAATATGTATTCTTTGCTTTAGATTGGTTTGATTTATTTTGTTTTACGTCATATCAACCTCAATGGGTTATTTAATGCTGACAACATTTTTAGGATAGATTCGTATGAATAGAATATGTATTCTTTGGTTTAGATTGGTTTGGTTCATTTTGTTTTACGGCATATCAACCTCAATGGGTTATTTAATGCCGACAACATTTTTAGGATAGATTCGTATGAATAGAATATGTATTCTTTGGTTTAGATTGGTTTGGTTTATTTTGTTTTACGGCATATCAACCTCAACGTGTTATTTAATGCCGACAACATTTTTAAGATAGATTCGTATGAATAGAATATGTATTCTTTGGTTTAGATTGGTTTGGTTTATTTTGTTTTACGGCATATCAACCTCAATGGGTTATTTAATGCCGACAACATTTTTAGGATAGATTCGTATGAATAGAATATGTATTCTTTGGTTTAGATTGATTTGGTTTATTTTGTTTTACGGGATATCAATCGCAATGGGTTATTTAATGCCGACAACATTTTTAGGATAGTTTCGTATGAATAGAATATGTATTCTTTGGTTTAGATTGGTTTGGTTTATTTTGTTTTACGGCATATCAACCTCAATGGGTTATTTAATGCCGACAACATTTTTAGGATAGATTCGTATGAATAGAATATGTATTCTTTGGTTTAGATTGGTTTGGTTTATTTTGTTTTACGGCATATCAACCTCAACGTGTTATTTAATGCCGACAACATTTTTAAGATAGATTCGTATGAATAGAATATGTATTCTTTGGTTTAGATTGGTTTGGTTTATTTTGTTTTACGGCATATCAACCTCAATGGGTTATTTAATGCCGACAACATTTTTAGGATAGATTCGTATGAATAGAATATGTATTCTTTGGTTTAGATTGATTTGGTTTATTTTGTTTTACGGGATATCAATCGCAATGGGTTATTTAATGCCGACAACATTTTTAGGATAGATTCGTATGAATAGAATATGTATTCTTTGGTTTCGATTGGTTTGGTTTATTTTGTTTTACGGCATATCAACCTCAATGGGTTATTTAATGCCAATTTTTTGGATTTAATGATATTTGCTCTACTCTGTATTGCTTAAAAAATGTTGAGAAAACCTTGTTTTACGTGTTGGTCAGATGTAACACAAAATAAAAAAGTTGTTTTCTGTGCAGACATTCCAAGCATCACATTCGGTCCATAAAACAAATCCTCTAATAAAATACAATAGCCAATCACAAATGTTCCTACGGGAAAAAAGATGACCCTGGTAGCCATCAGTTTGCTAATTCGAACAAATATATCCTTTTCCGGGACATACCATGTATGTAGTTATATAATCTTTTCATTTTCAAACAAGGTTAGTTGATATTACTAAGTGTTTTTTTTATTAATAAGGCTTGCATTATTTTTAGCCATTTTTCATGTACAGGATACTATTATATTTGCGCAGTCAAATTTAACTTTATCGTTACACAGACTAATAAAACCCGAAGCTAAATATTCTGTACTTAAAATTATTGCTTATTCAACTCCACACTTTCTTCTTGTAAGGGGTCCTGGGTAAGACGATAAACTACATCCAGCAACAAGGCCTCTGATCAGGAGGTTTTGAGGAGCGTTAAACCACCTATTAATTGCTGCTGTTCCCAGGTCTACCCTGACCGGGGATGGTAGCACCTGTTAGGGTCCCAGCTATGGGAAAACAGCTACCCTCCCGAAACTTGGCTCAAAAAACCAGGAAAGTGAAAAAATAGGTTTTCATATCAGAAATACTTTGTAAAAGAAAATTATTACCAGAAATAAATTTTTGAAAAAAAAAAATTACCAACGGTACATTTTTGTTTCATGCTAGATGCAATAGTCAAGCCAGGTGTCTTAGCATGAAACAGCCTGTCGCCTTGATTTCAATGTTCACTTATATATATATATATATATATATATATATATATATATATATATATATATACGTGTGTGTGTGTATGTATATATGGGAAATATAATACTGGAGATATAAATGTAAGGCTTTGTAAAAATGCGTTCATTTAAGGGATATAATTTAGATGGCTAATTTTTACCTAGACATACAACCACCGACGGTTTATCCATTCTTCTCTGGAAGTGAATAGGAGAGATGAAGACAACGATGGCAAGGAAAACGTGTTTGCATTAACTGAAAAAATAAATAAGATAGAGCAGCGTGTTTGCCGAAGAAGACGACATACCGTCTTCATGTAATACAGAAGGGAGAACTATATTCAAAATTTTCTAAATACAATACATTGATTTGTTTTCTTGTCTGTGCAACACTCCGCCCTCAGGAAGCCGACGTTTCTCAGCATCTATCTGCCATATATTATTTTCTCCTTTCATTATTAAATTGCTGATAAGATACCAGAATTCTGGTGACAATCTTTTATTTGGTATCGGGCAGGAACAAAAGTTCGTAATGTTTTTTTTTTTGTTTTTCTTTTAAGTGAATTTCAGAGACGATATTTATTTGTGGACAGATTCATTCAGTCATGTAGGTGCCATTTTGTTTCACTATATTTTAGCGTCTTTAAGACACTTTCATGATTCCATCCTCCCAGAACTTGGCATCTTTCTCGGCGGTGAACAGTTCAAAGTGGTTTTTATAGGCTTCTAGAGCATCGAAGATTTTGCAGAACGATACACGCAGTAATCTATAGATGCAATGTCAACTGAATATGACGAGTGTAGTAATGCATGCTGTATCAATTGCACCGGCCCTGCGAAGAGACGTGACATTTGGAGATGTCTCGATGAAAGACGAGGCTCTTGCGATTGGCCAGTTCTGGTCCCGCTTTATCGATTACTACCTTCAATCGTTCCGTAAAAGACATTAGATCTTGAGATGTCCCGATGAAAGACGACACACTTGCGATTGACCAGTTCTGGTCCCTTTTTATCGATTACTACCTTCATTCGTTCTGTAAAAGACATTAGATCTGGAGATATCCGATGAAAGACGACACTCTTGCGATTGACCAGTTCTGGTCCCTTTTTATTGAATACTACCTTCAATCGTTCTGTAAAAGACATTAGATCTTGAGATGTCCCGATGAAAGATGACACTCTTGCGATTGGCCAGTTCTGGTGCCTTTTTATCGATTGCTACATTCAATCGTTCTGTAAAAGACATTAGATCTGGAGATGTCCCGATGAAAGACGACACACTTGAGATTGGCCAGTTCTGGTCCCCTTTTATAGATTACTACCTTCAATTGTTCTGTAAAAGACATTAGATCTGGAGATGTCCTGATGAAAGACGAAACTCATGCAATTGGCTAGTTCTGGTCCCTTTTTGTCGATTGCTAAAGGGGTTGTAAAAAGAAAGACAATGCCTGAAAAGAAAAGAAAGAAAAGATCCGAAAAACAAAGAAAGTAATAACAAGAGAAAAGAAAAATATCAGAAAAGAAAAGTTTAGGGTGGGAATTCCAGTAAAGGCGAGAAAAACCCCAGAAAAGTTCGTAGAAAAGCAATCTCCGTCCCCCGTTCAAGCGTCCTGGCTTTGACGATAAACTACATCCGGGTCCTGGGTAAGACGATAAACTGCATCCGCGTCCTGGGTAAGACGATAAACTACGTCCGCGTCCTGGGTTTGACGATAAACTGCATCCGCGTCCTGGGTAAGACGATAAACTACGTCCGCGTCCTGGGTTTGACGATAAACTGCATCCGCGTCCTGGGTTTGACGATAAACAACGTCCGCGTCCTGGGTTTGACGATAAACTACGTCCGCGTCCTGGGTAAGACGATAAACAACGTCCGCGTCTTGGGTAAGACGATAAACAATGTCCGCGTTCTGGGTTTGATGAAAACCTACATCCGCGTCCTGGGTAAGACGATAAATTGCATCCGCGTCCTGGGTACGGCGATAAAATACATCCGCGTCCAGAGTAAGACGATAAACTATATCCAACAGCAAGGCCTTGAATCAGGAGGCTTTGAGGAGCGTGGAACCACCTCTTAATCGCTGGTGTTCCTAGGTCCACCCTGACTCGGGCTGGTAGCTATGGGCAAATAGCTACCCTCCCTAAACTTGGCTCAAACGTTGCGGTAAATCTTCCTACAGTAGAATGAACTCTTCCTGCTCTCATAAATACAAACTGCGAGACTTCCTAGCAAGAGTCTCGTCCTGGGTAAGACGTTAAACTACATCCGCGTCCTGGGTAAGACGATAAACTACATCCGCGTCCTGGGTAAGACGATAAACTACATCCGCGTCCTGAGTAAGCAGATAAACTACATCCAACAGCAAGTTTCTCTAATATTTGACAATATTTTGGTCCATTCAACCACTCGTCAACAAGAATCAGCTCAGATTTCCCTCCAAACCAATCAGCGCCCTACAGAAAGACTTCAATCCCTCCATGTTTCACGGTCACCTGCAGACATTCAGTTTTGGAGAGCTATGCGCCCTCGTCCTGAATAACAGATTTGACAAAAATTTCTTTACAATGGTCTAAGAAACGTGTTCTATTGGATTCATGTCAGGTATTTGGGCTTCCCATGGCAGGGACTTGATTCCTTGTCACTTCTTTGATCGATTGATATGACATCCCCACCTACTTGCAAAAGTGAGACATTTTTGTCAATCTGATTGGTTCCAAATAATGCGAGTAGTTCTTTCTCTAATATTTGACAGTATTTTGAACCATTCAACCGCCCGTCAACAAAAATCATCTCAGATTTCTCTCCAATCCGGATAACGCTCCACACAATTACTCCAATCCATCCACGTTTCACGGTCACCTACAGACATTCAGTGTTCCAAGTCTCATTCTGATTTCTCCAAACATAAACTTGTCTCAAATTCGAATATTGGCAGAATTTACTCTCATCTTAACAAATCACAGACTGCCAAAATTCATAATCTTTGCTCTCGAATTTCGTTCGCCTGTTCCTGTTAACCTCTGAAATCAAGGGATTCCTTCTTGGAAATCTTCAATAGCCAAGCTCTTTCAGAGTCTATCTCGTCGGATATGGCGACATTTCCATGCTGTTGGCGGCGTCTTTGGCATTCTGGCGATGGTTTCTGATGACTTCCCTCTTCATCACTCTTTTCGTTCGCTCAGACACGATGCTTGGTCTTTCTGAAAGTTGCTCCACACGACAATGGCCTTCTTCATTAAATTTCTTGACAATATTATTAACCGTTTGATGATTAACCTGG
Organism: Acanthosepion lycidas; assembly: GCA_963932145.1. Classification (NCBI taxonomy): domain Eukaryota; kingdom Metazoa; phylum Mollusca; class Cephalopoda; order Sepiida; family Sepiidae; genus Acanthosepion; species Acanthosepion lycidas. The sequence continues at coordinate 69,721,277 of OZ010575.1, read as the reverse complement.
AAAAACCCTCGCAATTTCTCTATTTCACTTGCCACACTGATGTCATCCTATTATTGGCCCTTGTTGAAATTCACCAGTTTCCTTCCTTCCGCGAACTTTCATTGCAAAATAAAGTCAACTATCGTTCATAGATGAGAGTAGCTTGATACTAACACAGTATTATCTGAAAAAAAGAGAAAAAAATGACGTTATTAAACAAGCCAAAATATCAAGGGTGGCCAAAAACTTATTATAGCCCAATGTATATAGATGGTTTCAAATTGTCTTCTCCAAGGTTTGGAATTAAGAGTTTTCCTTCTCAGATTTGAAAAAATCATTTTATCCCAAGCAAGGCTAGAATACCACTAGTACACAGGGGGTAACAGATAGTGAAGCTCTGAAATCAAGGGCTTCTTTTTTGCAACTCTTCTTTGATAGCCTAGTTCTTTTCTCACCGTATATGGCGACATTTCCATGCTGTTGGCGGCGTCTTTCTGATAACTTCCCTCTTCATCGCCCTTTTCGTTCGCTCAGACACGATGCTTGGTCTTCCTGAACGTTGTTCCACGCGACAATGGCCTTCATTAAATTTCTTGACAATATTATTAACCGTTTGATGATTAACCTGGAAAAACCTAGCAATTTCTCTATTTGACTTGCCACACTGACGCCATCCTATTATTGGCCCTCGTTGAAATTCGCCAGTTTCCTTACTTCCGCGAACTTTCATTGCAAAATACAAGTCAACTATTGTTCATAGATGAGAGTAGCTTGATATTAACACGGTATTGTCTGAATAAAAAGAAAAGACGTTATTAAACAAACCAAAATTGCTGTAATCGAGGGTGGGTAAAAACTTAACAAAGCCCACTGTGAGTAATATACAAACTCCTCAACAACGTGCCCGCAACGTTAACTTGAAACATTAGATGTGTAGTATACTTGGTATGTGATTGTTTTCTTTGGTGATGTATAGGGTTTTCCAATAACTTGAACCGATTTTAAATGTGAATTAAGTTTAAGCGTCTAATGATTTTTTTTATTTTTCTTTCAGATTTAACAACTTAAGTCTTTGGCAATTTCAACCATTGAAAGATTAACAATCAGACAACGTGTTAAAGTTTCAAGAGTGCAGTTGGAAAAAATGTTCGTAAATTCAAACAAACTTGGTCAGTGGCAGATGTGAAAACACCATTGCTTGCTCGCTTTCGCCGTTCAGCTGAAAACATTGCTGCAGTGCACGAGAATGTGGCCAAATATCCAGACATCTCTATTCGTCATCGCGCGCAGGAATTGAACCTTTTCACAATAACGTTACAACGCATCCAATTGCACTCTCGAACGCGAAATGCATTTCTGTTTCAACGTCCATTTTCGTAATAGGCTTCGATAAATTTCACACGTTGTTTCATTTTTAATCTTTCCATGGCTGAAATTGCCAAAGACTTAAGTTATTTAAAGGAAAGAAAAAGAAAAAAAAAATACATTAGACGCTTAAACTTAATTCACATTTAAAAGTATGACATTGACAATAACTCTCATTTTCTATATTCAAAACTATTTAAATATTTTGTCAAAATTCGATGTAACGTTGTTGTGGATAGGTTTAATTCCTCCGCGGGATGACAAATCGAGATGTCTGGATTTTCGGCCACATTTTCGAGCACTGCGGCAATGTTTTCAGCTGAACGGCGTAAACGAGCAAGCAATGGTGTTTTCACATCTGCCACCGACCCAGTTTGTTTAAATTTACGAACAGTTTTTTTTCCAATTGCACTCTCTGTTGGTCGATTATGTTTACCAAAGAAATCGCGAAATGTGCGAAATGCATTTCTGTTTGAACGTCCATTTTCGTAATATGTTTCGATAACTTTAACACGTTGTTTGATTGTTAATCTTTCCAGGGTTGAAATTGCCAAAGACTTAAGTCGTTAAATCTGAAAGAAAAAGAAAAAAAATCATTAGACGCTTAAACTTAATTCACATTTAAAAGTATGACATTGACAATAACTTTCATTTCAACCCTGGAAAGATTAACAATCAAACAATGTGTTAACGTTATCAAAGCCTATTACTAAAATGGACGTTCTAACAGAAATGCATTTCACACAATTCGCGATTATTAGGTCAGCATAATCAACCAACCGAGAGTGCAAGTGGAAAAACTGTTCGTAAATTCAAACAAACTGGGTTGGTGGCAGATGTGAAAACACCATTGCTTGCTCGCTTTCGCCGTTCAGCTGAAAACATTGCTTCAGTGAACGACATGGTGGCCAAAAATCCAGACATCTCTATTTGTCATCGCGCGCAGGAATTGAACCTCTCCACATAAACGTTACATCGAATTTTGACAAAAAGATTTGTCTCTACACGCTTACAAAAATCAATTGACACAAGATCTAAAACTGCTGAACATTTGGAGCGACGTACATTCGTCAATTGGGTGAATAGGCAAAGACAATCCGATGAAGATTTTTTGCAAAAAAAATCCTCTTTAGTAATGAAGCCTATTTTCATCCTTGTAGATTCGTTATTAAACAGAATTGTCACATTTGAGCTGATGAAAATCCAGGGAAGATTATTGAAAAGCCACTGCATCCACAACAAAAGATCACTGTTTAGTATGCATTTATTTTTCCTAGCGGAATCATTGGGTTGTGTATTTATAAATTTGAACATCCATTTTCGTAAGAGGCTTCGATAACTTTAACACGTTGTTTGATTGTTAATCTTTCCATATTTGAAGTTGCTAAAGACTTACGTTGTTAAATCTGAAAGAAAAAGAAAAAAAATCATCAGACTCTTAAACCTAATTTACATTTAATATCGGTCCAAGTTATTGGAACAGCATCTATTTCATCCCAAAAACATAAGACATGATAACGACTTTTAGTGAAGAGTATAAGTTATAATATATTTTTATTTAATTGGTTTGGAGTTAGTCCTTTGATATTCGGTGGCAAAAAATGTTCGTTTATAAGGCGGATATTGGTAGTAGCTTGGAGAAAGTCCACTAGTGTTAGCTTTGAAGTCAGGGTTAGTGGTGATATTCTAAATAGGCTAGTGTCAATCTACTGTGTTTTTCTCGGCAATAAGCAAAGGCAGAAATAGCATTAGTAGATAAACTCTTAACTACTACTGTTTCTCATTGAAGCTGCTCCTTCTGTCGTGTAGCTCAGAGGTGGGATCTTAGATCCTTTTGAACGGGCTCCGAGACTCTGGCGCGAACATTTGTTTCGGGTAAGATCACAAGTTTCTTTATGTTAATTTTTTTTGGTTGGCCCAAATTATTATATTTTCCGCCGTTCCTTTCTTTTTTCTTTTTTTATACTGGAAGTTATGCGTGGTGCCCCCTTGATTTTTAAATATGCATTATTTCATTATAATTGCATTCCATTATGTTAAACCTGGCATGAGTTCTAGAAAAAAAAATTCGTTTAACCTTAAGCAAGGCGACAATGTTACTAGAATGCAAGGGTAGGAAGAGGGAAAGAGAATGGGAATAAAAAGATTGAAAAGGGGGAGATTTGAGGAAAGAAAAAACAAAAAAGGAGCCGGGTTCAATATGATAGTTGATGTTGCATTTAATTTTTTGAAGATTGAAGTTATCAGGGAAGCAAGAAATCGGAAGGGAGTTACACAGGTAGGAAGTGCCGGGAAAATAACTACTATAGAACTAGCGTTTTCATCTCGCAAGTTCAACAGTAAAACGATGAGACCTAACTGCCAATCTAGTAGAACGCTAAAATTCATATAGTCTTGTCACCAGGGAAAAAAAAGCTCACCCCAGAAGTTACGATGAAGCTATTTGTAGAGCAGACACGGCGAAGCCACGTCACGTCGATGAGAAAGCGACTGGGAAGGAGATGCATGGTCAGGATCGAGATTATAGCAGACCATTTTCTGAATTTTGTTCAAGGAACACGAGATGCACAGCAGGTGCGGCAGTCCAAGTATGTCAACAGTATACACGGATGAATGATATATATATATATATATATATATATATATATATGTGTGTGTGTGTGTGTGTGTGTGTGTTTGAGTGTGTGTGTAAGCTGGATTAAGACGAGGAAAACTTTTTGGCCCGGCTGAGTGAACGATACTTTCTCGCAGGAGACGTCGAAACTGACACTATATAGTCGGTCCACTTCATATCAGTGGAAAACGTGAGACCAAAAAAAACGCGGTTTAGGTATAATCGTCCTGGGTAAGACGATAAACTACATCCGCGTCCAGGGTAAGACGATAAACTACATCCGCGTCCTGGGTATGACGATAAACTTCGTCCAACAGCAAGGCCTCTGATCAGGAAGTTTTGAGGAAGCGTGGGACCACCTCTTAATTGCAGGTGTTCCCAGGTCCACCCTGACCCGGGGTGGTAGCACCTGTTAGGGTCCCAGCTATGGACAAATATTTAACGCCCAAACTTGTGTAAAAATAGGTTTTAATACCAGAAATACTTTGTAATAAGAAAAAAATATTACCAGCAATAATTTTTGAATGAAAAATTATTCTCTGCAATACTTTTAAAAAATACTAGCAATACAAACAGCTATACATTTTTTGAGAAAAATATGACCAGCTATAGATTTCTTCAAGGTGGAATATACTCAGAAACAGATTTTTGCAGAAAAACATATTACCAGCAGAAAATTTGGTCGGCATTAAGCAAGGCGACAATGTTACTGGGGTGTAGGTGCAGAGGGAGTGAAAGAGAATGAGAATAAAAGATTGAAAACGATGAGGCTTGAGGAAAAGATAAAAAAAAGGAGCAGGCTTCAATATGATAGAAGATTCCCTTTGACGTTGCATTTTATTTACGGCATATCAACCCGTTGAGGTTGTTATGCCGTAAAACAAAATTAACCAAAAAATCTCCTGGTTTAGCACAAGCCATACTGATAGCTGTGAATTTAGAGATTCCTGATAAGTATCGATTACATTACAGACTCTTTGGAATTTATCAAGAATCACGCCACGCATGGCAGGAATATCAAAGAAGATATGGCAACATTATCAATGCACGGAGGAATAGTAGATTTGTAAATGTGCAAGACGGATACTGTTGGAATTTTGGGGTATCGCAGTACTAGTGAGCCAGCCAAAATGAGCTGTCCCATTTTATAGTTCACCAATAGAGGGGTTAACCAATCAGAAGGCTCAAAATATTCAATGCGACGTGTACAAAGGCAGCCATGTTTTTTTCCGAATATTCACAACCAACCTCTGATATCGAAGACTGAAGAATTATGGAACAGCTGCTGGTGGTATTGGCGATATAGTCAGAACCAGTAGAGTGTCTGACACGTGAGTATTAATCTTTAACGTTGTTTCATTGAACAGATTACGTACTGCGCTGTATTCTATATTCATAGACTATGGGGAACATGGTAAACAAGGGTTACGAGCCCAGCAGGCCTACACTGCGCTGTATTCTATATGCATAGACTATGGCGAACATGGGTCAACAGAGGTTATGAGCCCAGCAGGCTTCCACTGCGCTGTATTCTATATTCATAGACTATGGTGAACATGGTCAACAGAGGTTATGAGCCCAGCAGGCTTCCACTGCGCTGTATTCTATATTCATAGACTATGGTGAACATGGTCAACAAGGGTTATGAGCCCAGCAGGCTTCCACTGAGCTGTATTCTATATTCATAGACTATGGTGAACATGGTCAACAAGGGTTATGAGCCCAGCAGGCTTCCACTGCGCTGTATTCTATATTCATAAACTATGGTGAACATGGTCAACAAAGGTTATGAGTCCAGCAGGCTTCCACTGCGCTGTATTCTATATTTATAGACTATGGTGAACATCGTCAACAGATACTGGCGAGAAATTTTCTGATACGGCATTGTTTCTTGCAGTAGACGTAGCAGTTGATTCGATATAATCGCTCCTCTTGATGTCAGTGGAACACGGGAGGCCAAGAAGGCGTAGGTTTTTTTTTCTCTCCTGGAGTTCAGCATCAGATATTAATGTCGACAAAGCGTTGTTTGTATAATTGGAATTGGCATCCGTTGTTACTTTTATTTTATTTGACCGTTTGATTACGTTGTTTCTACTCACGTCCATCATAACAGTTTTTAGCAAATAGTTTGCCAGGTTTATTTACACTTAGCCACCATTTAGGCGAGTAATAGCATGCTGAAATAGGCGATTAAGCAGCGGAAATGAAAAGTTAATCCCAGCGTCACTTGCATAAAAAATAGAACATTTGCCCAGGGATGGGGCGATGTAACATTCACGTACCCGACTCAGTTCTCATGTGGATGCGCAGGTGGTGTAATACGTAGCGGCTTGGCATGCATGGGGAATCGTTGATACAAGTTCGACTTCGGATCCTGTTTGATACATTCGCTTTCTCATCACTGGGAATTGTAAAAAGCCAACTCCAGTTGTGGGTTAAATAGCAGATAAGACTCGTTCTTCAATGGCCTCTTTTATATTTACAGACGCTCTATCTCTGATATTGAGCACTTTATGCCATAAATATAGAACACCTTACGAGTATATTACTTCATATATATATATATATATATATATATATATATAAGTTTGGTGCAAAAATAATGACGTAATAATGTCGTTTTTTACGTTAAAAATACGTCAATAAACGACATTATTACGTCATTATTTTTGCACCAACCTAATATATGGGGTGGGGTTTACTCAGGCACGCATGGACTCTCCCAGCTATAAATAAGAGTAGGAACTGCTTTTTGGAGAGGGAAGTTTCCAGCAGTCAGCTCTGACAGTCGAACCGAGCATTCTTGCTGTAACACTCACGTTTGCATATGTTTGTATTACTGTTTTCTGTTCATATATTTTTTAACTCAATTCCTCTCTTTGTGTTTTTATTTATGGCCCATAACAATGCCACAACAATATATATATATATATATATATATATATATATATATATGTATATATATAATTATGAAATGCACAAAGTCAGACAATTATTTTTAAGATTATTATGTTTATACGTTCTTTTTGTAGATACAAATATTTAAGTAAATGCTATGTTTATAATAAACAGTATTAACAACATTTACTGGCCTGAATGTCCGAGAAATTGTGATAGAAAATATTCGTCCTCCGACAGGATTCGAACCTGTATCCTATATAGAACCGTCATTTAGCTTGACGTGCCTTTACCGATTTGGCCACAGAGGAGCGTTCGGTTAGCAAGGTCGAATTTACTGTATCTCTCACGTACATTGATATTTGCTCGATGCGTATCCAAATGTAAACAAATGACGTCACACATTATGAAATGGACAAATTCCGACAAATATTTTAAGACATTTTTATGTTTATACGTTCTTTTTGTAGATACAAATATTTGAGTAAATGCTCTGTTTATAATAAACAGTATTAAACAACATTTATCGGCCTGAATGTCCGAGAAATTGTCAGAGAAAATATTCGGCCTCCGGCAGGAATCGAAACTGTATCCCATACGGAACCGTCATATAGCCTGACGTGCCTTAACCGATTGAGCCAAAAGCAGTAAAATCGACCTTGCTAACCGAACGATCCTCTATGGCTCAAGGCCTACATCAAGTACTTTGAGATAGTGCTGCCCTGAATCAAGATGGCAACTGATGGAAGTCCCTATATCTGGCAACAGGACTCTGTACCATGCCAAACAAGCAGGGGAACCCAGTTATAGCTGTCAGGCAATTTCACCCCTTACATCTGGCGATCTAATTCCTTGTAACACTAAAGATAAACTGAAGGCAAGGATTATGGCAGTATTCACCAACTTAAAAAAGGGGGCCGCCCAGAAGAGGTGCAGGAGATTACGAAGTCGTCTGGCGGCTATGGTTGAAGCCAATGGCGATTTTATTAAATAAATTTACTCTTTAGTATTTCCAATTATTTTTGGTGTTATTTTGGTAAATATATGTTATAATGAGATGTCAATATTATTTTCATGTTTGCGTAATTTAGACGACAATTTATTCATCGCTCTCTCTCTCTCTCTCTCTCTCTATATATATATATATATATATATATATATATATATATATATCGTAATTTACAAAGCAAAAGTAATAGATACAAATGGCCAGAACAAAACATTCATAGGATGTATTGAAGGTAGTTTCAAATTAAAATGGTACAATCACAGGTTATCATCCGAGCTGGAAAGGTTCAGGAACTCTGCCAGTCTAGTTATGTGCAGGAATAATAAAAAACAAACAAAAAAGAATCAAAAAACAAACCAAAAACAAAATAGATCCAACTGCAACCTGTGCCTACAAGAAAAGTTAGCAATAATGACATTCCCGGATCCAAAAAAAATTAACCTTTTGACTCAAAGGTTCGCGATTATGAGCCGTTGCAGTCATAAAAAAATTCCTTTTGATCTCATATGAGGCTGTATAAAAAAAAATATGTACAGTTCAATTAAAACCTATATATTTACGATACCCTTTCTTTCCTCCTCCTCCTTCTTCTCCTTTGCTATCATACGTAACTATTGTTTTTTTTACTATAAAAATGTATTTTCATGTTTTCATAGACTGAAGTGCTATACCATTTAGCTACAGAGGAAGCGTCTGGTTAGCAAAGTCAAATGACTGCTTTTAAACCACAAATTTCCCATCATTTCTCTTGAACTCTTATATCTGCTGGAGGAGTATCTTAATATAAACAAATAGCATCATATATTATGAAATGGACTAGTTATTTTAATATATGTC
>OZ010575.1:69665075-69707575 GCA_963932145.1 Acanthosepion lycidas | reverse complement strand
TCTCAGATTAATGATTAGAATTAGCATTGAGTAAAAGAAATCTTTGGAGATTGGCGAAGATTATCTCTCTTTGAGAATTGTAGAATCACAAAGAACTGTACCAGGCAAGAGAATTCAGATTATTTGGGGACCTTCAGTAGCGGCTTCAGCTAAAATGGATATCACGTGTAACTTGAAGAGAAAAATAATTCTATGGTTACGAAGGTCAAGAATCAATATTAGATAGCGTGATAACAGCTACAAAAATTGAGAGACCTATTTTCCTGAATAAATTGTTTTAAGAGAACTGGCGGCTCGGTCAATGAATATCTTATGTCTTTCATCTCTTTAATCTATCAAAGCTAAGTCTCCATCTATTGCATTTTGTACCGGATATGCAGGGTGTTTCAAAAATACTTTTACAAACTTTGGTGGTGGGGGGGGTTCCTCACACCGAATCAAGGACAAATGTCTATATATACCTATGTCCACAAATCCTTCGTTTTTGAGGTAGTAAGTTTCAAGAAAGCCCCACGGGCATCAGCATTCGAGAGCGTATGCAAAAATCATATCTGCCTGATCAAGATATGAATATCCTGCCATTGTTAAACGGAACACTTCTCAGTTCATTCAATACTACACATGTTAAACGTTCAAGGAAGACTAGCCACAAATGTACATGAATGACAAATGTAACCTAGTCTACAAGGCAACACAGCGCCATCTACCGTAAACTTTATTTAAACGGAATAGCTCAAAAATGAAGAACTTGTCGATATATGTCTATGTGGACTTTTGTCCTAGTTTTGATGTGAAGAACCCAGTCCCAAAGTTATTAAATATTTTGATACACCATATATATATATATATATATATATATATATATATATGGGAGGATGAAGAAAGCATGAAGAGTTGCTATCCCGGAGGTTAGCATCAGCCAGCAGAAAATATTTTCTATAGAAATTGAAGGAAAGTATTTTCACTTTGCAGGCATTCAATAAAAAACATTTAAAATCTAACTAAATACCTCAGTCTGTACGTATCTATCTATCTATCTATCTATCTATCTATCTATCACATTTTCTCCGGTATCTATCTAGCTATCTCTTTCTCTTCAGTATCTATCTATCTCATTCACTTCAGTATCTATCTATCTATCTATGTCATTTTTTTCAGTATCTATCTGTCACATTTTATTCAGTATGTATCTTTCTATCTATGTATCTCATTCTCTTCAGTATCTATCTATCTATCTCATTCTCTTCAGTATCTATCTATCTATCTCATACTCTTCAGTATCTATCTATCTATCTATCTTTCTATCTCATTCTCTCCAGTATCGATCTATCACTTTCTCTTCAGTATCTATCGCATTCACTTCAGTATCTATGTATCTATCTATCTGTGTCATTTTTTTCAGTATCTATCTATCTATCTCATTCTCTTCAGTATCTATCTATCTATCACATCAGTATCTACCGATCTATCTCATTCTCTTCAGTATCTATCTTTCACATCAGTTACTATCTATCTATCACATCAGTTGCTATCTATCTATCTATCTATCTCATTCTCTTCAGAATCTATCTATCTATCTCATCAGTATCTATCTATCTAACTCATTCTCGTCAATATCTATCTATCTAACTCATTCTCTTCAGTATCTATCTATGTATCTCATTCTCTTCAGTATATATCTATCTCATTCTCTTCAGTATCTATCTATCTATCTATCTATCTATCTATCTATCTATCTCATTCTCTTCAGTATCTATCTATCTATCTATCTAAATCATTCTCTTCAGTATCTATCTATCTATCTAACTCATTCTCTTGAGTATCTATCTAACTATCTAACTCATTCTCTTCAGTATCTATCTATCTATCTATCTAACTCATTCTCTTCAGTATCTATCTATCTAACTAACTTATTCTCTTCAGTATCTATATCTATCTAACTATCTAACTCATAATCTTCAGTATCTATCTATCTAACTATCTATTTAATTCTCTTCTGTATCTATCTATCTAATTCATTCTTTTCAATATCTATCTATCTATCCATCTCATTCTCTTCAATATCTACCTATCTATCTATCTCATCAGTATCTATCTATCTAGCTATATAACTCATCAGTATCTATCTATCTCATCAGTATCTATCTATCTATCTATCTATCTATCTATCTATCTATCTCATTCTCTTCAGTATCTATCTATCTATCTATCTATCTCATTCTCTTCAGTATATATCTATCTATCTATCTATCTCATTCTCTTCAGTATCTATCTATCTCATTCTCTTCAGTATCTATCTATCTAACCCATTCTATTCAGTATCTATCTATCTATCTATCTATCTATCTAAGTATCTATCTCATTCTCTTCAGTATCTATCTATCTCATTCTCTTCAGTATCTATCTATCTCATTCTCTTCAGTATCTATCTATCTACCTATCTATCTCATTCTCTTCAGTATCTATCTATCTATCTATCTCATTCTCTTCAGTATCTATCTATCTATCTATCTATATCTCATTCTCTTCAGTATCTATCTATCTATCTCATTCTCTTCAGTATCTATCTATCTAACTCATTCTATTCAGTATCTATCTATCTAACCCATTCTATTCAGTATCTATCTAACTCATTCTCTTCAGTATCTATCTATCTATCTATCTATCTATCTATCTATCTATCTATCTATCTATCTATCTATCTATATCATTCTCTTCAGTATTTATCCATCTATCTATCTCATTCTCTTCAGCATCTATCTATCAATCTCATTCTCTTCAGTATCTATCTATCTAAATCATTCTCTTCAGTATCTATCTATCTAACTCATTCCCTTCAGTATCTATCTATCTATCTATCTATCTATCTATCTATCTATCTATCTATCTATCTATCTATCTCATTCTCTTCAGTATCTATCTATCTGACTCATTCTCTTCAGTATCTATCTATCTATCTATCTAACTCATTCTCTTCAGTATCTATCTATCTATCTATCTATCTATCTATCTATCTATCTATCTAACTCATTCTCTTCAGTATCTATCTATCTAACTATCTAATCATTCTCTTCACTATTTATCTATCTAACTAGCTATTTAATTCTCTTCTGTATCTATCTATCTATTTCATTCTCTTCAGTATCTATCTAACTTCCAATAAATTCTCTTCTGTATCTATCTATCTATTTCATTCTCTTCAATATCTATCTATCTATCCATCTCATTGTCTTCAGTATCTATCTATCTATCTCATCAGTATCTATCTATCTATCTATCTATCTATCTAACTCATTCACTTCAGTATCTATCTATCTATCTATCTACCTCATTCTCTTCAGTATCTATCTATCTAACTCATTCTCTTCAGTATCTATCTATCTATCTATCTATCTATCTATCTATCTATCTATCTATCTATCTAACTCATTCTCTTCAGTATCTATCTATCTATCAATCTCATTCTCTTCAGTATCTATCTATCTATCTATCTATCTATCTCATTCTCTTCAGTATCTATCTATCTATCTATCTCATTCTCTTCAGTATCTATCTATCTATCTATCTATCTATCTATCTATCTATCTAACCCATTTTCTTCAGTATCTATCTATCTATCTAACTCATTCTCTTCAGTATCTATCTAACTCATTCTCTTCAGTATCTATCTACCTATCTATCAATCTATCTAACTCATTCTCTTCAGTATCTATCTATCTATCTCATTCTCTTCAGTATCTATCTATCTATCTAACTATCTCATTCTCTTCAGTATCTATCTATCTAACTCATTCTCTTCAGTATCTATCTATCTATCTATCTATATAACTCATTCTCTTCAGTATCTATCTATCTATCTATCTATCTAACTCATTCTCTTCAGTATCTATCTATCTATCTATCTAACTCATTCTCTTCAGTATCTATCTATCTATCTATCTATCTAACTCATTCTCTTCAGTATCTATCTATCTATCTAACTCATTCTCTTCAGTATCTATCTATCTATCTATCTAACTCATTCTCTTCAGTATCTATTTATCTAACTATCTATTTAATACTCTTCTGTATCTGTCTAACACATTCTCTTCCGTATCTATCTATCTAACTCATTCTCTTCAGTATCTATCTATCTATCTATCTATCTATCTAACTCATTCTCTTCAGTATCTATCTAACTCATTCTCTTCAGTATCTATCTACCTATCTATCAATCTATCTAACTCATTCTCTTCAGTATCTATCTATCTATCTCATTCTCTTCAGTATCTATCTGTCTATCTATCTATCTATCTATCTATCTATCTCATTCTCTTCAGTATCTATCTATCTATCTATCTATCTATCTCATTCTCTTCAGTATCTATCTATCTAACTCATTCTCTTCAGTATCTATCTATCTATCTATCTATCTATCTATCTAACTCATTCTCTTCAGTATCTATCTATCTATCTAACTCATTCTCTTCAGTATCTATCTATCTATCTATCTAACTCATTCTCTTCAGTATCTATTTATCTAACTATCTATTTAATACTCTTCTGTATCTGTCTAACTCATTCTCTTCCGTATCTATCTATCTAACTCATTCTCTTCAGTATCTATCTATCTATCTATCAAACTCATTCTCTTCAGTATCTATCTATCTATCTAACTCATTCTCTTCAGTATCTATCTATCTATCTAACTCATTCTCTTCAGTATCTATCTCTCATTCTCTTCAGTATCTATCTATCTCATTCTCTTCAGTATATATCTCATTCTCTTCAGTATCTATCTATCTAACTCATACTATTCAGTATCTATCTATCTATCTATCTATCTATCTATCTAACCCATTCTCTTCAGTATCTATCTATCTATCTATCTCATTCTCTTCAGTATTTATCTATCTATCTATCTCATTCTCTTCAGTATTTATCGATCTATCTTTCTATCTCATTCTCTTCAGCATCTATCTATCTATCTATCTATCTATCTATCTATCTATCTATCTCATTCTCTTCAGTATCTATCTATCTATCTAACTCATTCTCCTCAGTATCTATCTATCTAACTATCTAACTCATTCTCACCAGTATCTATCTATCTAACTCATTCTCTTCAGTATCTATCTATATAACTCATTCTCTTCAGTATCTATATATCTAACTATCTAACTCATTCCCTTCAGTATCTATCTATCTAACTATCTATTTAATTCTCTTCTGTATCCATCTAACTATCTAACTCATTCTCTTCAGTATCTATCTATCTAACTATCTATTTAATTCTCTTCTGTATCCATCTATCTATCTAACTCATTCTCTTCAGTATCTATCTATCAAACTCATTCTCTTCAGTATCTATCTATCTAACTCATTCCCTTCAGTATCTATCTATCTATCTATCTCATTCTCTTCAGTATCTATCTATCTAACTCATTCTCTTCAGTATCTATCTATCTATCTATCTATCTAACTCATTCTCTTCAGTATCTATCTAACTCATTCTCTTCAGTATCAATCTACCTATCTATCAATCTATCTAACTCATTCTCTTCAGTATCTATCTATCTATCTCATTCTCTTCAGTATCTATCTATCTATCTATCTATCTATCTATCTATCTATCTATCTATCTATCTATCTCATTCTCTTCAGTATCTATCTATCTATCTATCTCATTCTCTTCAGTATCTATCTATCTAACTCATTCTCTTCAGTATCTATCTATCTATCTATATAACTCATTCTCTTCAGTATTCTATCTATCTATCTAACTCATTCTCTTCAGTATCTATCTATCTATCTATCTATCTAACTCATTCTCTTCAGTATCTATTTATCTAACTATCTATTTAATACTCTTCTGTATCTGTCTAACTCATTCTCTTCCGTATCTATCTATCTAACTCATTCTCTTCAGTATCTATCTATCTATCTATCTATCTATCTATCTATCTATCTAACTCATTCTCTTCAGTATCTATCTATCTATCTAACTCATTCTCTTCAGTATCTATCTATCTATCTAACTCATTCTCTTCAGTATCTATCTCTCATTCTCTTCAGTATCTATCTATCTCATTCTCTTCAGTATATATCTCATTCTCTTCAGTATCTATCTATCTAACTCATTCTCTTCAGTATCTATCTATCTAACTCATTCTATTCAGTATCTATCTATCTAACTCATTCTATTCAATATCTATCTATCTAACTCATACTATTCAGTATCTATCTATCTATCTATCTATCTCATTCTCTTCAGTATTTATCTATCTATCTCATTCTCTTCAGTATTTATCGATCTATCTATCTATCTCATTCTCTTCAGCATCAATCTATCTATCTATCTATCTATCTATCTATCTATCTCATTCTCTTCAGTATCTATCTATCTATCTAACTCATTCTCCTCAGTATCTATCTATCTAACTATCTAACTCATTCCCTTCAGTATCTATCTATCTAACTATCTATTTAATTCTCTTCTGTATCCATCTATCTATCTAACTCATTCTCTTCAGTATCTATCTATCAAACTCATTCTCTTCAGTATCTATCTATCTAACTCATTCTCTTCAGTATCTATATATCTAACTATCGAACTCATTCCCTTCAGTATCTATCTATCTAACTATCTATTTAATTCTCTTCTGTATCCATCTATCTATCTAACTCATTCTCTTCAGTATCTATCTATCAAACTCATTCTCTTCAGTATCTATCTATCTAACTCATTCCCTTCAGTATCTATCTATCTATCAATCTCATTCTCTTCAGTATCTATCTATCTATATCTATCTAACTCATTCTCTTCAGTATCTATCTATCTAACTATCTAACTCATTCTCTTCAGTATTTATCTATCTAACTATCTATTTAATTCTCTTCAGTATCTATTGATCTATCTATCTCATTCTCTTCAGTATCTATCTATCTATCTATCTATCTATCTATCTATCTATCTATCGATCTATCTATCTATCTATCTCATTCTCTCCAGTATCTATCTATCTATCTATCTATCTATCTATCTATCTATCTATCTATCTATCTATCTATCTCATTCTCTTCAGTATCTATCTATCTATCTATCTATCTATCTATCTATCTATCTATCTCATTCTCTTCAGTATCTATCTATCTATCTATCTATCTAACTCATTCTCTCCAGTATCTATCTATCTATCTAACTCATTGTCTTCAGTATCTATCTATCGAACTCATTCTCTTCAGTATCTATCTATCTATCTATATATCTATCTAACTCATTCTCTTCAGTATCTATCTATCTATCTCATTCTCTTCAGTATCTATCTATCTATCTATCACATTCTCTTCAGTATCTATCTATCTATCTAACTCATTCTTTTCAGTATCTATCTATCTATCTATATAACTCATTCTCTTCAGTATCTATCTATCTATCTATCTAACTCATGTTCTTCAGTATCTATCTATCTATATATCTATCTATCTATCTATCTAAATCATTCTCTTCAGTATCTATATATCTATTTATCTAACTCATTCTCTTCAGTATCTATCTATCTATCTATCTATCTATCTATCTATCTAACTCATTCTCTTCAGTATCTATTTATCTAACTATCTATTTAATACTCTTCTGTATCTATCTAACTCATTCTTTTCAGTATCTATCTAACTCATTCTCTTCAGTATCTATCTATCTATCTAACTCATTCTCTTCAGTATCTATCTATCTATCTATCTAACTCATTCTCTTCAGTATCTATCTATCTATCTAACTCATTCTCTTCAGTATCTATCTCTCATTCTCTTCAGTATCTATCTATCTCATTCTCTTCAGTATATATCTCATTCTCTTCAGTATCTATCTATCTACCTCATTCTCTTCAGTATCTATCTAACTCATTCTATTCAGTATCTATCTATCTAACTCATACTATTCAGTATCTATCTAACTCAGTCTCTTCAGTATCTATCTATCTAACTCACTCTCTTCAGTATCTATCTATCTATCTAACTCATTCTCTTCAGTATCTATCTATCTAACACATACTATTCAGTATCTATCTATCTATCTATCTATCTAACCCATTCACTTCAGTATCTATCTATCTAACTCATTCCCTTCAGTATCTATCTATCTATCTATCTCATTCTCTTCAGTATCTATCTATCTAACTCATTCTCTTCAGTATCTATCTGTCTATCTATCTAACTCATTCTCTTCAGTATCTATCTATCTATATCTATCTAACTCATTCTCTTCAGTATCTATCTATCTAACTATCTAACTCATTCTCTTCAGTATTTATCTATCTAACTATCTATTTAATTCTCTTCAGTATCTATCGATCTATCTATCTCATTCTCTTCAGTATCTATCTATCTATCTATCTATCTATCTATCTATCTATCGATCTATCTATCTATCTATCTCATTCTCTTCAGTATCTATCTATCTATCTATCTATCTATCTATCTATCTATCTATCTATCTCATTCTCTTCAGTATCTATCTATCTATCTAACTCATTCTCTTCAGTATCTATCTATCTATCTAACTCATTGTCTTCAGTATCTATCTATCGAACTCATTCTCTTCAGTATCTATCTATCTATCTATATATCTATCTAACTCATTCTCTTCAGTATCTATCTATCTATCTCATTCTCTTCAGTATCTATCTATCTATCTATCTATCACATTCTCTTCAGTATCTATCTATCTATATAACTCATTCTCTTCTGTATCTATCTATCTATCTATCTACATAACTCATTCTCTTCAGTATCTATCTATCTATCTATCTAACTCATGTTCTTCAGTATCTATCTATCTATTTATCTAACTCATTCTCTTCAGTATCTATTTATCTAATATCTATTTAATACTCTTCTGTATCTATCTAACTCATTCTTTTCAGTATCTATCTAACTCATTCGCTTCAGTATCTATCTATCTATCTATCTAACTCATTCTCTTCAGTATCTATCTATCTATCTATCTAACTCATTCGCTTCAGTATCTATCTATCTATCTATCTAACTCATTCTCTTCAGTATCTATCTATCTATCTATCTAACTCATTCTCTTCAGTATCTATCTATCTATCTAACTCATTCTCTTCAGTATCTATCTCTCATTCTCTTCAGTATCTATCTATCTCATTCTCTTCAGTATATATCTCATTCTCTTCAGTATCTATCTAACTCATTCTATTCAGTATCTATCTATCTAACTCATACTATTCAGTATCTATCTAACTCAGTCTCTTCAGTATCTATCTATCTATCTCACTCTCTTCAGTATCTATCTATCTATCTAACTCATTCTCTTCAGTATCTATCTATCTAACACATACTATTCAGTATCTATCTATCTATCTATCTAACCCATTCACTTCAGTATCTATCTATCTATCTCATTCTCTTCAGTATTTATCTATCTATCTATCTCATTCTCTTCAGTATGTATCTATCTATCTATCTATCTCATTCTCTTCAGCATCTATCTATCTATCTATCTATCTCATACTCTTCAGTATCTATTTATCTATCTCATTCTCTTCAGTATCTATCTATCTAACTCATTCTCTTCAGTATTTATCCATCTATCTATCTCATTCTCTACAGCATCTATCTATCTATCTATCTATCTCATTCTCTTCAGTATCTATCTATCTATCTAACTCATTCTCCTCAGTATCTATCTATCTAACTATCTAACTCATTCTCTCCAGTATCTATCTATCTAACTCATTCTCTTCAGTATCTATCTATATAACTCATTCTCTTCAGTATCTATCTATCTAACTCATTCTCTCCAGTATCTATCTATCTATCTCATTCTCTTCAGTATCTATCTATCTATCTAACTCATTCTCCTCAGTATCTATATATCTAACTATCTAACTCATTCCATTCAGTATCTATCTATCTAACTATCTATTTAATTCTCTTCTGTATCCATCTATCTATCTAACTCATTCTCTTCAGTATCTATCTATCTAACTATCTATTTAATTCTCTTCTGTATCCATCTAACCATCTAACTCATTCTCTTCAGTATCTACCTATCTAACTATCTATTTAATTCTCTTCTGTATCCATCTATCTATCTAACTCATTCTCTTCAGTATCTATCTATCTAACTCATTCTCTTCAGTATCTATCTATCTAACTCATTCCCTTCAGTATCTATCTATCTATCTATCTCATTCTCTTCAGTATCTATCTATCTAACTCATTCTCTTCAGTATCTATCTATCTATCTATCTATCTATATATCTAACTCATTCTCTTCAGTATCTATCTGTCTATCTATCTAACTCATTCTCTTCAGTATCTATCTATCTATATCTATCTAACTCATTCTCTTCAGTATCTATCTATCTAACTATCTAACTCATTCTCTTCAGTATTTATCTATCTAACTATCTATTTAATTCTCTTCAGTATCTATCGATCTATCTATCTCATTCTCTTCAGTATCTATCTATCTATCTATCTATCTATCTATCTATCTATCTATCTATCTATCTATCTATCTATCGATCTATCTATCTCATTCTCACCAGTATCTATCTATCTATCTATCTATCTATCTATCTATCTATCTATCTATCTATCTATCTATCTATCTCATTCTCTTCAGTATCTATCTATCTATCTATCTATCTATCTCATTCTCTTCAGTATCTATCTATCTATCTATCTAACTCATTCTCTTCAGTATCTATCTATCTATCTAACTCATTGTCTTCAGTATCTATCTATCGAACTCATTCTCTTCAGTATCTATCTATCTATCTATATATCTATCTAACTCATTCTCTTCAGTATCTATCTATCTATCTCATTCTCTTCAGTATCTATCTATCTATCTATCTATCACATTCTCTTCAGTATCTATCTATCTATATAACTCATTCTCTTCAGTATCTATCTATCTATCTATCTATCTATATAACTCATTCTCTTCAGTATCTATCTATCTATCTATCTAACTCATGTTCTTCAGTATCTATCTATCTATATATCAATCTATCTATCTATCTAAATCATTCTCTTCAGTATCTATATATCTATTTATCTAACTCATTCTCTTCAGTATCTATCTATCTATCTATCTATCTATCTATCTAACTCATTCTCTTCAGTATCTATTTATCTAACTATCTATTTAATACTCTTCTGTATCTATCTAACTCATTCTTTTCAGTATCTATCTAACTCATTCTCTTCAGTATCTATCTATCTATCTAACTCATTCTCTTCAATATCTATCTATATAACTCATTCACTTCAGTATCTATCTATCTATCTATCTATCTATCTATCTAACTCATTCTCTTCAGTATCTATCTATCTATCTATCTAACTCATTCTCTTCAGTATCTATCTATCCATCTAACTCATTCTCTTCAGTATCTATCTCTCATTCTCTTCAGTATCTACCTATCTCATTCTCTTCAGTATCTATCTATCTAACTCATTCTCTTCAGTATCTATCAATCTGACTCATACTATTCAGTATCTATCTATCTATCTAACCAATTCTCTTCAGTATCTCTCTATCTATCTCATACTCTTCAGTATCTATTTATCTATCTCATTCTCTTCAATATCTATCTATCTATCTCATTCTATTCAGTATTTATCCATCTATCTATCTCATTCTCTTCAGTATCTATCTATATAACTCATTCTCTTCAGTATCTATCTATCTAACTATCGAACTCATTCTCTTCAGTATCTATCTATCTAACTCATTATCTCCAGTATCTTTGTATCTATCTATCTATATAACTCATTCTCTTCAGTATCTATCTATCTATATAACTCATTCTCTTCAGTATCTATCTATCTATCTATCTATCTATCTATCTATCTATCTATCTAACTCATTCTCTTCAGTATCTATCTATCTATCTATCTAACTCATTCTCTTCAGTATCTATCTATCTATCTATCTAACTCATTCTCTTCAGTATCTATTTATTTAACTATCTATTTAATACTCTTCTGTATCTATCTAACTCATTCTCTTCAGTATCTATCTATCTAACTCATTCTCTTCAGTATCTATCTATCTATCTATCTAACTCATTCTCTTCAGTATCTATCTATCTATCTAACTCATTCTCTTCAGTATCTATCTATCTATCTATCTGACTCATTCTCTTCAGTATCTATCTGTCTATCTAACTCATTCTCTTCAGTATCTATCTCTTATTCTCTTCAGTATCTACCTATCTCATTCTCTTCAGTATATATCTCATTCTCTTCAGTATCTATCTATCTAACTCATTCTCTTCAGTATCTATCTATCTGACGCATTCTATTCAGTATCTATCTATCTAACTCATTCTATTCAGTATCTATCTATCTAACACATACTATTCAGTATCTATCTATCTATCTATCTAACCCATTCACTTCAGTATCTATCTATCTATCTCATTCTCTTCAGTATTTATCTATCTATCTATCTCATTCTCTTCAGTATGTATCTATCCATCTATCTATCTCATTCTCTACAGCATCTATCTATCTATCTATCTATCTCATTCTCTTCAGTATCTATCTATCTATCTAACTCATTCTCCTCAGTTTCTATCTATCTAATTATCTAACTCATTCTCTCCAGTATCTATCTATCTAACTCATTCTCTTCAGTATCTATCTATATAACTATCTAAATCATTCTCTTCAGTATCTATCTATATAACTCATTCTCTTCAGTATCTATATATCTAACTATCTAACTCATTCTCTTCAGTATCTATCTAACTATCTAACGCATTCTCTTCAGTATTTATCTATCTAACTATCTATTTAATTCTCTTCTGTATCTATCTATCTATCTAACTCATTCTCTTCAGTATCTATCTATCTAACTCATTCTCTTCAGTATCTATCTATCTAACTCATTCCCTTCAGTATCTATCTATCTATCTATCTATCTCATTCTCTTCAGTATCTATCTATCTAACTCATTCTCTTCCGTATCTATCTATCTATATCTATCTAACTCATTCTCTTCAGTATCTATTTATCTAACTATCTAACTCATTCTCTTCAGTATTTATCTATCTAACTATCTCATTGTCTTCAGTATCTATCTATCTATCTATCTATCCTTCTATCTATGTATCGATCTATCTATCTATCTATCTCATTCTCTTCAGTATCTATCTATCTATCTATCTATCTATCTATCTATCTATCTATCTAACTCATTCTCTTCAGTATCTATCTATCTATCTATCTATCTAACTCATTCTCTTCAGTATCTATCTATCTATCTATCTATCTAACTCATTCTCTTCAGTATCTATCTATCTATCTATCTATCTAACTCATTCTCTTCAGTATCTATCTATCGAACTAATTCTCTTCAGTATCTATCTATCTATCTATATATCAATCTAACTCATTCTCTTCAGTATCTATCTATCTCTCTCATTCTCTGCAGTATTTATCCATCTATCTATCTCATTCTCTTCAGCATCTATCTATATAACTCATTCTCTTCAGTATCTATCTATCTAACTATCGAACTCATTCTCTTCAGTATCTATCTATCTAACACATTATCTCCAGTATCTTTGTATCTGTCTATCTATCTATATAACTCATTCTCTTCAGTATCTATCTATCTATATAACTCATTCTCTTCAGTATCTATCTATCTATCTATCTATCTATCTATCTATCTATCTATCTATCTATCTATCTATCTATCTATCTATCTAACTCATTCTCTTCAGTATCTATCTATCTATCTATCTATCTAACTCATTCTCTTCAGTATCTATCTATCTATCTATCTATCTATCTATCTATCTATCTAACACATTCTCTTCAGTATCTATTTATTTAACTATCTATTTAATACTCTTCTGTATCTATCTAACTCATTCTCTTCAGTATCTATCTATCTAACTCATTCTCTTCAGTATCTATCTATCTATCTAACTCATTCTCTTCAGTATCTATCTATCTATCTAACTCATTCTCTTCAGTATCTATCTCTCATTCTCTTCAGTATCTATCTATCTTATTCTCTTCAGTATATATCTCATTCTCTTTAGTATCTATCTATCTAACTCATTCTCTTCAGTATCTACCTATCTAACTCATTCTATTCAGTATCTATCTATCTAACTCATACTATTCAGTATCTATCTATCTATCTATCTATCTATCTAACTCATTCTCTTCAGTATCTATCTATCTATTTCATTCTCTTCAGTATTTATCTATCTATCTATCTCATTCTCTTCAGTATTTATCTATCTATCTATCTATCTCATTCTCTTCAGCATCTCTCTATCTATCTATCTATCTATCTATCTCATACTCTTCAGTATCTATTTATCTATCTCATTCTCTTCAGTATCTATCTATCTATCTCATTCTCTTCAGTATCTATCTATCTAACTATCTCATTCTCTTCAGTATCTATCTATCTATCTATCTCATTCTCTTCAGTATCTATCTATCTAACTCATTCTCTACAGTATCTATCTATCTAACTATCTAACTCATTCTCTTTAGTATCTATCTATCTATCTATCTATCTATCTATCTATCTAACTCATTCTCTTCAGTATCTATCTATCTAACTATCTATTTAATTCTCTTCTGTATCTATCTATACATCTCATTCTCTTCAGTATCTATCTATCTATCTCATCAGTATCTATCTATCTAGCTATTTAACTCATCAGTATCTATCTATCTATCTATCTAACTCATTCTCTTCAATATCTATCTATCTATCTATCTAACTCATTCTCTTCAGTATTTATCTATCTATCTATCTCATTCTCTTCAGCATCTATCTATCTATCTATCTATCTCATTCTCTTCAGTATCTATCTATATATCTATCTAACTCATTCTCCTCAGTATCTATCTATCTAACTATCTAACTCATTCTCTCCAGTATCTATCTATCTAACTATCTAACTCATTCTCTTCAGTATCTATCTATCTATCTCATTCTCTTCAGTATCTATCTATCTATCTATCTATCTTACTCATTCTCTCCAGTATCTATCTATCTAACTATCTAACTCATTCTCTTCAGTATCTATCTATCTAACTCATTCTCTTCAGTATCTATCTATCTAACTATCTAACTCATTCTCTTCAGTATCTATATATCTATCTAACTCATTCTCCTCAGTATCTATCTATCTAACTATCTAACTCATTCTCTCCAGTATCTATCTATCTAACTATCTAACTCATTCTCTTCAGTATCTATCTATCTATCTCATTCTCTTCTGTATCTATCTATCTATCTAACTCATTGTCTTCAGTATCTATCTATCTAACTCATTGTCTTCAGTATCTATCTATCTATCTATCTCGTTCTCTTCAGTATCTATCTATCTAACTCATTCTCTTCAGTATCTATCTATCTATCTAACTCATTCTCTTCAGTATCTATGTATCTATCTATCTATCTATCTATCTATCTAACTCATTCTCTTCAGTATCTATCTATCTATCTATCTATCTCATTCTCTTTAGTATCTATCTATCTAACTCATTCTCTTCAGTATCTATCCATCTATCTATCTAACTCATTCTCTTTAGTATCTATCTATCTAACTCATTCTCTTCAGTATCTATCCATCTATCTATCTAACTCATTCTCTTCAGTATCTATCTATCTAACTCATTCTCTTCAGTATCTATCTATCTATCTATATATCTATCTAACTCATTCTCTTCAGTATCTATCTATCTATCTCATTCTCTTCAGTATCTATCTATCTATCTATCTATCACATTCTCTTCAGTATCTATCTATCTATATAACTCATTCTCTTCAGTATCTATCTATCTATCTATCTATCTATCTATATAACTCATTCTCTTCAGTATCTATCTATCTATCTATCTAACTCATGTTCTTCAGTATCTATCTATCTATATATCAATCTATCTATCTATCTAAATCATTCTCTTCAGTATCTATATATCTATTTATCTAACTCATTCTCTTCAGTATCTATCTATCTATCTATCTATCTATCTATCTAACTCATTCTCTTCAGTATCTATTTATCTAACTATCTATTTAATACTCTTCTGTATCTATCTAACTCATTCTTTTCAGTATCTATCTAACTCATTCTCTTCAGTATCTATCTATCTATCTAACTCATTCTCTTCAATATCTATCTATATAACTCATTCACTTCAGTATCTATCTATCTATCTATCTATCTATCTATCTAACTCATTCTCTTCAGTATCTATCTATCTATCTATCTAACTCATTCTCTTCAGTATCTATCTATCCATCTAACTCATTCTCTTCAGTATCTATCTCTCATTCTCTTCAGTATCTACCTATCTCATTCTCTTCAGTATCTATCTATCTAACTCATTCTCTTCAGTATCTATCAATCTGACTCATACTATTCAGTATCTATCTATCTATCTAACCAATTCTCTTCAGTATCTCTCTATCTATCTCATACTCTTCAGTATCTATTTGTCTATCTCATTCTCTTCAATATCTATCTATCTATCTCATTCTATTCAGTATTTATCCATCTATCTATCTCATTCTCTTCAGTATCTATCTATATAACTCATTCTCTTCAGTATCTATCTATCTAACTATCGAACTCATTCTCTTCAGTATCTATCTATCTAACTCATTATCTCCAGTATCTTTGTATCTATCTATCTATATAACTCATTCTCTTCAGTATCTATCTATCTATATAACTCATTCTCTTCAGTATCTATCTATCTATCTATCTATCTATCTATCTATCTATCTAACTCATTCTCTTCAGTATCTATCTATCTATCTATCTATCTAACTCATTCTCTTCAGTATCTATCTATCTATCTATCTAACTCATTCTCTTCAGTATCTATTTATTTAACTATCTATTTAATACTCTTCTGTATCTATCTAACTCATTCTCTTCAGTATCTATCTATCTAACTCATTCTCTTCAGTATCTATCTATCTATCTATCTAACTCATTCTCTTCAGTATCTATCTATCTATCTAACTCATTCTCTTCAGTATCTATCTATCTATCTATCTATCTGACTCATTCTCTTCAGTATCTATCTGTCTATCTAACTCATTCTCTTCAGTATCTATCTCTTATTCTCTTCAGTATCTACCTATCTCATTCTCTTCAGTATATATCTCATTCTCTTCAGTATCTATCTATCTAACTCATTCTCTTCAGTATCTATCTATCTGACGCATTCTATTCAGTATCTATCTATCTAACTCATTCTATTCAGTATCTATCTATCTAACACATACTATTCAGTATCTATCTATCTATCTATCTAACCCATTCACTTCAGTATCTATCTATCTATCTCATTCTCTTCAGTATTTATCTATCTATCTATCTCATTCTCTTCAGTATGTATCTATCCATCTATCTATCTCATTCTCTACAGCATCTATCTATCTATCTATCTATCTCATTCTCTTCAGTATCTATCTATCTATCTAACTCATTCTCCTCAGTTTCTATCTATCTAATTATCTAACTCATTCTCTCCAGTATCTATCTATCTAACTCATTCTCTTCAGTATCTATCTATATAACTATCTAAATCATTCTCTTCAGTATCTATCTATATAACTCATTCTCTTCAGTATCTATATATCTAACTATCTAACTCATTCTCTTCAGTATCTATCTAACTATCTAACGCATTCTCTTCAGTATTTATCTATCTAACTATCTATTTAATTCTCTTCTGTATCTATCTATCTATCTAACTCATTCTCTTCAGTATCTATCTATCTAACTCATTCTCTTCAGTATCTATCTATCTAACTCATTCCCTTCAGTATCTATCTATCTATCTATCTATCTCATTCTCTTCAGTATCTATCTATCTAACTCATTCTCTTCCGTATCTATCTATCTATATCTATCTAACTCATTCTCTTCAGTATCTATTTATCTAACTATCTAACTCATTCTCTTCAGTATTTATCTATCTAACTATCTCATTGTCTTCAGTATCTATCTATCTATCTATCTATCCTTCTATCTATGTATCGATCTATCTATCTATCTATCTCATTCTCTTCAGTATCTATCTATCTATCTATCTATCTATCTATCTATCTATCTAACTCATTCTCTTCAGTATCTATCTATCTATCTATCTATCTAACTCATTCTCTTCAGTATCTATCTATCTATCTATCTATCTATCTAACTCATTCTCTTCAGTATCTATCTATCTATCTATCTATCTAACTCATTCTCTTCAGTATCTATCTATCGAACTAATTCTCTTCAGTATCTATCTATCTATCTATATATCAATCTAACTCATTCTCTTCAGTATCTATCTATCTCTCTCATTCTCTGCAGTATTTATCCATCTATCTATCTCATTCTCTTCAGCATCTATCTATATAACTCATTCTCTTCAGTATCTATCTATCTAACTATCGAACTCATTCTCTTCAGTATCTATCTATCTAACACATTATCTCCAGTATCTTTGTATCTGTCTATCTATCTATATAACTCATTCTCTTCAGTATCTATCTATCTATATAACTCATTCTCTTCAGTATCTATCTATCTATCTATCTATCTATCTATCTATCTATCTATCTATCTATCTATCTATCTATCTAACTCATTCTCTTCAGTATCTATCTATCTATCTATCTATCTAACTCATTCTCTTCAGTATCTATCTATCTATCTATCTATCTATCTATCTATCTATCTAACACATTCTCTTCAGTATCTATTTATTTAACTATCTATTTAATACTCTTCTGTATCTATCTAACTCATTCTCTTCAGTATCTATCTATCTAACTCATTCTCTTCAGTATCTATCTATCTATCTAACTCATTCTCTTCAGTATCTATCTATCTATCTAACTCATTCTCTTCAGTATCTATCTCTCATTCTCTTCAGTATCTATCTATCTTATTCTCTTCAGTATATATCTCATTCTCTTTAGTATCTATCTATCTAACTCATTCTCTTCAGTATCTACCTATCTAACTCATTCTATTCAGTATCTATCTATCTAACTCATACTATTCAGTATCTATCTATCTATCTATCTATCTATCTAACTCATTCTCTTCAGTATCTATCTATCTATTTCATTCTCTTCAGTATTTATCTATCTATCTATCTCATTCTCTTCAGTATTTATCTATCTATCTATCTATCTCATTCTCTTCAGCATCTCTCTATCTATCTATCTATCTATCTATCTCATACTCTTCAGTATCTATTTATCTATCTCATTCTCTTCAGTATCTATCTATCTATCTCATTCTCTTCAGTATCTATCTATCTAACTATCTCATTCTCTTCAGTATCTATCTATCTATCTATCTCATTCTCTTCAGTATCTATCTATCTAACTCATTCTCTACAGTATCTATCTATCTAACTATCTAACTCATTCTCTTTAGTATCTATCTATCTATCTATCTATCTATCTATCTAACTCATTCTCTTCAGTATCTATCTATCTAACTATCTATTTAATTCTCTTCTGTATCTATCTATACATCTCATTCTCTTCAGTATCTATCTATCTATCTCATCAGTATCTATCTATCTAGCTATTTAACTCATCAGTATCTATCTATCTATCTATCT
Source organism: Acanthosepion lycidas (assembly GCA_963932145.1). NCBI lineage: Eukaryota > Metazoa > Mollusca > Cephalopoda > Sepiida > Sepiidae > Acanthosepion > Acanthosepion lycidas. The sequence goes on along the minus strand of OZ010575.1, from coordinate 69,687,931 downwards.
ATCTAACTCATTCTCTTCAATATCTATCTATCTATCTATCTAACTCATTCTCTTCAGTATCTATCTATCTATCTATCTCACTCATTCTCTTCAGTATTTATCTATCTATCTATCTCATTCTCTTCAGCATCTATCTATCTATCTATCTATCTCATTCTCTTCAGTATCTATCTATATATCTATCTAACTCATTCTCCTCAGTATCTATCTATCTAACTATCTAACTCATTCTCTCCAGTATCTATCTATCTAACTATCTAACTCATTCTCTTCAGTATCTATCTATCTATCTCATTCTCTTCAGTATCTATGTATCTATCTATCTATCTTACTCATTCTCTCCAGTATCTATCTATCTAACTATCTAACTCATTCTCTTCAGTATCTATCTATCTAACTCATTCTCTTCAGTATCTATCTATCTAACTATCTAACTCATTCTCTTCAGTATCTATATATCTATCTAACTCATTCTCCTCAGTATCTATCTATCTAACTATCTAACTCATTCTCTCCAGTATCTATCTATCTAACTATCTAACTCATTCTCTTCAGTATCTATCTATCTATCTCATTCTCTTCTGTATCTATCTATCTATCTAACTCATTGTCTTCAGTATCTATCTATCTAACTCATTGTCTTCAGTATCTATCTATCTATCTATCTCGTTCTCTTCAGTATCTATCTATCTAACTCATTCTCTTCAGTATCTATCTATCTATCTAACTCATTCTCTTCAGTATCTATGTATCTATCTATCTATCTATCTATCTATCTAACTCATTCTCTTCAGTATCTATCTATCTATCTATCTATCTCATTCTCTTTAGTATCTATCTATCTAACTCATTCTCTTCAGTATCTATCCATCTATCTATCTAACTCATTCTCTTCAGTATCTATCTATCTAACTCATTCTCTTCAGTATCTATCTATCTATCTAACTCATTCTCTTCAGTATCTATCTATCTATCTAACTCATTCTCTTCAGTATCTATCTATCTATATATCTATCTATCTCATTCTCTTTAGTATCTATCTATCTAACTCATTCTCTTCAGTATCTATCTATCTAGCTAACTCATTCTCTTCAGTATCTATCTATCTATCTCATTCTCTTCAGTATCTATCTATCTATTTATCTATCTAACTCATTCTCTTCAGTATCTATCTATGTATCTAACTCATTCTCTTCAGTATCTATCTATCTATCTATGTATCTATCTCATTCTCTTCAGTATCTATCTATCTATCTCATTCTCTTCAGTATCTGTCTATCTATCTATCTATCTATCTATCTCATTCTCTTCAGTATCTATCTATCTATCTATCTATCTCATTCTCTTCAGTATCTATCTATGTATCTAACACATTCTCTTCAGTATCTATCTATCTATCTATCTATGTATCTATCTCATTCTCTTCAGTATCTATCTATCTCATTCTCTTCAGTATCTATCTATCTATCTCATTCTCTTCAGTATCTGTCTATCTATCTATCTATCTATCTATCTCATTCTCTTCAGTATCTATCTATCTATCTATCTATCTCATTCTCTTCAGTATCTATCTATCTATCTATCTATCTTATTCTCTTCAGTATCTATCTATCTATCTAACTCATTCTCTTCAGTATCTATCTATCTATCTAACTAACTCATTCTCTTCAGTATCTATCTATCTATCTATCTAACTCATTCTCTTCAGTATCTATCTATCTATCTAACTCATTCTCTTCAGTATCTGTCTATCTAACTCATTCTCTTCAGTATCTATCTATCTATCTAACTAATTCTCTTCAGTATCTATCTATCTAACTCATTCTCTTCAGTATCTATCTATCTATCTATCTATCTATCTATCTATCTATCTAACTCATTCTCTTCAGTATCTATCTATCTATCTATCTAACTCATTCTCTTCAGTATCTATCTATCTAACTATCTATTTAATACTCTTCTGTATCTATCTAACTCATTCTCTTCAGTATCTATCTATCTATCTTTCTAACTCATTCTCTTCAGTATCTATCTATCTAACTCATTCTCTTCAGTATCTATCTATCTATCTAACTCATTCTCTTCAGTATCTATCTATCTATCTATCTCTCATTCTCTTCAGTATCTATCTATCTATCTATCTATCTATCTATCTATCTATGTAACTCATTCTCTTCAGTATCTATCTATCTATCTATCTATCTCTCATTCTCTTCAGTATCTATCTATCTTATTCTCTTCAGTATCTATCTCATTCTCTTCAGTATCTATCTATCTAACTCATTCTATTCAGTATCTATCTATCTAACTCATTCTATTCAGTATCTATCTATCTAACTCATTCTCTTCAGTATTTATCTATCTATCTCATTCTCTTCAGTATTTATCTATCTATCTATCTATCTCATTCTCTTCAGCATCTATCTATCTATCTATCTATCTCCTTCTCTTCAGTATCTATCTATGTATCTCATTCTCTTCAGTATCTATCTATCTCATTGTCTTCAGTATCTATCTATCTATCTATCTCATTCTCTTCAGTATCTATCTATCTATCTATCTATCCATGTAATTCTCTTCAGTATCTATCTATCTATCTCCTTCTCTTCAGTATCTATCTATGTATCTCATTCTCTTCAGTATCTATCTAACTCATTCTCTTCAGTATCTATCTATCTAACTCATTCTCTTCAGTATCTATCTATCTATCTAACTAACTCATTCCCTTCAGTATCTATCTATCTATCTAACTCATTTTCTTCAGTATCTATCTATCTATCTATCTATCTATCTATCTATCTATCTATCTATCTATCTATCTATCTAACTAACTCCTTCTTCAGTATCTATCTATCTAACTATCTAACTCATTCTCTTCAGTATCTATCTATCTAACTATCTATTTAATTCTCTTCTGTATCTATCTATCTATCCATCTCATTCTCTTCAGTATCTATCAATCTAACTCATTCTCTTCAGTATCTATCTATCTATCTATCTATCTATCTATCTATCTATCTATCTATCTAACTCATTCTCTTCAGTATATATCTATCTATCTATCTATCTATCTATCTATCTATCTATCTACCTATCTAACTCATTCTCTTCAGTATCTATCTATCTATCTATCTATCTCTCATTCTCTTCAGTATCTATCTCATTCTCTTCAGTATCTATCTATCTAACTCATTCTCTTCAGTATTTATCTATCTATCTATCTCATTCTCTTCTGTATTTATCTATCTATCTATCTATCTCATTCTCTTCAGCATCTATCTATCTATCTATCTCCTTCTCTTCAGTATCTATCTATGTATCTCATTCTCTTCAGTATCTATCTATCTATCTATCTATCTATCTCATTCTCTTCAGTATCTATCTATCTATCTATCTAATTCTCTTCAGTATCTCTCTATCTAACTCATTCTCTTCAGTATCTATCTATCTATCTAACTCATTCTCTTCAGTATCCATCTAACTCATTCTCTTCAGTATCTATCTATCTAACTCATTCTCTTCAGTATCTATCTAACTCATTCACTTCAGTATCTATCTATCTATCTAACTAACTCATTCCCTTCAGTATCTATCTATCTATCTAACTCATTTTCTTCAGTATCTATCTATCTATCTATCTATCTAACTAACTCCTTCTTCAGTATCCATCTATCTAACTATCTAACTCCTTCTCTTCAGTATCTATCTAACTATCTATCTCATTCTCTTCAGTATCTATCTATCTAACTATCTATTTAATTCTCTTCTGTATCTATCTATCTGTCCATCTCATTCTCTTCAGTATCTATCTATCTAACTCATTCTCTTCAGTATCTATCTATCTATCTATCTATCTAACTCATTCTCTTCAGTATCTATCTATCTATCTATCTCATTCTCTTCAGTATCTATCTATCTATCTATCTTATTCTCTTCAGTATCTATCTATCTATCTAACTAATTCTCTTCAGTATCTATCTATCTATCTATCTATCTAACTCATTCTCTTCAGTATCTATCTATCTATCTATCTATCTATCTATCTATCTATCTATCTATCTAACTCATTCTCTTCAGTATCTATCTATCTATCTATCTATCTCTCATTCTCTTCAGTATCTATCTCATTCTCTTCAGTATCTATCTATCTAACTCATTCTATTCAGTATCTATCTATCTAACTCATTCTATTCAGTATTTATCTATCTATCTATCTCATTCTCTTCAGTATTTATCTCTCTATCTATCTATCTATCTCATTCTCTTCAGCATCTATCTATCTATCTTCTTCTCTTCAGTATCTATCTATGTATCTCATTCTCTTCAGTATCTATCTATCTCATTCTCTTCAGTATCTATCTATCTATCTATCTATCTCATTCTCTTCAGTATCTATCTATCTATCTATCTATCTATCTATCTAATTCTCTTCAGTATCTATCTATCTAACTCATTCTCTTCAGTATCTATCTATCTAACTCATTCTCTTCAGTATCTATCTAACTCATTCTCTTCAGTATCTATCTATCTAACTCATTCTCTTCATTATCTATCTATCTCTCATTCTCTTCAGTATCTATCTCATTCTCTTCAGTATCTATCTATCTAACTCATTCTCTTCAGTATTTATCTATCTATCTATCTCATTCTCTTCTGTATTTATCTATCTATCTATCTATCTCATTCTCTTCAGCATCTATCTATCTATCTATCTCCTTCTCTTCAGTATCTATCTATGTATCTCATTCTCTTCAGTATCTATCTATCTCATTCTCTTCAGTATCTATCTATCTATCTATCTCATTCTCTTCAGTATCTATCTATCTATCTATCTAATTCTCTTCAGTATCTCTCTATCTAACTCATTCTCTTCAGTATCTATCTATCTATCTAACTCATTCTCTTCAGTATCCATCTAACTCATTCTCTTCCGTATCTATCTATCTAACTCATTCTCTTCAGTATCTATCTAACTCATTCACTTCAGTATCTATCTATCTATCTAACTAACTCATTCCCTTCAGTATCTATCTATCTATCTAACTCATTTTCTTCAGTATCTATCTATCTATCTATCTATCTATCTAACTAACTCCTTCTTCAGTATCCATCTATCTAACTATCTAACTCCTTCTCTTCAGTATCTATCTAACTATCTATCTCATTCTCTTCAGTATCTATCTATCTAACTATCTATTTAATTCTCTTCTGTATCTATCTATCTGTCCATCTCATTCTCTTCAGTATCTATCTATCTAACTCATTCTCTTCAGTATCTATCTATCTATCTATCTATCTAACTCATTCTCTTCAGTATCTATCTATCTATCTATCTCATTCTCTTCAGTATCTATCTATCTATCTATCTTATTCTCTTCAGTATCTATCTATCTATCTAACTAATTCTCTTCAGTATCTATCTATCTATCTATCTATCTAACTCATTCTCTTCAGTATCTATCTATCTATCTATCTATCTATCTATCTAACTCATTCTCTTCAGTATCTATCTATCTATCTATCTATCTCTCATTCTCTTCAGTATCTATCTCATTCTCTTCAGTATCTATCTATCTAACTCATTCTATTCAGTATCTATCTATCTAACTCATTCTATTCAGTATTTATCTATCTATCTATCTCATTCTCTTCAGTATTTATCTCTCTATCTATCTATCTATCTCATTCTCTTCAGCATCTATCTATCTATCTTCTTCTCTTCAGTATCTATCTATGTATCTCATTCTCTTCAGTATCTATCTATCTCATTCTCTTCAGTATCTATCTATCTATCTATCTATCTCATTCTCTTCAGTATCTATCTATCTATCTATCTATCTATCTATCTAATTCTCTTCAGTATCTATCTATCTAACTCATTCTCTTCAGTATCTATCTATCTAACTCATTCTCTTCAGTATCTATCTAACTCATTCTCTTCAGTATCTATCTATCTAACTCATTCTCTTCATTATCTATCTATCTAACTCATTTTCTTCAGTATCTATCCATCTATCTATCTATCTATCTAACTAACTCCTTCTTCAGTATCTATCTAACTATCTAACTCATTCTCTTCAGTATCTATCTATCTATGTAACTAACTCCTTCTCTTCAGTATCTATCTAACTATCTATCTCATTCTCTTCAGTATCTATCTATCTAACTATCTATTTAATTCTCTTCTGTATCTATCTATCTATCCATCTCATTCTCTTCAGTATCTATCTATCTATCTCATCAGTATCTCTCTATCTAGCTATTTAACTCATCAGTATCTTTCTATCTATCTCATCAGTATCTATCTATCTATCTAACTCATTCTCTTCAGTATCTATCTATCTAACTATCTAACACATTCTCTTCAGTATCTATCTATCTATCTATCTATCTGTCTAACTCATTCTCTTCAGTATCTATCTATCTAACTCATTCTATTCAGTATATATTTATCTATCTCATTCTCTTCATTCAGTATCTATCTATCTATCTATCTATCTCATTCTCTTCAGTATCTATCTATCTATCTCAATCTCTTCATCTATCTCTATATCTATAACTGTGCCGATATATCAGCACGGTTCTTTCCTATTAATATGACCCCCATACTGAATAACATCATCAACAACTCGTGCATCATACCTCGTTCCTCGTTTCTACAGAAGTATGACGCATTTTTTTTCTTTACCGAGTTTTTCTAAGCTGTTCTCTTTTTCGTTTTTTTTTTCTTTTTCTCTCTCACTTTTTTTCTTTCCGCTCTAAATCGATCCTATCCTCTCCCTTCTTCGTTTGTCAAACAATAGAACGATTTCACGGGAGGGAGTAACGATATGAGAGGGAGAGAGAGAAGGAGAGAGGAGCAAAGAGAGAGAGAGGGTGAGGAAGAGAGAATAGAGGAAGGTTGTTCAGGCAACTTTATTTTTAAAATTTTTCATCTTGCCTTTTTCTTTTTGTCACGACAGTCTCTTTTTTTTTCTTTTTTATAAACACAGACTATTACGCACATACACCTATGCACACACACACACGCACACACGTACACACACAAACACACCTAGACTCACGGACATATTCACAAAAACGCGTACAGGCACAAAAGCAGACACAAACACATACACAAATGGCAATAAAAACGGTGAGAAATAATTTAAAATGAAAAGCTATAAAGCCACCAAACAAAACCTTGTTATCAGCCTTAATTATTAAGAGTCGACGGATAATCACACTACAGGTCAAAGTTCACCGTTCTACCTCAATTAGAATTCCCAACTTGTTCTTTTCCCCATTTGTTTTTTGCCTAAGTACGTGACACTTTCATTATAACTTCAGATTTCAATCTAGAAAGTGCTTAGTGCGATTGTACTCATATAGCGCACATGTTTTCAAATCTACAAATCAACCATTCGCCCTTGCATGGAGTATTGCTGCCATATATGGTCTGGTGCCCCTACTGTTTGCCTCGGGGTTCTTGATAAGATCCAGAAACGGATATGCAATATAATTAGCCCTACTCTGGCACTAGTAATTTCATGCGTTATAGAACTATCAAATTTGTAACACTAGTTTGAAAGGCAAAATGTGTTGCTTCCTTCACGAATATAATCTCCCGCCCCCAAAATTATCGAAGGGGCTCATTTGATCTTTGATATCGGTCTTCGCCACCTTGAGCACTGCTAAAATATGTGCGTGAAAAGCCAAGACCGGAATTCGTGTGTTCATAATTCATCTTAAATGTTTTTATCGAGCTTTGACAAAGAAAGGTGTCGCCCTGATCCCCGAACAAAAAATCATCGCGTTGGCCGACCGAATCAACCTCCGACTCTGATTCGCCTGAAGTCTCTCAATCATGAACGGAGTCCGGGATTCACTATCAGTCTAATCGTGTTATTTATCATTTCTACTCTCACATTCCAAATCAATTGTATTCAGCTCGCAATAAATTTTAATGAAAGAAAATTTGGTTTTCCAATAATAACAAGCTCAAATAAACGAAAAAAAAATTAAATGAAAATTGTGCTGAAAAGTGGGTTTAGCAACGTTTTACCCACTCAAAAACAAAAATACACGCAAAAGAATTTCTTGGACAAACATCCTTGAAATGTTCGTTTGGGCGTTATGAGCCTTGTATGTTGTTCTTACTCAGTCGCAAATCAACTTCTGTTATATATCTATCGGTCTATCTATGATAAGGTAAACAATAAACAAGAAACGTCTGATCGAACTATCGGATTCCTATCTATTTGTCCATCCATATTGTTGCTTCCTTCATGAATATAATCTAAGAGATCTAGCTCCCAAAATTATCGAAGGGGCTCATTTGATCTTTGATATCGGTCATCGCCACCCTGAGTACTGCTAAAATAAGTGCGTGTAAAGCCAAGCTCGAAATTAGTGTGTCCATAAGTCATCTTGAATATTTTTATCGAGCTTTGACAAAGAAACGTGTCGCTTTGATCCCCGAAAGAAAAATCATCCTCGCGTTGGCCGACCGAATCAACCTCCGACTCTGATTCGCCTGAAGTCTCTCAATCATGCACAGAATCTCTTGTTATTTACCACTTCCCCCCCCCCGCATTCCAAATCAGTTGTATTAAACTCGCAATAAATTTTAATGAAAGAAATATTGGTTTTTCCAATGGTAACAAACTTGGCTCTCCGTGCCGCACCAGGAAATTTCTCTCGTCGGAGTCGATCCTTCAAATTTAAAAATCAACCATTTGCCTTTGCATGGAGCATTGCTGCCATATATGGTCTGGAGCCCCTTCTGTTTTTCTCAAGGTCCTCGATAAAATCCAGAGACGGATGTGCAATATTATTGGCCCTGATCTGGCATCTCGTCTGCAGACGCTCTCTCACAGACATGCCGTCGCCTCCCTCTGTCTTTTTTTACAAATACTTTCATGGTAACTGCTCCGATGATCTGCTTTCGCTGGTTCCCAGACTTCATGAATTCAAGCGCCCAACGAGGCTGGCATCTCGCTCTCACCCTTTCACTGTCGAAACTGTTAAATCTAGCCGTCTCTTCTACTCCAATAGCTTCATGTCTCACACCTCTCACCTGTGGAACACTCTCCCCTTTTCTTGTTTCTCTGATAGCTATAATCCCTAACTATTCAAATGAAATGTCAATCGACGTCTCCAGATGCCATGATCTATCCCCTATCCTTTTCTTCATCCTTTCCTCTATCACTCCTCTTTGCTCTCGCTCTAATTCTCTGTAACCCCTTGCGTTCTAGTGGCTTCCTTCTTTGCTTGGGGTGAAACGCTTAAAAAAAAATATGTGTGTCTGGCGACAGGTTGTGTAATGCCTATGAGCCACGTGCCCGTCCCTTTTTTTAAGTCAATTATTTTTCATTTGATATGATAAACTGGATGCTAGGTTCCTTAATCTTTAATTAGGAGGAGATAAACCCTCACTCTTTGCTTTCCTCAAGGTATAATATACAAATATTAGCTATTTAATTCTCAAAATGGTTTAATTCACTATTTGTTAAAATTGGGAACACAGGTTCTTGGACAATGGAAGAAACTGTAATTTCCCGAAGGGAAGTTACCAGACTTTTCGAAAGTATTTCGCTATGCGATCTCTATTAAAGATTTCCGTGATTACGTTGAAACTTTTGAACTGAGAAAAAACAATGATATATATATATATATATATATATATATATATATATATATATATATATATATATATATATATACCCAAGTATATGATTGGTGTATATGGAATGAATTCCAATAACCAACAATTACTATTCTTAAAAGAGTGCTCAATACAAAGTAGAGCAGATATAATTATTTATTTTTAAAGAAAAAAAATTTATAACATAAATATGTTATAAAATCACTACAAAAATAGCCATTTTGTTTCAACACCTTCGGTGTCTTATCAAGTGATGACGTTGAATATATAGTTTATGCAAAACTAAGTAATCCGTATGGGTAGGCCCAAGGAGGATGAAATCCAGAGAGCTCAATGTAAATCCAGAGCAAATAATTTAAATAAAAACAGACCACTTTAAGGTTCCATGTAATAAATTATTTCACCACAACCCTTTTAACAGGGCTCTGGATCATCAGACTTTACTTCCAATAGTTGAAATGAAAAATTAAAAGAAATTTACACATTTTTGACGGGCCGTATTAATGTCTTCTCTCCCCCCCTCACTTCCTCACTTCGTTAATTTACATATACTTAATACGGCCCCTCAAAAATGTGTAAATCGTCAAAAAACGATATTATTTTCCCACCAACCTAATATAATGTTACCAATTACTAATTTTTTCTTGATCTGCCCTGCGGAAATTGGGGTGCGTCTTATACACCAATGCGTCTTATATGTCGTCAAATACGTTAGTCACGAAATTTTAAAACAGGAAAATAATGAAGACGTCTACTTAGGCGATCATGAATCTTTCGATACATCACTGACGAGGCAGGATTATTTCCAGCACTAGGTTGCCATTTCTTTCCGCAGATGACCACCTGCCATGTAAGGCTATAGAATCCAGTCTGTCCTGATAATTACCCATAGCTGGGGGGGAGAAGAAGAGGATTCATACCTCTCCCAAGGGTATTAGCACGTAAGTGAATGTAATGGATTTGACTGGAATTCGAACTCGACTTTCCGATTCCTCAATCCAAGGCGCTGACGAGAACTTACCAAACTTTTGTAAAGTATTTCGCTATGAGATCTCTCTTAAAGATTCCCATGATGGAACGAGAAATTACCATCAACATGTTGCACCCAAAAATATCTAAAAATCTAAAAATCTAATTAATACTATTGTTGGAAATTCTACAGAGTTTGAAAGAAGCTTTTCGGTGGTGAACATAATTTATTCTGACAGAAGTCATTGTCTTGAAGATTAAAAATAAAATTCAGAAATATTTTTCTTTTGTTTTCCTTACGGACAGCATGGTGGAGTAATGGTTAGCGGCTTGGATTGAGGAATCGGAGAGCCGAGTTCGAATTCCATTGCATTCACTTATGTGCTAATAACCTTGGGAAAGGTATGAATCCGCTTCCACACCCCAGCTATGGTTAAATAACAGAACAAACCGGGTTCTATAGCTTTGGATGGCAACTGATCTTCCAGAGAAACTTGTCTGTGATTATGAGAGGACCCTACTAAAAGTAAATCGACAAAATTCATTTAAATTATTTAATGAGACATGTCTCTCTCTCTCTCTATATATATATATACCACTGGAAGTAAAGTCTGATGATCCAGAGCCCTTTAAAAGGGCTGTGGTGAAATAATCCATTACATGGAACCTTAAAGAGGTCTCTTTTTATTCAACATAGAACTTGCTTTAGGAGGCATGTTTACGAATGTAACTGAATTTTCCGGTATATATATATATATATATACATATACTGTACAGATTCCTTTTACGTTAGACCTGGACGTGTCACTACCTATAGCTGGAAAAATGTAAATTAAACGAACGAACATTGTTGAGTTATTCCGAAATCCTTAGACCCTAAGCAAGCAAGTCTCAAGTAGTTATTGCAAGTGAAAGCGAACGAGAAGAATTTGGAAGGACAATAAAGTAACCTAATTCGAGTTTAAATGTTGGGTCATCTCATCACAAATAGACAAGAGACTTGAAGCAACAGAAATGTGACTCTACAGAAGGATGCTGAGAATACTATGGGCCGAACAAAAAGAAGAAGATCTTTAATTCTCCTTTCTGTTCCTAGGGGGAGATAATTCATATTCAAGTTCCTATAGAGCTTATCGACATTTTCTCAAGCCCCGTTTGGAAAGAATTATGAATAATGGACGATATCTGTCTATATTTCTGAGATGAAGTATTATGTACATTATTTACATTATTCGGACTATTGTCCTCATCTTTGTCGCCATATTTATTACAACGTTTCGGCCCTTCAGTATCTGTCTACATTTCTGAGATGAGACATTATGTCCATTATTTACATTATTCGGACTATTGTCCTCATCTTTGTCGCCATATTTATTACAACGTTTCTGCCGTTGTACGCTCCGGCCTTCTTTGAGCTCTGGTAAAAACATGCAATGATAACAGCAAAATTGCAATATTACCACTGGTAAAAATGGTTGCTGAAGACATTATAATACCCAGAAATTCATACCCAGATGTCGTCAAGGACACATGTCACAGTGGATAAAGGTGTTGGTTAGATCCAGTGACAGGACCCAAAAAGTTGTGAGTTCAATACCCGGTTAAGGCAGTGGAGAACTTTCAGAGGGAAATTAACAGGAGGTAACTGATAACACAAAGACTTATCAATCGATGGTGCACAAGTGTTTATTCGGATTTTTTCAATGCAGGACTTTATGAAAAGAAAAGATTATATCGAGTCCATTACTAATCCTCCTGCTCTGAAAGTCGTTTTACTGTGTCGAACTAGACAATTTCTCTCGTTATTTTGTACATTTATACATCTGGCATTAATTCCTGTATTGCAGGTTTCTGCAAGAGCCGGCCTTGTGATACTGCTATGGTGATTTTTTAAGAGTAGTTTAGATGTGGCACAATGCCGTGAGGAACCCAACTCACTTTTCTTTTTATGCGCCATCTTGTTTAAGGACTTGGCTCTCCACCTTCCTCTATCCCTTGCAGCTCTCAACAAATTCCTTCCCTCTGCTACCTCCCCAAGACCACGTTCTGTCATCCACTTTCTTTAAGCCCTCTAGATATATCATGCCTTGTTTTCCTTTGTCTCTCTTTCCCTCTATTCGATCCGTGAATATCAGATTCTCCAGGCCCTCTTTCCTCATTATGTGTCCCAGAAACTTCAGCTGCCTCTTTCTGATGTTAAGTATTAAGCCTCCTCTTTGTTTGCATCATCTCTAAGGCTTTATCGTTGTTCACATGCTCGGTCCATGTTATCCCTAGCATCCTTCTGTAGAACCACATCTAATATATTAATAAAGTTAATACAGAAATCTCCAACCAAACCTCAGTTATCTTCTCAAGTTCTTTCTTTTCATTCTATGTGCCTTGTCCTTTCAGGACGTAGGCGATCATGGCTCTCCACCTCTTTCTATTCCTTGCAGATATCAACAAGTTCCTTCCCTCTACCACCTCCCCCAGACCACGTTCCATCATCCACTTGCTTCAGCCCGTTAGGCATGCCCCACATTGTTTTCCTTTGTCTCTCTTTCCCTCTATACGCCCCGTGAGTATCAGATTCTCCAAACCTTCTTATGTGTCCCAGAAACTTCAGATGCCTCTTTCTGATGTTAAGTATAAGCCTCCTCCCTGTTTGCATCCTCTCTAAGGCTTTATCGTTGCTCACACGCTCGGCCCATGATATAAAGATAATACAGAAATCTCCAACCAAACCTCAAGTTCTTTCTTTCTATATATCGTGTCCTTCATGGCTCCCCACCTCTTTCTATTCCTTGCAGCACTAAACAAGTTCCTTCCCTCTCCTTCCTCCCACGTTCTATCATCCACTTGCTTAGGCCCGCCAGGTATGTCATAGGCTGTTTTCCCTCTGTCTCTCTTTCCCCTCTACTCGACCTGTGAGTATCAGATTCTCCAGACCGTCTTTCCTCATTATGTGTTCCAGAAACTTCAGCTGCCTCTTCCTGATATTAAGTATAAGCCTCCTCCTTGTTTGCAACCGACGTCATCGTTGCTCACACGGTCGGTCGGCCCGTGATATCCTTAGCATCCTTCTGTAGAACCACATCTCCATCGCCTCGAGTCTCTTTGAGGAAGTCGTTCAACATTCGCTGCCGTAAAGACGGACAGATGTCACGTAAGAGCTCAGTATTATCGATCATGTCTCTCCACTGCCGCCTATCCCTTGGAGCTCTCAATAAGTTCCGTGCTTCTGCCAAACTCCTCCAGACAACGCAATTTTGGGTCCTGTCACTGGATCTAACCAACACCTTTATCCACTGTGACATGTGTCCTTGAGGACATCTGGGTATGAATTTCTGGGTATTATAATGTCTTCAGAAAGTAAGGGGGGAAGAGAGGTAGAGCGAGAGGTATGTCATGCGTTGTTTTCCCTTGTCTCACTTTCCCTCTATTCGACCCGTGAGTATCAGATTCTTCAGACCCTCCTTCCTCATTATGTATCCCAGATACTTCAGCTGCCTCTTCCTGATGTCAAGTATAAACCTCCTCCTTCTTTGCAACCTCTCTAAGACTTCATCTTTGCTCACGCGCTCGGACCATGATATCCTCATCATAGAATCGAACTCCGGCCTCGTGCAACATCTAAGCTATGTTTAGAAACTCCTTTTGGGTACCTTGGGTGTGGTGTAATGATTAGCAAGATTGTCTCGTTAGAAAAACTTGAGCTTACTACTGATTTGTAATTGTTCTAACGAGACAAGCTCGTTAAACACTACACCACACCCAAGGTATCCGAAAGGATTTTCTAAGCATAACTTAGATGTGGCACAAGGCCGATTGTGTGGAGCATCTAGTGAGAATCGAACACACTACTCGGTCGTAATTGATGTAGGCTTGCTAACCCCTACTCCACGTCGAAGTACTCCTTTTGCTTCTGCTAGGTATTTAGTTATTCTAGATAAAAACCAAAGACGAATCTGCAATATTATTGACCCTGAACTGGCATCTCGGCTTCAGTAGCTTTCCCACCGCCGTAACGTGGCTTCCCTGTGTCTTTTCTATAAATATTTTCATCGCAATTGTTCTGGTGTGTGTGTGTGTGTTTTTTTCGTACCTACAGTGCTGTTCGATAAAAGTGACCCAACTGATTTTTTTACTAAATGTTCTCTTCTCCGATGAAACAAAAGTTGAGCTAAATTCAAAGGATAAGCAATCTAAAATCTGAAGAAGAAGCTTTGAAAACTCTTTGAATTTAGCAGTAAGTACTGTCAAGCATTCATTCAGTATAATGTTCTAGGGATGCGTTTCTTTTCATGGGACCTATTGAAAAGACCCTCAGGAGCGAGCAGTGCAAGAGAATTTTAGTTTCCTTGTCTGCTGTCTTCTGCTGAAAGGATGCAAATCGACCCCACGAAGCTCATTTTTATGCAGGATAATGCTCCCTGTCACAAATCAAAATTGATGAAGGAATACTTTGATGTGAAGCAGGTGAGTGTTATGACATGGCCGCTCCAATCTCCTGACCTCAACCCCATAGAAAACTTATGGAGCATTATAAAGTACATGCTCTCGAGAAAGCAGTTGAGCAACAAAGAGGATTTGATTGTGACTTTCATATCCGAATGGAATTCAATGCATGGAGATGAGATTTGCCAGAACCTAATAAATTCAATGCCAAAAAGTGTTGAAAAGGTTATTTAAAATAAAGATGGACCCATAGATTATTAAATATTTCGAACTATATTACCCTATTATAAATAAATTTTACCCTTATTATTCTTTATTTAAAGCTGTTCGGTTATGTTTCTATTGATTACTAATTGCAGAAAATAAGTTAGTTACTTTTTTGGCAGAGAGTTTTTCCCTAAATCTCATTTATATCCAAAATTATAATTATCAATAGAATATCTTAGGGTGAGTAAACTTTTTTTACTAGATGGTCGGGAAGGAGTCTTTATAGTAGTAAGATTAAAAATTAGCTTGACCCCAAAAAACGATAGACGAAAAAATTTTTAAGTAAAAACAATCAGGTGAGTCACTTTTATCGAACAGCACTTTAGATTTTATGAATTTAAGCGTACTAATAGATTAGCGTGAAGTTTTCATAATTTCACAGTTGAAATGGCTAACATTCAAACGCAAGTTCTATGCTGATATTTCCTTCTTTTCCAGCGTCTTGCTTCCCAGTCAAATTTGAGCTTCAAATATTTAAATACGATATTATTCGTTATCGTCTTTTTTTTCTTAATGTCTGTCTATTTATTGTCCCTTCTTCATATATTCTGTCACACTTAGTAACCTCCCTTGCGTCTTAGTGACTTTATTGCCTTGCCCTTATTCTAGCAACTTCAATCAGGACGTCGAGGTATTTTTTGAGCTTCTCTTTTTCTTGCTTATCGATAATTATAATTATAAAAATCTTTATTATCTATGTATTAATACGCTTGTGACAAAAATCAGAGAGAGGAACATAGAAAGTAAGGGGGAAGAGTGGTAGAGCGAGAGAGGTAGGGTAAAAGAGAAAGAGTGTGACATAGAGAGTAAAAGAGAAAGAGAGAGAGGGGGACATAGAGAATAAAACAGAAAGAGAGGGGATACATAGAGAGTAGAATATAGAAAGCGAGAGAGAGAGAGAGATATAGAGAGCAAAAAGAAAGAGAGAAGGGGGGCATATTAAAACAGAAAGAGAGGGGGACATGCAGAGAGGGGGGATATAAAGAGTAACACAGAAAGAGAGAGAGGTGACATAATAACACGGAAAAAGAGAGAGAGGGACAGGACATATATATATATATATATATATATATATATATATATATATAGAGAGAGAGAGAGAGAGAGAGAGAGAGAGATATTCAAAGACATTAAAACAGGAAGCGAGAGAAAGAGAGGGACATAGTAAAACAGAGAGAAAGAGTGGTACATTAAGGTAAAAGAAAAAGAGAAAGATATCGAGAGATAAACAGAAAGAGAGAAAAGGGACATAGAGAGTAAAGCATAAAGAGAGAGAGAGCGGTACATAGCGAGTAAAAGAGAGAGAGAGACAGAGAGAGACAGAGAAAAAGTACATAGAGAGCAAAATAGAAAGAGAGAAGAGGCATAGTAAAACAGAGAGAGAGAGAGAGAGAGAGAGAGAGAGAGAGAAAGAGAAAGAGCGCCATAAAGCGTAAACTAGAAAGAGAGAGAGAGGGGGCATAGTAAAACAGAGTGAGAGACAGAGACATATAGAGTACAAAAGAAGACGAGATACATAGTGATTAAAACAGAATGAAAGAGAGGGGGTAGAGTAAAAAAGAAAAAAAAGACAGTGAAGGATATAGAGAGTAAAAGAGAGAGAAAGAGAGAGAGAGACTCAAAGAGTTTAAAACATGAAGCGAGAGAGAGAGAGAGAGATATCGTAAAACAGAATGAGAGAGAGAGGGGTATAGTAAAAAAGGAAAAAAGACAGTGAAGGTTATATAGAGTAAAAGAAAGAGAGAGAGAGAGAGAGACTCAGTTTAAAACATGAAGCCCGCGAAAGAGAGTGAGATACATAGAAAAACAGAATGAGAGAGAGGGGGTATGTAAAAAAAGAAAAAAAGACAGTGAAGGACATATAGAGTAAAAGAAAGAGAGAGAGAGACTCAAAGAGTTTAAAACATGAAGCGAGAGAGAGAGAGACAGACATAGTAAAACAGAATGAGAGAGAGGGGGTATTTTAAAAAAGAAAAAAAGGCAGTGAAGTATATATAGAGGAAAAGAAAGAGAGAGAGAGAGACTCAAACAGTTTAAAACTTGAAGCGAGTGAGAGAGAGAGAGAGAGACATAGTAAAACAAACAGAATAAAAGAGGTATATAGAGTAAACAGAAAGAGAGAGGATAAAGTGCAAAACAGAGAGAGAGAGAGAGACAGACAGACAGACAGAGAATACAACAGGAAGCGAGCGAAAGAGAGGGTCATAGTAAAACAGAAAGCGTGAGAGAGACATACAATATAAAAGAGAAAGAGAGAGAGAGAGAGAGCCAAAAAAGAGTGCAACACTGGGAATAATCTTAGATTTTGGCAGTTATTTGTAGTGAGGGGTTAAATCCTGTCCTCCAACTGCAATTAACCTTTTGAAATTAAATTCTTTTTTTTCAAAATCTTAATTTGTTACCGACTGAAGGAAATAACTCTGAAAATGTCACCGTGCGGGATCGAATAAGAGATGAATTTCCATCGCAAATAGGGTGGGGGGAAAGTGAGTGCGACACGGGGTGGGTTAGGAGTGGGTGTCATCTTAGATAATGGCAGTTGTATTTAGTGTGTGTGGGGGTGTTAAATCATGTTTCGTGATTTAACGATCTTTTGAGGACAAATTCACCCCGGAACTGCAAGTGACTTTTTGAGATAAAAATCTTTTTTTTTTTTTTTTTAATCTTATCTTTGTCAATTTGTTACAGGCTGAGGGAAAAGAAAGGAGATAGTAAAGTAGAGAGAAATATATATATATATATATATATATATATATATATATATATATATATATATATATATATATAGAGAGAGAGAGAGAGAGAGAGAGAGAGAGAGAGAGAGACAAAAAACGTGCGTAAAAAAAGAGGTTATCAGATAAGGTATCATCCTAGATAAAATAAGTTAGCGTGTGAGAGATAAATCCCGTATCATGACCTCTTCCTATCTTTCTTTCGTTCTTTCTTTCTTTTCCTTTCTTTCTTTCCTTTCTTTCTCTTTCTTTCTTTCTCTTTCTTTCTTTTTTTCTTTTTTCTTTCTTTCTTATTTTTTTCTTTTCTTTCTTTTTTCTTTCTTTTCTTTCTTTGTTTTTTTTCTTTTCTTTCTTCCTTTCTTTCTTTCCTTTCTTTCTTCCTTTCTTTCTTTCCTTTTTTCTTTCTTTCTTTTTTTCTTTTTTTCTTTCCTTTCTTTCCTTTCTTTTTTCTTTCTTTCTTTACTTTTATTTATTTCTGTTTCAATCTCTGTGTCTCTCATGTTCTGCTTTGCTCTCTATCTCCCTCTCACCTGTGACACAAATCAAAATTGATGAAAGAATACTTTGATGAGAAACACATGAGTGTTATGACATGGGCGCCCCAATCTCCTGACCTCAACCCCATAGAAAACTTATGCAGCGTGTTGCTCAACTGCTTTCTCGAGAGCATGTACTTTATAATGCTCCATAAGTTTTCTATGGGGTACAGGTCAGGAGATTGGGGCGGCCATGTCCTAACACTCACCTGCTTCACATCAAAGTATACCTTCATCAATTTTGATTTGTGACAGGGAGCATTATCCTGCATAAAAATGAGCTTGGTGGGGTCGATTTGCACCCTTTCAGCAGAAGGGAGCAGACAAGACTCTAAAATTATCTTGTACTGCTCGCTCCTGAGGCTCTTTTCAATAGGTTTTAAGAAACCAGTTCCATGAAAAGTAAAGCATCGCCAGAACATTACACTGAATGGATGCTTGACAGTACTTACTGCTAAATTCAAAGAGCTTTCAAAGCTTCTTCTTCGGATTTTAGATCGCTTATCCTTTGAATTTAGCTCAACTTTCGTTTCATAGGAGAAGAGAACATTTAGTAAAAAAAAAAAATCAGTTGAGTCACTTTTATCGAACAGCATTGTATATACAATTCATCGCTAATGGTGTATGTAAAATGATCGGTTCCCTGTAGCGCTCCAGAAAGTACCTCACTCCTCATGCTATCCTCTACATTTACAAGAGCCAGATCAGGCCGGAAATGAAATACTGTTGCCATGTTTGGGCAGGAGGTACCCAGACTTTGCTTTCCAGTCTCGATAGAGTTCAAAAGCGTCTGCGAGTCTTTGTTGGAGAAGAATTATTTCCCAACCTCCAAAACTCTATCTCACAGGCGGGATGTGGCGAGTCTCTCACTGCCGTATCCCTCCTATCGTGAAACGAGCTCGGACGAACTGCGTTCTTTGTTTTCGCTAGGACCCGCCATGCTACATACATTGTAGTAAACCATTCGAATTTCCTTCTTATTCCCTCGGCGATAAGTAAGTTTCACACAAACATCTTCTTCCCTTGATCCACTGCCCTGTGGAACAGATTCCCAAGAGGATGTTTCCTCTGCCCGGTGGAACAGACTGCAATCAGGATGTTTTGCCGATCCCTAACACAAACACTCTACGTCGTCGCCTGTGTCACCGTCCTCTTCCACCCGTCTTGCTCAAGTGTCGTCATCGATGGTTCGAGCACGCAGCTCGACGCCGGGAGGGAGAGCTCATCCGCGATGTACTTCTCCTTCCTTCACTTCCTGGCTGGCGAAAACGTATCGGTGGGCAGCTGAGGACGTGGGCTAGCACAATCAAGCAGTACTATCGGATCCACAAGTAGTTTGGTCTTCGACGATGGAATCGCGATTGGCTCGCCATATCGTGTGACCTGGCTCAGGATCGGCGAGCGCGGGCAGCGATGGTCCGTGATGCTGTACTTGCTCGAGAGGAATCCGCTTCAACCCGACCAGGGTGAAAACCGATACAAGCCAAGTCCCGATCACTACAATCTTAACATGTTCAAGTCTAGAGCCAACCGTTATCTTCCCACCTCCTATCCATATAAACTACCTCTTAACATAACCCTCTACCTCAAGTGGCCTCTAGGCCTTGTACACGGTGAATGTTACTGTAAAAAAAAAAAAAAAAAAAAAATTAAACTGATATATCAGAAAGAGTCATGGCACGTGGAACTAGAACAATCTACTCCGGTGTATAAAAAAAAAAAAAAAAAAAAAAAAGTGAACCCCAAAAAACTTGTCGTTGGGACTTCAGGAAATAACTGATAATTAGACATCCGGGAGAGACGTGACACATGGAACTAGAACAATCTACCCCGGTGGACGAAATAAAAGGGTTCGGTTCGAAAAATTTTTTTTTAATCAGCTGAAGAAGGCAGAATGGCTGAAACGTCGTGAATATAACAACAAAGATGAGGACAGCAGTTTGAATAATGTAAATAACTATTATACTTGTTTTTATTTTATTTTATTTTATTTTTTTATTTTTTTATTTATTTTTTGTTTTTTTTGGCCTAACGCGCTCACCGTCGAATCGGTTCTTGGAATCTCAAATAATTTCCATTCACGTACAGGAGGAAGACTTTGAAGAAGTCAGGAGTAAGGAAGGGTTAATAAAATCTGTTCATTATTTGCGGTTAGCGACAATCAAATCAATGTTTCCACGAACGCATTTGTTTCCCTTCTTGGGTTACGTGTACGCCTTTTTGTCGGACATCGATCGTCGTTAATAAGGTGCGTGAGCAAAATTTAATAACTGGCACAGTAAACAGATGAGGCCAAAAGGTATGAATATGTTCTGGCAAGCAGCAGAATAAATCAGCCGAGTATCATATTTTATCCCGCTTCATATCGCGAATACAATCATGCCAGGGTCTCGATATAAATACAGCTTGATGGATAAATTGTCGAAATGACGCAAAATTGAAAATAGCGCTGACATCACATTTACCAATACATGTACCAAGAGGAAATTTATTCAACAAAATCGCCATTGGCTTCAACCACAGCCTGCAGATGACATTGAAATCCTCCGGACAATGCTGCCGTAATCCTTGCTTTCCGTCCATTTTTGATGTTACAATGTCGTTCGTATCTCGCTCAGCTGCGCCCCACACATAATATTCAACAGGGGTGGAGTCTGGGGAGTTAGGTCGCCAGATGTAAGGTGTGATGTGGTTGCAGAAATTGTCTGACAGCCGTGACACGGTTCTTCTGCGTGCGTGGCATGGTGCAGAGTCCTGTTGCCAGACATAGAATCTTCGAGCAGCCACCCTCTTGACCCAGGGCAGCAGTGCCTACTCAAACCACTTGAATGCTATCTAAATTACGCAAAAATGAAAATAACACTGATATCTCATTTTATCTTTACAAAAATGACACAAAAATATTTTGAAATTCAAAAGAGTAAATTTATTCAATAAAATCGCCATTGTCTTCAACCCTGGCCCCCGGACGATTTTGGAATCTCCTGAATCCATTTTGAATGATCTTGTTTATGCTCCGGGCAGTTCTGTCATAATCCTTGCCTTCAGTTCATCATTGGTGCTACAAGGAATTTTGTTAGTCGTTCGCTCAAATGCGCCCAAAACATAATACTCAAAGAGGTTGCACTCTGGGGCTTATGGGGTGATGTTGTCGCAAAAATTGTCTGACAGCCATGACTGGGTTCTCTCGCATGCGTGGCATGGTGCAGAGTCCCTGTTGACAGACATAAGGTCTTCCAGCAGCCACCCCCTTGACTCAGGGCAGGAATACCTACTCAAGACACTTGACCTGTGGGAAGTTGAATCGAGGCATAACGTCACCATTACTAGTGATCACTCCAGACACTTTCGTAATCACCATTAGACTCATCCAATTCTTTTCTGATTCCTTTGCATAGATTGACACCCAACCGTTCTGGGATGTTCGTATTGGAACTTCTGCCGCGAATGCCAAGCAGTGCAGCATATAGTTTCCGAATTCCTTGCAGTGTGAATTGCATCTGGGTGCTCTTTTACTCACAGACAATATCCAAAAACAACGCGCGGAATTCAAAATATAGAATGGTGACAATTTACCCATGTATAAGGCCAGTATTAACATATAATAGCCTCCTTCTATATACAAGTAAACTTTCAGCAGATGCTGGAAAACATTAATCGTCCCGAGTCGAAGGCGTGAAAAAAATAGGGTCCAGGAATAGTGATAGAGTGTAAGGAGAGAAGAAATAAACACGACATTCTACACATTCCCCCATACAAAAGCGTACATGCGCACACATACAGACTCACAAAGAAGAAAGCATTAACTTAAAAACAATTAAAAATAAATAAAAATAAAAAAAAACGCATGAAAATGAGAAAATTGGCAAACAACTGCTGATACCTCCCGACGAATGGACCGAACAATTGCAACAAGGAATCTTCGTCTACGAAACACTCTCTGCTATTTATTTTGCGAATAATCAGTCTCTTTATGTTGGGTCCCCTGTTGTTGAACAATTCTTAGTCTATCACGTTGGATAGGATACACAATATTTCCTTCTTGCCTTCTGATGTCCTATGAGTGTCGAATTCTCCAATCCCCCTTTCCTTTTTATGTGCCCCCCAAATGTAAGACCAAACAGCCAAATAATCGCATCTTTGGATGTAAAGAATACATTTATTAATGTCCCCGTCCATAAAACGACTGACATTATCCGTGATGTATACAATCACACTTCGCTCCCTCTCCGTAATATTAAACCCCCTATTTAAAAAAAAAAAATT
>OZ010575.1:69640075-69660075 GCA_963932145.1 Acanthosepion lycidas | reverse complement strand
GGCCATCACTGAGGACTAATCAAGGGAGAAAAAAAGGCACAGTACAATAAAATTGGCAAAGAAAAACACAGCACAACACACGAATGAATACAACATGGCGGTCGACTAAGGAATGATTCCGTTCGGGTTAACTCGGCTCGGTTCGGGTCGGTTCGGCAATGTTGTTCGAGAACCGAAATTTTGTTCGATAACCGAGGCATTTTCATCTCGAATTTTCTGTTCGAAAACCGATTTGTTCGACATGTGAAACGTTCGAGAAACGAGGCTGCTCTGTAATCTTATATACATATATACCGGGTGTAAGAACAAAATTGTCCAAACCGTGAGATAATTTTCCATCCGACAAAATGTTTTATATCTAAAAAAACCCCAAAAAAACACTAAACTAATTGAGTTTCTTTTTTGCAAGGATTCCAGATAAGACGTTTAGGCATCTTGACGTAAGAATCATAGAGAAAACCCTTTGAGTTATACAGCTAGAAAGGGAACAGTTTAAAAACGCTTTCTGGGTTGAGCACTGGTGAGAGGAAAAAGATCATTCAGGCCTTCAGTAATGTTACCAACATTCATACTCTAGCTTCCATATTCAAATTTTATTCAAGACCCATCAAGAAACAATGAATAAGTTTAAAATAATAGGGAACAATACGAAATCTGGATCAGGAGGTCACAACAGGAAGAGGGATCATCATTTCAACTGAGAGTTAAATGCATTCTCGTTTAAAAGTCCAATACTTTTATAAAAAAAAAAAACTTCGAAGAATTCCAGTAAGATATCTTTAATCATTTCTCAGATACAACATTTCAAAGCTTAATCTAACAATCGGACAATTTTGCTGTTACAGAATTTGGACAATTTTTTTCTGTTACACAGGGTATATATAAAATTCTTTTACTTCCGTTAGACCGTCGGCTGTCGGTGACACCCTCTAAAATAGCGATAGATTGACCGATCAAAAACCACATTTGACAACAGAATACTACAATGTACTGTTGTTAGAACAGGACGGGTGTTATTAAACCTATGAATAAAGTTTATTCCTTATCCTAACATCCTCTCGGATGGACAAGAATGCAGTTACCAATTTGCCATGCGTTTGCGAGAATTGTAAACAAATCATAAGGCTTCAAATAGTTGAAATTTGGCTCCAAGAAAAATACTTACGTATGGCCAGTTGTATGTTGCATGCTCAAGAGTATGAAATCCTAAGAATATATTCTTCACTCTTAAAAAAGAAAAAAAATGAAATTTTCTTAAAAAAATGAATTCTTATGAAATTAGATTTAATTAAAAAAAATATATATATTAAACCGTGAAGTAAGGTTTTTGTCAAACTATATTCCCAAACAAATTAGCTTATTCAATTTTCATCGATTGGTTTGCGACATTGAACGAAATGTAGTGTTTGTAAATCACGTAAAAAAAAAATGTTAGCGGTGACTAACAGGTAACAGTAAATACTATGAAAATTTCAATACCCATCAGCGTGTTGCAAAAAAGAAAAAAAAAATTCTAGTATTATAATATAACTAAAAAAGAAAAAGAAAATATTTTTGTAGACCTTCACCTACATAGAAAGAAAATTTTCTAACTCGTAAACAAGTAAAAACTGCAAGTAAATTAATATATTTGACACTACAGCGACAACACATAGCTCATAACATTATCGAGCTATATATATATATATATATATATATATATATATATATATATATATATATATATATGAGGTTTAATAAATACACTTAGTTTGGCGCAAAACCACATCTATAAAGATAGTGAGGATCAAACTCACTATTTTTTTATTATAAATTCCATGTTCTTTCAGGACGTAGGCGATTATGGCTCGCCACAGTTTCCTTCTCTATGAATTGCCATGCCTTCTGGGGAAACATCGTTGAGTGGTTTACCATTGCCGTATCCACGGTTTTGCTTCTCTTAGACTGGTTGCTGTCTCAAAGCTCAAGAACCCAATCTACGTTGCTAGTTAACCTAAAAAGTGAGAGAAGAGATACATTCATGCCTTCACCAAGACATATACGATGTTTTTGAACATGTTTTTCAACTTATGGCATGTTTGAACCTATAACTAAACTTCCGCGTCATACTTGAAACAATAGGTAAACCTCCGCGGCATACTTAAAACTATAATTAAACTTCTGCATCACTCTTGAACCTATACCTAAACTACCGCGACATACTTGAGCCGATGGTTAAACTTCTGCGGCCCAATTAAACCTATAGTTAAAATTTCACAGCATGCTTGCATCTATAGTTAAACTTCCGGGGCATACTTGAAACTATAGTAAACATTCGGCGGCTTAATCGAACCTAGAGATATACTTTCGCGGCATATTTGAACTTTTGCGGCACATTAAATTATAATTATCAAAAAGTATTAAAAAAAGATTATACTTTTCATGACTTATTTAAAAAATCTAAAAAAACAATTTATTATAATCTTACTTATTATAAAACGCAGATTGTGTGTGTGTGTGTGTGTGTGTGTGTGTGTGTGTGTGTGTGTGTGTGTGTGTGTCTGTACATTTATATATTGGATCGGATTTCCTACAATTTTCAACCGATTTCAACAAAACTTCACAGGACTATGTAAAATTACCTTGCGGTGGTTCTGACAGCGCCAAAAATTGGAAAAACATAATTGTTTTTGCACGAAATTAATTTGAAAACACGATTAAGAGGCATTAATGAAAGGGGAACAACTCACTTCGAGTATTACTTATAAAACCCAGGTTGGTTGATTGTGTGTGTGTGTGTGTGTTCGTTTATATATGGGATCAGATTTCCTACATTTTCAACCGATTTCAACAAAACTTCACTTTTGTTTGGCAGGTAGTGTTTCTTATTGTCTTGCACACTTTTTTCTTTATTTTTACATTCAGAATGCTTTAAAAATTCCATTTACAAGACAATTGTTTATAATAAAATTCTATTCAATCGGTAGACTTATAACGATTGAAAACAATGTTTTTGTTTGAGTTTGGGTTTGACCAATTCGTAAAAAAAAAAAAAAACTAATTAAGACATGTGTGTCCGTCAACCTTAAACAATAATCTTTGTCAATTTTATTTTTCAGTCTTTATGATGGTCGATACTTGATCTATCTCTTACTGTTACATCCCCGGGCAACGCCGGGCTCTCCTGCTCGTTTATAATAAAAAAAGATAATAATTAACATTCTCAAAAACTGATGTTTATTTATCCGTTTATTTATAATTTAGTATCTAAGATATTTTTTATATTATTCCCCTCCAAGAAAGGCAATAAAGCCTCTAAGACGCAAGCGGGTTAGTGTGTGTTAGAGAATATGCCACAAAGAAAGCATTATGAAGAGAGAGAGAACGATAAAAGAACAGAAGTTAATAAGACTGGCTGTTCCATCATTATTTTCATCTTCTGACGAGCGATATTACTTAGCCACACCAGCCCTGACCGTTAAAATTGGGACCAACCCTAACACATCATTCACCCCACGTTCCGTTCATATTCCATTACTAAGTTCCACTCGGATAGTCCCTTCCAAAGAACTGCTACTTTACAGAACGAACTCCGTGCTTGGTGTTTTCCTCATCACCAACGTGACTTGATTTCCCATTGTCTTTTCTACAAATTAAATGACCCATAAGTAGCTGATATGCCTTTAAACAAACAAAACAAACAGGTTTTTGAGATCAGCCGCCAATCTGACATTATCGAAGTGATTAGACTTACTATAAGGTTGGTGCAAAAATAATGGCGTAATTATGTCCTTTTTCGAAGTTTAAAAATACGTCAAAAAACGACATTATTACGTCAGTATTTTTGCACCAACCTAATAATATGTGAATATTACATGCGTTGTTATTGGATACAGTTTCATTTGGTTGGTGCAAAAATAATGACGTAATAATGTCGTTTTTCGACGTAAAAAAATGCGTCAAAAAACGACATTATTACGTCATTATTTTTGCACCAACCTAATAAGATGTGAATATTACATGCGTTGTTATTGGATACAGTTTTATTAGGTTGGCGCAAAAATAATGACGTAATAATGTCGTTTTTCGACGTTAAAAAATCCGTCAAAAAACGACATTATTACGTCATTATTTTTGCACCAACCTAAAAATATGTGAATATTACATGCGTTGTTATTGGATACAGTTTTATTAGGTTGGTGCAAAAATAATGACGTAATAATGTCGTTTTTCGACGGATTTTTTAACGTCGAAAAACGACATTATTACGTCATTAATTTTGCACCAACCTAATATTTTTTTTTTTTTTTTTTTTTTTTTTTTTTAGGAAAACTTAAGAGAATAATACAAACTACAGCCGGTACTTATTCATGTTACACATTCGGTCAATGACTATCGATTATTACCTGTATATAAGACGTAGATTTTAATATTGCCATCATGCAAAAGCGAAGGCAGTAACCTCGGCCGGAACTTGTACTCAGCTTGTCGACTTCATTTTGCACGCTGAGAGCCGTTATATTACACGCACCATCGCAGCGTCCTGTTAATGATCTATAAAGTTCATTATACTGCGGTGAGGCTCCCAGAATATGAGGTCACAAGGGTTAGTTGTTGAGAGAAGTAGTAAAGAGTTGGAAATGAGATATAGCGAATGCCCCGTGGAATAACGTCTAAATTAAGAAAACTGGAAAAAGAAGCTTTTCATAGTAGATAATAATCCTTGTCTCTTTCACCCGACTTTTTTTTATTATTTTCTGTCATAAACTTTCTTTACATACTTCAGAAAATATTCTTTTTTCTTGTGTGTGTTTGTTTTGTTTTTTTTTTCTCTCTCTCTCTCTTTCTCATGTCTTTTCATTTCAGAGAAGAACAAAGCGATAATATTGTCACCATATTGGTCAGCGTTTTCTTTCAATCTGTGTTCATTACTCCTTTTTTTTTTTTTTCTTTCTTCTCTCTGTCGCTATTCGCTTTTATGCAGTATACCTTCTTTGCACGTTCGACTAAGCTGAAAAGCCAATTTACCAACTTTTCCTCCCCTCTCCAGACCTGACTTGGGCTCTCACCTTTCTCAACAGTTTCATATCCTCTCCAGTTACTTTCCACATCAACAGGGGAAAAGCGGTCGTCTGCTTATTGGATACGGTGATATTGTAATCGTTCTCGAACAGAACATAATAAGGACATTATAGCTCTTGTTAAGAAATGTAATATCCTCGTGAAAGTCATTTTCGCTTTGTCTTTGAACACTGCGTCAACTTCCATCTGCCAATTTGGTGCTCTGTGAATTGGCAGGGTTCGGGGCACAATTTTTATTTTGGATTTTAATGAAATGTCCGCCAATGTGTACTTAAGGTGGTCACATTATTAGTAATTTTCGGCTACTTATTTGCCTTCCTTCTTTACATTTTGACAAGGAATAAACTGGACTAATTTCTTAGATGAAACAATTTCATTATTCTTAATGTTTCTTCTCCATATGTGTTGTTTGTTTGTCCACAGCAGTAACAAATTTGGACCTATTTAAATTAAGTGGTCCGCTCGTAAGCAAACAAGGAATAATATTTCTTTAACGTCTTTTTTTTTTTTTTTTTTTTTTTAATTAGCATTGACTAGATATTTCTCTAAAAATGACCATTGCCAGAATCGGAAAATATTTGTTTTTAAATCATTCTTGTTCACAATGTATAATCATCGTCATGGCTTCGCTTTGGAAAAGAAAATTTCACAAGGAACGACGTTCAGTGCAGGACTGGCATATAGGGTTGCAGCAGTTGAAGCTGCAATTCCGGCCTGGGCTTGATGGTATAACGTTGCATTTCTTGCATCTCTTCATTTTGTCCGTGAGAGCGGCCCTGTAGGTATTGGCAAAGAAGCAGACAGCAAAGTTTGACGTAGTTCGGAGGCTCTTATTATTGTCAAGATAGTTAAAAGTGTTATCTGAAAACCTGGGAAAAAAAGAAACTTAATTCGTTTAGTGGGTCTATAGATATTAAAAATTTTGTGAGATGGACAATTAACCCATGCTGTTACAAGATTTTGACAATTTTTGTGTTACACACACACTCTCTCTCTCTGTCTCTCTCTCTCTCTATATATATATATATTGAGCAGCCTTGCTAAAAGAATATATATATATATATATATATATATATATATATATATATATATATATATATATATATATATATATATATAGATAGATAGATAGATATGACCCTGGATTTCACGCTTTTGCGATCGTCAGACAAACTCAAAATATATAATATATAAACAATTATAAATAATTATATATATATATATATATATATATATATATATAATAATTATATATATAAATAATATATACAATATAATATATATAATAATATATAATAATATAATATATGTAATAATTATAATATATATAATAATATAATATATATAATAATTATATATATAAATAATAACTATATATATATACATATATATATATATAATTATATATATAAACTCAAAATATATAATATATAAATAATTATATATATATATATATATATATATATATTTATATTTATATACACACAATTTTCACACACACACAAACACATATATATATATGTGTGAAAAGTGTGAGTATATAAATATAAATATACATACATATATATATATATATATATACATATACGTATTATAAATTAATTGATTTAAATTGAGAAATGGAAATAATGTTTTTTCATTTAATTACAAAATTCAATTCGGACCTTCCATTTTAGAAACATGGTTAGAACTGTGTAGCGAAAAATATTTTAAATCAATTAATTTATAATATTAATGCTTTGTAAATTTACATTGAGCACTATTTTGTAAAAATAAATATATCTATAAGAACACCGGATTATATATCTTACTGTTCTTTCTTTATATATATATATATATATATATATATATATATATATATTATTATTAGTATTATTGTTATTTATATATTATATGCGCGGTACTTATTAGAAAGCGCTCAATATCAGAGATAGAGCTAAAATATTTGGTTGGATTGATGTGGGTTTGTGACACTGGGTTTCACGCTTTTGCGATCGTCAGACAAACTGATTAATTTTTAAAAAAATTGGCTTCATGTAGAATGCGTGTATTGGTGTTATTATGGATTTGCGGGGGAATAAACTTTAAAAAAATTAAAAATAATAGCAATTTTTACCTATCATAATTTTACACAGACCCCACCACACGTATATACGTGCATCCGAGGAAATATTATTCAGCGAAAGAATAGAAAAATGGTCTAATTGCTGGCATGTATACATTCACGAGACATTCACGAGAAATTTTCGCTACACTTCCAATCTTTGAATTTCAACATACAAATGCGTATGTATAGACACAACACCACCCGTATACATACATATGGCAAGTCTCATACTGTTCACATATGTGTATATCTCTATGAGTCCCGACGGACAAGCAAGTGTGTATGTGTGTCTGCGTACCTCATCGGGTGTACGGACATGCATCTATGTTTGCGACGATTTTCCCCTCCCATAATAACACCAATACACGCAATCTACAAAAATCCAAATTTTTAAAAAATTAATCAGTTTGTCTGACGATCACAAAAGCGTGAAACCCAGGGTTACAAACTAACATCAATCCAACCATATATATATATATATATATATATATATATATATATATACAAGTATAGGATTGGTGTATATGGAATAAATTCCAATAACCAACAATTACTATTCTTAAAAAGAGTGCTCAATACAGAGTAGAGCAGATATAATTATTTATTTAAAAATTATAACATAAATATGTTATAAAATCACTACAAGTAACATATTAATGTTATAATTTTTAAATAAATAATTATATATATATATAATTATTTATTTAAAAATTATATATATATATATATATATATATATATATATATATATATATATATATATAAAGAAATATAGTCTTAAGGTGTGCTATATTTATGGAATAAAGTGCTCAATATCCGAGCCTGACGATTGCATATAGCATGAAACAGACTGTCGCCTCTAAGTGTTGACTTCTATGTTCACTTTTATATATATATATATATATATATATATATGTATATATATATATATATATATATATATATATATATATATATATATATGTTGAGCAGCTTTCTCTTTAGAAGGCTTCTCAATGTGGGAAGGAGCGAGAGTGCACTAAAAGTTAACCGTGAAAAATTTTTCAATAACCAGATGATTTTAGTCCATATTTCTGAGATAATGTAACTATTTACAGTTCGAAATAACTACGTATATCACCTGACGAAGGCCGGCGGAGCGTAAAACAGCCGAAGCGTAATACAGACCTTTTTTTCTTTCTTTTCCCACCGCTTAAATTTCAATATTGTTTTCGAAACAGGGTCCAATTTTTCCAACAGTTAAACTAATTCTGACATGGCAACTGACTGTTTTTTTTTATCTTTATACTCCTCATCATCGCCAAGACTTGGCTTCGCAAGCTGTTGCTTAAATATTTGTATCGATAAAAACAACCTATCTCTATAAAAGACAGGATGTGTGTGTGTGTGTGTGTGTGTGTGTGTGTAACGAACGCACGGCCGCAATTTTAGACGGATTTGCACCAGAATTTGCATGCACAAAGTTAGTGGGAAGGCCAAGACCAACATTGCATTTCCCAAGTCCCATCGATAGTGGAAATAATCGATTTATTCATGCTTCTACGGCAGTTTTCATGTAGTTTGCAGACATTTTCTACTGGCCAGAATGAGAGCCTATAGCTGACTGCCACGAAGAGGCAGGAAGATTCTATTGGCCAGCGTGAGAGCCAACAGCAGACTGACACGAATGTTAACTAGCATGCTACCATGCAAAAAAAAAAAAAAAAAATCGATAGCTGCATTCGTCACAGTTTTCATGTAGTTTGCGGACATTTTCTACTGGCCAGAGTGAGAGCCTTATAGCTGGCTGCCAGGAATAGGCAGGAAGATTCTTTTGGCCAGTGTGAGAGGCAACAGTTGACTGACACGAATGTTAAATAGCATGCAAAAAATAGCTGCATTCGTAACAAGTGGGAAAAATTTTAATCTGCATGGCACTTTACTCCAATTGGCTCATTCGCTTGCTTAAACTCAACGTTGATTCTGATTCCGCAGAACTGGGTTGGGTGTGAAAAAGTATTTGTCGTTAACATTCTTTTTTCATTCGTTTTTTCCATTTACGAGTCCTTTTTTAAAGCTGATCGTTTTGTGTTCATTTTGTTTAGTTCTTTTTTCGTAACAGATTTAATGTTTAGTATAGAGCTTAGAAAAATTTGCAGTGTGAGATAGGCAAGAAGTAAGGCATGTGGCAACATCAGCACGACGGCAAAGAGCACTCCTTTAAAGGCAAGGAAGGGCAAAAATATTTTAAGTCAAGTGATAGCGATTGCTGTACGAGTCGTACAATTTTTGAATCAAGCACGGGCAACGCCGGGCCATGCTGCTAGCAAACAGTAAATATATTAGTTACTATATTAAAAACAATTTAAAAAAATTATTCTGAAAATGAAACGTTTTTCCCAAAATTATTGGCGAGGAAGGGGTTAAATAAATCATAGACATGCTTATATAACGCTAAACAAAATCAACCAAACCAAACGAAACTTTACAGTATTAATTGGGGTTTCCTACCTAACCTTTTGTTCGGAGTAATGTGGAACGTCTACAGTTACAGGTACTAGTTATTTTTGTTGTTGCTGTTGAAAGTCCACAATTGATATGGTTTTTTGTATTTGGCACTGCTTATAATAAACAGTAATAACAATATTTACCGGCCAGAAGGTCCGAGGAATTTCATAGAAAATAATTATCGGACTTAGTCCATTTCATAATATATGACGGCATTTGTTTACGTAAAGATACGCTTCGAGCAGATATGAGCGTTCGAAAGAAATCATAGAAAATTTGTAGTTTAAAAGCAGTAATTCGACTTTGCTTACCAGACACTTCCTCTGTAGGTAAATGGTATAGCATGTCAGGCTTTATGACGGTTCCCTTCTAGGATACTGGTTCGATTCCCGTCGGAGGAGACATATTTTCTATGATATTTCTCGGGCATTCAGGCCGGTAAATGTTAATATAAAATAAAATAAAAAGGTATTATAAACAGAGCATTTACTCAAATATTTGTATCTATAAAAACTAAGGTATAGACAATAAATGTATTATAAGTAATTGTCGGACTTAGCCCATTTCAGATTATATATATATATATATATATATATATATATATATATTATAACTTAATTGATTTAAAATATGGTTTTTTTTCGCTACACAGTTCTAACCATGTTTCAAAAATGGAAGGTCCAAATTTAATTTTGCAATTAAATTAAAGACATTAGTTCCATTTCATCCTCAAGCGAATTTTGGAGTAACTTTTTAAATTACTGTATTTATTTACATATATATATATATATATATATATATATATATATATATATATATATATATTTATATTGTGCAAATACAATTAGTCGGGTGAATAAACTATTAAAATTTTAAATATTTCTTTATGTCCTAGATAAATATGTTTATTACAATAATAGTTATATTTAGTCCTGAAACTATTTACTTAAAAAATTAAACATTTAAGTTAATAACAAATTTTTTTTCAGACATCGAATTTTCTATCAAACATTGTAAACTATCTTTTACATAATTTTGTTAAAACAAAATTATAACAACTCCATCTCTCTTTCCTCCTCCCCGCTATCTCTCTCTTTACCATAAGACTCACTTGTATACATTTTCTACAATTCATTTCCGTTTTATTAACCATCTAAAGAGGTCAAGTTTTCTGTCACTCCTCCTACTCCAATATAAAACATACTTAAGAGAGATATAAAATTAACCCCTCCCTATACTTTATATTGTCTGGTTAACTACCACTCTCAACCCCCTCTATTAAATTACAAAAATTACACTACCCACCAATTTCTAATCCCATTTTTTTTCTCAGTTCGTTGTTGGAAATTTTACCTGATGATCCTGAATCCTTAAAAAAGGATTTAGGTGAAATAAATTATCGTAATGGTACATTAAAGTGGTTTGTTTTTCATTACATATATATATATATATATATATATATATATATATATATATATATATATATAATTAAGAAACTGGGCCACATTGAATTAATCGAGCAGTTGGTAACACCTCTAGCAGATGTACGAATTCCCAATTGGACTCGTTTCAAGCCAAGTAGGGAAACTAGATCGACGAATAAACACGTTTGTAGCCAGGGTTTTGGACGTGTTTACTCGTCCGTGTCACAAAAAAGGCACTTCCGCTAAAAACGTATAAACACGTCTACGCCGGGGAAGGGTGTTAAAACGCCTAGTTATTGATTTTCTAAGCGCGGCTTATATGTGGCACATGGCCGAAAGTATGGGGCACCCAGTGAGGATCGAACTCTCTATTCAGTTGTAACTGTTTTAGCGAGACCCGCTTGCTAAACATTACGCCATGCCAAAGAGCATAGAAAAGAAACTAAAAGTAATTGTTTATAGACTCAATTTTTTTAGCGTAAATGTTTTCAAACTTAATTTGTTCAGATGCATATCGATGCCTCTATGGGTTATTTAATGCCGAAATCTAAACATTTTGAACACAATTTTACGGCTTCGATTGAATATATTTTGAAAACAATTGTACACCTTAAAATGATCATTTGGCTATAAAATATATCGTTGGTAACTTTTCAATAAAATAGTAATCTTACAATAAATACGTATTATTAGTAATTTATTTTACTATAGATATCTATTGTTAGCATTTTTACTATAAAAAATATATTTTCATATTTTCCGTTTGTCCCAATACTGTAAAGAGCGATAACAGTTACTGTTTGGAGAGAAAGATTTTGTAAATTTCAATCCTTAGTTACGACGGACGTCCGGCCAATAAACATCGTATGTTTCATTATATAGTATATATAACTATTACCATATATGAAGATTTATCGTTGTAGCAGACGTGTGCATACCTGTTAGCTATCTCTGTTCATTTTTAGCTACACATACAGATTCTGAAAGCGGGCATATAACTTACACATTGGCTACTAAATATGGTTCCTTCTCCTTGTCGCTGTACAGACAGCACTTTTCTCTTTAGCTGTAATGAAAACCCGTTAATGAAGCCGCCATTTCATCATTAGTGCTATCATTGTTACTCCGTGGAGATGTTTTCTTATCTTCAATACGAAAGAGCGACTTTGCATGAATGGAAATATAATTTTTCGATAAGACGAAACGACTTTGCATATTAATTTCTTTTCTGTTTTGTTAGCCGTTGAATATTTCTCGATACGAGTTATATGACTTAATTGTGACTTACTTACTAATGTTTTTTTTTCTCTCTTTTTTTCAGGTAAGTATCAGTTTATCTTTTAAAATAAAACGGAATACTGGAGGCGTTATGCTACCACTGAATACCATCTTGAAGGCAAGTAACGTACCAAAATTATTTATCTTGAAACAGAATTCTAATAATATATGTGTGAGTAATTTGAATTCACTTTCTTTGCTTCAGCGAAACATAGGCAGGCCCGGACAGAGGCAAACTGTGTTGATTATTTAATGTGTTGACAAATTAATAGCTTACGGCCATAAAGTGTTTAAATACTGGCTCCCCTTGTTCTACACAGATGGTTTAAAATAAAATAAAAAAAAACAAAAAAAAAAAAACATAGCTCCTTGGCCAATCTCTTTCGTTCTCATTTGCGTCCAAACAAATTAAACGCTGTTATTAACTAAACAAGACATAATTTTGTAATTGTCTATATTTCTTGATTGTTTGACATAAAAGTGACTTGATCCAAAGAGGTGAGAGTTCGGTACCTGATCTCAGCAAAGAGATCAACAACATGGAGAGTTGAGTTATCAAGAGGAATTTATTGAAACTGATATATCACAAGGTATACCACGTTGAATTAGAACAGTCTACGCCCGTGGACTAAATAAAAGGTCCGGTTCGAAATTCCAACAAATGTCACCTGAAGAAGGCCGGGTTTAACAATAGTTGAAACGTTGTGAACGTGGCAATAAAAATGAGGAGGTTGTGGATGTGCGATGATTGTTAGAAAGGAATAGAAGGTTTGAATTATCAGAAGCTTAAAGTTGTGTGTGTTCAATAATCTTCCATCCACA
The DNA here is from genome assembly GCA_963932145.1 of Acanthosepion lycidas. Taxonomy (NCBI): domain Eukaryota; kingdom Metazoa; phylum Mollusca; class Cephalopoda; order Sepiida; family Sepiidae; genus Acanthosepion; species Acanthosepion lycidas. Next base: position 69,646,896 of record OZ010575.1, on the reverse strand, counting down.
ACAATTAATACAAGACATAGAAATAATGATTCATAAACATCTTGTTTCGAAACGTAACAATGGAATTTATTAATATTTGATATACATGCATGAATACTGAGTGAAAAGGTTAGACAGAGTTGTGTCTCTTAGATTAGGTAAATATTTGTACCTAAGCTCATAAAGTGAAAGTAATTATTGAACAGTAGTTTAGAAGAATAAAGTTTCTTTAGCATGTTTGGAATTGTGTATTGTACAAGTTGGTAAAAGTTCAGAAGAGATTTCAGAGTTCGTACTTGCGTGAATGTTGATAAAGGTCTTTAACGTCTGACCGCAAAGGCTAAGACAGGGGTTCTTGAAGATTACATCTTGGCAAATGAGACGCAAGAGAGAGAGAAAAAGAAACACGAGGGAGTTTACGCGTGTTTTGTTTTTATAATGGTCGTGTATCCCGTGGGATGCTCCGAGCATTTTGAGCGGGAAAACAGATTTGTCGCTTGCAGGCGGTTCGATTGGTCGGAACTGACCAATCAGCAAGCTAGACAGAAGGTGATTAACCAATGAATGCTTGTTATATATTTGTAAGATGGAGATAGTGAAAATTACAACAGGAATAGTGCATTTCCTAGCAGGGCTTAACTGGCCTGTTGTAGAAGAGTCGACAAGGACAACAGTCCAAATAGTGTAAAAAGTTATTACTTATTCTAATGATTTTTTTTTTTTTTTTTTATAATTTATCTATAATTTATCTTCTGTTAAAACGGGAATACCATTTACCTATATGTCAAGTGTTTCCCTTACGACTATAGCACTGAGGTTAAGCAACGTCGAGCCTGGTATGTACATAGATGGGTGTCCGTCTGAGAATGCCAGGTGCAGTAAGCTTGAATGCGCGGATGGTGTAATACATAACGGTCTATGTTTGGAGATCGCAGAGTCGCGTTCTAAAATATTGAAGTCAACACTTACTTAGAGGCGACAGGCTGTTTCATGCTAGACGCAATCGTTAGGTCGATATTTAACAGTCCCCCCACGAGGAATGTATTAACGTGGTTCTCCGATCCCGTTGGCACGGCCAAAAATAATCCCTTAGAACCCGCATAAGCGGGTTCGGGATCATTCTACCTCCCCGGACGAAACTTTGCCCTTCGGCAAAGCTTCATCCGGGTTCCTCTCTGCCAAAGCAGAGAGTTCGACGAAAGTCGCACACAGTCAGAGACTGCATGTCGACTGCCGCAACGCAATCGTCAGGCCACGTGTGTTGTCTTTCTCGGCTATTTATATATGCGGGTCAGTGATGCATTGTGGGTGGTCTATTTTGGGGGTTATTTTGCCGGAAGTCGTTTATTTGTTTATTTTTGGGGGTCAATTTATTTTGCTTGTTTTTAGTTATTTTTATTTTTTACTTTTTATTTTTATTTCTACTTTTAAATTTGATTTCATATCTTATATATATATATATATATATATATATATATATATATATATATATATATATATATATATATTTATTTATTTTTAGTTTAATCGGTGTTTTATTAACCTAGTAGAAATTTGTTTATATCGCTTATTTAATAGCTTTGTTTTGGTTTGGGGAGATAAAGCTATTTATTCGATTTTGAGGTTGATTGGTGTAGTTTATTCTAACTATTATTTTGGCGGGAACAGTTTTTAATTTGTCTATTACTTTATATATATATATATATATATATATATATATATATATATATATATATATATAACTTGTTTCGAAAAACTCTTGAATTTTTGATTTGCCAATAATCAAATCAATCTCGAGGGTAAAAAAGGTTTTAAAAAGGAAAGAGCTACAAACATGAACTACTACCGAAAAAAATCGCACAGATGCAGGTCTGAAGCCTCAAAGAAAATAATGTCGTTTTTTGACGTATTTTTTAACGTCAAAAAACGACATTATTACGCCATTATTTTTGCACCAACCTAATAGTAAGCCTAATCACTTCGATAAAGTACATTTTTTTTAATATTGTATTAGGTTGGTGCAAAAATAATGACGTAATAATGTCGTTTTTTGACCTTAAAAATACGTCAAAAAACGACATTACTACGTCATTATTTTTGCACCAACCTAATACAAGTACATTTTTTTTAATATTGTATTAGGTTGGTGCAAAAATAATGACGTAATAATGTCGTTTTTTGACCTTAAAAAATACGTCAAAAAACGACATTACTACGTCATTATTTTTGCACCAACCTAATACAAGTACATTTTTTTTAATATTGTATTAGGTTGGTGCAAAAATAATGACGTAATAATGTCGTTTTTTGACTTTAAAAAATACGTTAAAAAACGACATTACTACGTCATTATTTTTGCACCAACCTAATACAAGTACATTTTTTAATATTGTATTAGGTTGGTGCAAAAATAATGACGTAATAATGTCGTTTTTAGACGTATTTTTTAACGTCAAAAAACGACATGATTACGTTATTATTTTTGCACCAACCTAATAATTACCGTTTCTATATGTTATGTCTTACTATGTATCGTATACAGTGGCGTATCATGCAGCCTTTGTAGATCTAATTTTGAAGCTAACTTGACTACAGTAAATGGATATAGAGTTTGGTCAATGCTGTAGCCAGGGCCAAAAGTATATATGCAAATTTCGTCTTGTCCGTGAGGCAACCCATTTAAAATTAGGTCTTCAAATGCTCCATGATGCAAGAGTATATACGTTAGTTCAAACGAGCCCCATTAAATCCGAAAGTAAATAAATCTCCTCTGTTCTTATATCTTTATTTTATTTTTAGTTTTTTAGGGGCCCTGAGACGAGAAGAGCCATTAAGGCCCCTCTAGTCTCAGAGCCCCTTGAGTAACTTTTGTAGATGTAATTTTGAAAGTAATTTGACTACAGTAAATGGATATATAGTTTGGTCAACAGCGTAGCGAGGGCCAGCAGTCCATACACTAATTTGATATCACGTGTATGATGCGACCCTCTTAAAATTAGCTTCAAAATTAGCTCTTCAAAAGTCGCATGAGACGCGTGTATATACAGCAGATATCAGTCACAAATAAATTTGGACGGTGTAGACATTTTAGCCGATGTACATGCTGTTTATCGCAAGACTATAGAGAAAAGAAAAAGTTTTAATATTTTATTACACACTCTTTCTTATTTTATTGTTATTGTAATTACTGTTTTCTTTGTTAAGGGGAGATACGGTGGACTAATGGATAGCGCTTTGGACTGAAGAATCGGAGTGCCGAGTTCGAATTTCAGTTGGGTCTTTTACATTCACTTACGTGATAATACCCTTGGAAATGGTATGGGTCATCTTCTTCCCGCCACCCAGACTGGGTTCTATAACCTTGGGTGGCAACCAGTCTAGGAGAAGGAAAAACTCTGAATTCAAACCTGGCCTGGAGAGGGTTGAGTTACGTCAGGCTATCTTGCCTCAAAAAAAACTTCTCACGGGATTATATATATATATATATTTGATGTGTGTATATACATATATATCTACATATATGATTCTATGTGTGATTAAATATATATATATTTAATCATACAATCAAACAGCAATATTAATGTGATTAATGGCGAAATCACTTCGCTAGTAGAACATAATGTATGCATTAAAATACTGTTAATCCATTGAATGATGTGATCCTCATTTATAAAACTGTTGTCAGATGTTTCTAGTGTATATTTTTTTAAGTTAAGCAAGTACTTTTGAAGATCCATATCTTCACCATCAGTCTGTATTTTTTTTCCTTTAAAGTTAAAACTTGAAGACGAAATAACTGTTTTGTCTATATTTCTGAGATGAGGTATTATTTCCAGTATTTACATTATGCGGACTATTGTCCTCATGTTTGTCGCCATATTTATCACAACGTTTCGGCCGTTGTACGCTCCGGCCTTCTCCAGGTGGCTGGAATTTCGAAGTGAACCCTTTATTTCGATCACTGGGGTAGACTATTTCTAGTTCCACGTGCCATGTTTAATGGATGTCAGTTATCAGTTATCTCCTGTTAATTTTCCCTCTGAAAGTTCTCCACTGACTTAACCGAGTATTGAACTCACACTCTTTTGGTCTGGATCTAACCAACGCCTTTATGCCACTGCGCCATGTGTCCTTGAGGACATCTGTGCATGAATTTTTGGATATTATAAAGCTAATGTCTTCAGCAACCATTTTTACCAGTGCTCATATTGCAATTTTGCTGTTATCATTGCAATATGATCTCTGGTAAAAACATGGAATGATAACAGCAAAATTGCAATATGAGAACTGGTAAAAATGGTTGCTGAAGACATTAGGTTTATAATACCCAGTGAAAGCTTATATCCATTAAACGTGGAACTAGAACAGTCTACCCCAGTGATCGAAATAAAGGGTTCACTTCGAAATTCCAACGGCCGAAACGTTGTAATAAATATGGCGACAAAGATGAGGACAATAGTCCGAATAATATAAATAGTGTACATAATACTTCATCTCAGAAATATAGACAGATACTGAAGGGCCGAAACGTTGTAATAAATATGGCAATAAAGATGAGGACAATAGTCCTAATAATGTAAATAATGTACATAATACCTCATCTCAGAAATATAGACAGATACTGAAGGGCCGAATCGTTGTAATGAATATGGCGACAAAGATGAGGACAATAGTCCGAATAATGTAAATAATGTACATAATACCTCATCTCAGAAATATAGACAGATACTGAAGGGCCGAATCGTTGTAATAAATATGGCGACAAAGATGAGGACAATAGTCCTAATAATGTAAATAATGTACATAATACCTCATCTCAGAAATATAGACAGATACTGAAGGGCCGAATCGTTGTAATAAATATGACGACAAAGATGAGGACAATAGTCTGCATAATGTAAATACTGGAAATAATTGTTTGTAGACCGAAAGTAACAATTTTACTCACTACAAAGATGCAACTTGGTTTCAGTGCATTTCAACTGCACTTCGACGGGTGAGAATCGAAAATGAAAATATATATACATATATACGATATCGCAACGGATATATGTATACATACATATATATATATATTTAAAAATTATAGGGTATGGTTGTTATAACGTCACTACAAAAAGCCATTATTTTTCAACACTTCAGTTGTCTTCTCCTTTAGACACCATCATTTGACAAGACACCTGATGTGTTGAAACAAAAAAAAAAAAAAATTTTTTGTAGTGATCTTATAACATAGATATGTTATGATTTTTAAATAAATATTATTTGCTCTACTCTGTATTGAGCACATTTTTTTAAAATATTGTTTTTGGTTACTGGAAGTTTCTTCAATCAAAACCAACTATATATATATATACATATATATATTCAGAGTTGTCATTATCCTAGACCAGTTGCCATCCAACGCCATAGAACCCAATCTTCCCTGCTATTTACCCATAGCTGGGGGGAGAATAATAGGATTCATACCTTTCGTAAGTGAATGTAATAGAGTCGACTGGAATTCGAACTCGGCTCTCCTTTGCCTCAATCCAGGCCACTATCCATTACTCCACCGTAACTGCTCAAAACCTACGGAAGGTCGTTTGGTGACCTTGGGGCATGTAGTGCCCTTCAAAAAGTGTGGATGGTTCTGCACAAAACCTTCACCACTATAATCAAATCTCATGTGCTGGTCTCGAGCTGTCGGCTCCTAGGGACTCTGCCTGACTCTCATACGTCGAATTCGACGGGAGAGTCGAATATATATATATATATATATATATATATATATATATATATATATATATATATATATATATATATATATATATATATATAATTTTGTTTTTATACCCGGAGTTATATTTTCCGATTTCTTTTTGAATTTGTAGGTCTGATGAATTATATCGATATTACGATTCCAATGTAATAAATTATAAGCATGAAATATTAGTGTTTGAGCCTTTTCTATTATATATATATATATATATATATATATATATATATATATATATATATATATATGGGTGGGGTCTCTATTTTGAGTCCATAAAAAGCAATTAATTGCGGATCTTTTTCTCCATGACCCGGAATAATAATCAACCACCCACTTATTATGTTGGCTTCACAATTTGAGCAATTGATTTTTTTTCTTCCGAAAAAGAACAAATAAATACATCAAAATAGAAATAAAATCCTAACTTTGTACACGAGCGAGAAGCGACTTGCGTTTGCTCTGAAAAGCTTCCAGCGAAAATCGATTTAATGCTGCTGAATATATTTTGATATTGACTTTGGTTTTGTTTCATAATTGCAATCCGAGAATTGTGAAAGCGAGGTCTAGAGGTATATACATTTCCTTTTTTTGTTAAAAACCTCCCTCTCCCTCTTTTTATAAACAAGGAAATAGCCAAAAGAAAATATATCACGAACAAATATTTGAATCATAATTATATTTTCAAACCCCAGCATGCAAATCTAACTTGTTTATAGGCTGTGCGCAGTGTTAATTAATAAGAAAGAAATAAAAAAAATGTTTAGGGTTGCTATGAAATGGTATGGAATTTTCTACCAAACAGTTGTTCTCTTGTCCAGACAGCTTTATACTCTGCAGAGGGTTATTGGCAAGATTAGCAGTTTCCTTATAAGGGATCAGTCGCCATTCGTTGACTGAGAAGCCAGTGCTAATCGAGATTCGCTTCTCTCCCGTCTCTGTCTATTGGACAGGGATCAAAGTGTAGTATCCGTTCTCTTCATCTCTAATGATACTATTAGTCGTTTCCTTATAAGAAATCATTTGACATTCGTTGACCGAGAAGCCAGTGTTACTGTCGGTTGAAATTTATAAAATCTTTAATATT
>OZ010575.1:69625075-69635075 GCA_963932145.1 Acanthosepion lycidas | reverse complement strand
AACACAGATATATTACAAACAGGAATATATACAGAGAAGTAGAAAGTGTTAGTGTTATGGACCGGTCCTTGTATCACGGTGATAGTCCAAGGTAGAACCAATAAAGAAGAACTCGAATACGGATATGGAATAACACAGATATATTACAAACAGGAATATATACTGAGAAGTAGAAAGTGTTAGTAAGAACAATCAGTTTTAGTAGTAATTGTCTGAACACGACTCTGTTTCGGACTGCCTCTGACTCCAGACTTCAGACAGAACGGTATTTAGTCACCCTTCCCCACGAGGGCATCATGTAGCACGTGGGATCTCCAAGCCCGTGGAGTCGGCCAAAAATATGACCTTTGAATTCGTATAAACGGGTTCAGGGTCGGTTTACCTCCCCGAAAGAGAATCCGCTCTTCGGCGTAGCTTCGTTCGGGTTCCTCTCCGCCCGAAGGCGGGGAGTTCAACCGATCAGCCGGTCGCCCGACTTCGGACTGAACGATATTCAGTCACCCCCTCTACGAGGGAATCATGTGGAACAAGGACGGTTTAACGTGAGATCTCCGAGCCCGTGGTCCTTGTTTTTGGAAAATTTCTCGATAATTTTCATGGAGGTGTTTCTCTCAGATAATAGTGCTATGTCAATAAGCGTACACTTCCTGGATTTCTTGTCCTTTATGATAATATCAGGTCTGTTGTCTTTTATTTCCCTGTCCGTTTGAATTGGCATGTCCCAGAGGATAGTTACATCGATATTTTGGTTGGTCTGGTTGGTGATCATGGCATCTCTCAGTGTTTTCGATTTTGTGCTTCTTGCATATCTTCTAGTGCAGATATGTCGCTATCTTGTTATGTCTGTGGGTATATTTATTTTTTGCTAGTTCCGGATATATTGAGATAATATGGTCGACAGTTTCATCATATTTTCCGCAGATCCTGCATTTCGAGTCAGTTCTGTACTTGATTATGCGACAGTGATAGGATCTGGCTGTACTACAATAATTAGGCCTTCTGTCTCAGCTTCCCACCCGGTGCTTCTCAGCCACTGATGTGTTTTTTTTTTGTTGGTCCACATCTTTCCTTCTTTTTAGGTATTTGTCCTGTAACGCCTTGTCCTCCCAGTATTTTCTTTTCGTAATTCCATTTGGCTAAGTTGCTTTGCTTTCACCCGTATGGCTGAGATGGCATTCGATTTGTTTTTTATTGAGGTATTTCTCTCAGATGGTACTGCTGTGCCAAAAAGCATACAATTCCTGGATTTCTTGTCTTTTATAATATCAGGTCTGTTGGCTTTTATGTCCCTGTCACTTTGAATTGGCATATCCCAGAGGATAGTTACATCGTTATTTTGGGTAACTGTTTCTCGTTGCTGCTCATACCATCTCTATTATTATTATTTATTGTTGCCGTTTTTTGTGTATATCTATCTACTAGTGAGTTAGCCCAAATGACTTCACTCACTTTATAGTCCACCAATAGAAGGTTAACCAATCAGAAGACGTAGAACATTCAATCCGTCGTGTATAAAGGCGGCCATTTTGTCTACTCTACCCGAATGTCCTGTCTAGCTTGTCAGACGAAGAGATAACAGAAAGACGAACAACGCTCTGCTACTTTTACCAAAATATCCACTGCTAACCTGAAAAACTCTTTCCTACTGTCTTTGAAATATTCACTGTTAACATTTGGATTCTATACTCGAAGACGACCGTCATGATGAACAACATTTATTGAGATCTGTTTCCACCGAGCATTTTTGTATATAAAAAAAAAGAAAAAGACTGACTTTATACGTAAAAAAAGTTTTTCGCAAGGTGTGAGCTCTAATTGTGAGTACAAATCTTTGTATTTCTCTACGGCGTTTAAGAGTTCCTTTCAATGAGTCTATCGGGACCTTTTCAAACCGAGGGCTCCAAATAAATCTGGAATTATGGATGTCATCGTGTGCCATATTTTTCTGAGATCTCCACTTCAAGCTCCTTGTATTTTGTTCGTTTTTTTTTTAATATCATCAAAGATATATTACAAACTACAAGAACTGTCATATATAAAAAAAAAAAAAGCACATTCTGCTTTTGCAGTCTCTGAGCACGATGTCTGGGCGATTAACTTTGATTGATCTGTGTGTATTTTAAAGACCCATAAAATTATTACAGTTCCTGTATTAAATAACTATTTCTGGATTGTGTTCATACCCACTTTCTTGAGGTTGTCTTTTCGTAAAATTTGCAAATTTTTCAGTACAGATATTTGGCCTAATATGGCATGCCTGGGTATGTGGTCTCTGTTTGCTAATGCCCTTCAACGTGATACAAGATCGACAATTGTTTCTGCCTATTTACCACGGAATCTGCATTTCTGGTTAACACAAGTTTTCACTATTAAAAGCAAGAGTTGGTCCCCCGGAGCAAGAATAAAACGGTCTGTTTCAGCATTTAACCCTTCACGATATAACAACAGAAGTGTATTATTATTATTATTATTATCATTATTATTATTATTATTATTATTATTATTATTATTATTAGGCTATGCTATGTTTCGTGCTTTGTATCCTGGAGAACCGGGTCCAAATTATGATCCTTAGAAATGTCATTTAATTGAAAGCACTTTTACTAGTATATACGATGTTCCTAGTAGGGCGATTTTCTGGGCAACTTGTATTTTGATGTTACCTGGGACACTGTTAGTAAAATTGTCCATTCCTTTTCACATGAGGCCCAGTGCTCTGATTACTATTGGTACAGTCTCTGTCTTCATTCCCCACATCCTGTTAATCTCGATGCCCAGGTCCTTGTATTTGGACAACTTCTCGAAAATCTTCAGGGAGGTGTTTATCTCAGATGCTACTGCTTATGCCAGTAAGCATACACGTCCTGAATTTCTTGTCTTTTATGATAATATCGGGTCTGTTGGCTTTTATGTCCCTGTCAGTCTGTATTGGCATGTCCCAGAGGATAGTTACATCGTTATTTTGGATAACTGTGTCTGGTTGGTGCTCATACCACCTCTATAATTATTATTATTATTATTATTATTATTTTCTTTGATTTCTGGCGTTTACACATTTCTTTCCGGGTCCCGCCCAGGGACCTAAGGTTAGAAATGGCATCATGACCCTTTCCACTGACAAAAAAAAAAAAAAAATTACATAGATAAAGCCCTTCGTAAAGTGTGGGCTGTACTTCTCAGAACAATTTTTTGTATCTCCTTGAGGCATGGACTTCCAGGAATCCCTTCAATTAGTCTACTGCAATCTTTTCCAACCAGTCCTAGGGCTCCAACTACAACAGGGATTGTTGATGTTCCCATATGACACATTTTCGAGATTTCTATTTCAAGGTCCTTATAATTTGACAGCTTTTTGAATATCTTCAAAGATACATCGCAGTCAGCAGGGACTGCCATATCAATAAGGAGGCACCGTTTTTGTTTGTGGTCTTTAATAACAATATCTGGGCGGTTGGCTTCGCGTCACTTCGCCTTTTCTCTCCGAAATATCAACTTCATTTTTCACGGCTATTCTTATGGCAATGGTTCTAACAAGATTTACTAAACTGGCAACTAGGTCTCATGGTCTTACTGTTGAAACAGCTAGATGTAACCCTAAGTTTAATTCTAATAATTTTCTTTCTCGCACTGCGTTCCTGTGGGACTCTCTTCCAGAGTCTTACTTCCCTGTCACCTACGATCTTATAAAATGCAACGTCAATCGCCATCTTCTGTATTCGTGAAATCTTTTCGTCCATCGGAATTTCTCCTCAATTCTCGTTTTCTTTTAATCTTTCTTTAACCTCTTGTACGTTAGCGGCTTTATCGCCTTACTTGTGGCGAAATGATAATGAATACACACACACACCCACACCCACACCCACACACACACACACACACACATATATATGTATACAAGTGAACATTGAAGTCAACATTCAGAGGTGACATGCTGTTTCATGCTAGACGCAATCGTTACCACTGACCCATATATATAAATAAATCGAGAAAAAACCCAGTACTCGCGGCCTAGCGACTGCATCCAGCATGAAACAGCCTGTCGCCTCTGAGTGTTGACTTCAATGTTCACTTTTATATTTATATTTACATACGCTCTGTCTCTGATATTGAGGACTTCATCCCGTAAATATGGCACATCTTAAAACTATATTTCTTCACACACACACGCACAGACAAACACACACACACACACACACATATAATTATATATATATATATTGTGTGTGCATTTAGGCAGCATCTTTTCATTCATACACGTTTCATTAAATAATATAGACAAGTGTTGTCTATTTATTTTATGTAAATTTTTTTCGTCACTTCTGATAAGTTTAATAACATTATCATTGAACAAAGAAAGAAATTCACAATAGTGATCCATATTTTTTTTAATACAATCTAAGCTTTCGGCTTACATAAGCCATTATCAAAGATGTCAATTACAACATATTAAACAATATACGGACAAGACAGTGATGATAGTCTGTCAATGTTTACATAGATGATTTCTAAGCAACGATAAACACGCGCATATAAGACGCTAGAAGCGAAAATCGCACCGCATCTCATGACGTCACACATGACCACACGAGAATGAATTGGAGAAGTATGAAATATGGAATGCCGTTGGTATAAACCAATGGCTTCTGTTACCAATTATAGACATTTAAGAATATTTGTAGAGATGCCATAATTGATTTTGTTTAGGTTGGGTTTCAAATGTTTGATGTATAATGCTTCAAGGATTTTTAGTTTTTGTCTATTGTTTTCATGTCGAAGTATAATTGTTTTCGACAAGTATTTTACGGAATTGTGTGTGCGGCCATGTTGTTTTAAATGCCTAAAAATGTTAGAGTTTTCATTCATATGTAGTGTAAAGGGTCGGGAAATACATATATATTTTTTCTTTTTTGTTTTTTTAGAAACTTTGTGGTGGTACCTGAAAATAAAACAGTATCAAGGAATTAATTATAATTTTCTTAAGGAAACGATACTTTCTAAATGTCTACGCAATTTCGTAGACAAAGAAATAAGAAAGACAAGCCAAGTTACTTTACCATAATAATCATATATACACTCCGTGCCAAATTATTATCGAAATAACTTTTTTCCAATATTTCAACAACCCTCCAATCAATTCACACAAACTTTTCACACAACGTTGGCAACACTGACCTGCGCAATCACTGAAATTTTCGTACTGACCTGAGCGAAGTAAACAAACTGGCGCCATATTTGTTATAAGCACGGTGATTTGACCGTGCCAAATTATTAGAAAGGTTTAGTAAAATTCCCAGAATTGAGCAAACAAAACGTTTATTAATGTTGCACGTGAATGTTTATGATCAAAAGAACCTAATAAATAAGATAATCAAACAAATAATAACAGATACAAACAATGGCACAGTTTTAAACAAATTAATAGGGAATGTGCTTTACCTGTTTTGAAATTACTTGAAGAAGTCGACGATCCATAGAATTTGTTAATTGTAGGATGTCATCTGCTGTAATGCTGCGAGATATGTCAAGAATTGCTTCCCACAATTCAGCGTTGCTCCTGAATTGTCGCCCGTTGGCGTACAGTCTTCACTTCGTGATGCTCCAATGGTTTTCGATTGGGTTCAAATCCGGAGAATTTACTGGCCACTTCATTTTTCGAAGTCCATCGAAGTCTAACTGTTTCAAATATTCAGTAGTCTTGTGAGCAGCATGTGAGGTTGCATTATCTTGCATAAAAACAATTGTCCTTCTGAAGGCAAGTCTTTGCCTTTTCATCCACGGTTCAAGATGCTCCTTCATAAACGCTATGTATTCATCAGGAGTCATTTTGATGCCATCTGGTACTCTCCATCGGCCCACTAATGTTTTTTTTAATAATACCGCCCCAGATCATTATACCTCTACCACCTTGTTGGCGTCTCAAACGCTGATGGTGATTCTGTCCGTTCATTACCCAGCCTTTGCACCATCTATCTGGCCCATCAAGTGTTGCTCGAGTTTCGTCTGTGAACAAAACTTTAGAGAAGTCAATCTTCATATTGTCCTCGGCCCATTTCCATCGATTTTGAATGTGATTTCTCGTCAACGGAGGCTTCGATACAGGTTTGACTGTTGTTGCTATTTCCCTCAGATTCCGACACCGAGTACTTTTAGACACAGTAGGATCCCCAATGCAACTGAAAAGCTCTTGACTGGTAACTCCAGGGTCCTTTGTGGCCCCTCGTTTAAGTCGTGACATGAGACAACGTGAAATAACCTTCAGCTTGCCTTTATCTGCCCTTATGCGAATTTGTGTAGGGTCGACGGTGAACTTTTTTTTTATGTCACCTCCCTATTCTTTTAGAAATTTCTGGGGTAGATTTACCTTTTGAGAGTTCTGAGGTGATAGTTTTCTTTTCAGCATCACTTAAACTGCTTTTACGGCCCATCTTTTCACTAAATTCTTACACTTTCCTAATAATTTGGCACGCTCAAATGACCATGCTTATAACAAATACTGCGCCAGTTTGTTTACATTGCGCAGATCAGTACGAAAATCTCGGTGATTACGCAGGTCTGTGTTGCCAACATTGTGTGAAAATTTTGTGTGAATTGATTAGAGGGTTTTTGAAATATTAGAAGAAAAGTTATCTCGATAATAATTTGGCACGGAGTATATATATATATATATATATATATATATATATATATATATATATATATATATAAGATTATTATGGTATGGTCGTGGAGTTGTTTCCTGTCTCGTCACTTTTTTGGGGTGTATATATCTAAATATGTCTGCGTGCTTATGTATTATAATCTGAGTGTGTATGTATTGTTTTTCGCAAGATGTCATCATCCCATGCCCACACTTGTAATCATGTTGTCATTAAGTTCAGAGCAGTCGATCTTAACGTTTATTCCAATGTAACTTCAATAGAAACAAAATGAATAGAAAAACATATGTATTTTTTCATTTTTCCTCAATAATTTTATGATTTTAAACTTAATACAGATTAAATTTAGATTTTAAAATGGGTAATTTTTTTTTTTTATTTTTATTTTTAATTTCAAATTTTATCATATAATTTAATACTTATTAGTTAGAACAAATTCTATTTTAGTATAAACCCAACTTTAAAGCATTTAATTGCTATTATAACCTTACTTCTTTGTCAAGTTTTTTGAATTCTCGTATACTTGTAAGTTTACTGTGGGGAACCCAAGCGCGTACACTCGGGCCAGGAGCCAAAATTGCCCAGCGCAAACTTTGGCTGTGCTGGCATTGATATGACTCCCGATCTCCGCTTTATAGTGCAATGAGGTGAGTACAAACGCGTTTAGTTTTTCCCTAGGACCGGCCACCTCTCCGTGTTTTAATTTTCTCAGCTGTGTCTCTGTCCTACAAGTGAACCACTCGGCATGTGCCAGGTTAGTACATCGTAAGTATACGTTACCGTCTTTTATTTGTCTTTAAAACTTCCTAGTTGCACATATGTCTAACGACATCAACGGCACTTTAATTTTCTTCTGAAAAAAAAAAAAAAAAACTTGAACAAATTAGCTATAAATAAAATGCTCTTTTTTTTTTGCTATCCTCTGCCAGCCGCAATGATAGAAAAAGCATTTACCTTGCACCACCATCTGTGAGACACGCTGCAAGAGCCAATCCGTTTCGCGAGGCTCTTCCCTTAATCAAGACACCATCCCGCCAATCCTCCGGAGGAACGCCATCGAACGAGGGCCAATAACCCCAGAAGTCGCCACTAACACAGGAGTTAAAAAAAAAAAAAAAAAAATCCATCAGCAAGAGAAGAATATTTAACTATTTTTTTTTTATCTGTGATACCCGGGCGACCGACCCCGGGTCAACCGCGGACCTGGTCAAATTACCGGTCGAAAATGTATCAGGACATGTCACATCCCAAATCAACAACTTCCCTATTTTCAAAGGGAAAATGGTAATGCCATCCGGCCGCTTTCCATCACCACGATCGAGGTTTACAGGTTCGATTTGGGAAGGGAACCCAACTGCATCCAAACTTCTTTTGATGATGTCGTTAATGGCAGCATGCCTTGGAAAACGGCCTGCACTATGGCGACAAGTTAGAAACCAAACTCATCAATGGAAGCTTCACATCTGCATCTGTGACATTCACATAATTTGAGCGCAAGACGGATATCGGCTCCGTCCCGAATGCACTGATCATCTAGAAGGGTACTGGTAGATGAAGAGAATGCGTTGAGCCAAGCGTCACTACTCGGTCGTGAAGCAGAAAGTAGACAGGCGAAAAAAAAATGTCCAGCATCCATTGCCTTATATGAAATTAGATATTACGTAACAATTCAGAATTGTTTTCTTGTTTCTAACGATATTAGCATAGACATTACTTGTTGCCCTATGCTTATCTGTCTTCCAATTTGCTGTGTCACGTATTCTCTCATTTTTCTCTCGTCTGATACGAGATTTACCCCGATAATTAAATTATCTGAAGCTTCAGCGGAAAAATTGACGCTTCAAGTCGGAGGAATAATATACTTACCTGTTTTTTTTTTTTTTGTTCTGGTCGACTAAACGCTGTTACCCTTTTTTTTTTAATAATTTTCTTTTATAGTTACAAGGTCTCGTGACTTGTTACCACGTTATCACTGATATGGTTATAAAGGAAATTTCTGAGATGACGTAATATGTACACTATTTACATCATTCGGACTATTGTCATCATCATTGTTGCTATATTTATCACAACGTTTCGGCCATTGTACGCTCCGGCCTTCTTCAGATAGTTGCAATGCCGAACTGAACCCTTTATTTCGCTCGCTGCGGTAGACTGTTCTAGTTCTTAAGGACACATGGCGCAGTGGATAAAGGCGTTGGATCCAGGGACAGGGCTCAAAGAGTTGTGAGTTCAATACCTGGTTAAGGCAGTGGAGAACTTGGAGAGGTGAATTAACAAGAGATAACTGACTTCTGTTAGACATGGCACGTGGAACTAGAACAGTCTACCCCAGCGAGCGAAATAAAGGGTGCAGTTCAACGTTCCAACCACCTGAAGAAGGCCGTAGCGTACAACGGCCGAAACGTTGTGATAAATTAAATATGGCAACAAAGTGAGGACAATAGTCTGAATAATGTAAATAAAGTGCCTTTGCTCATCTCCCCGACCTGCACCGTCACGGATTTTTTTTCTTGGATTTTTTTTCGATACTACAGTGTAACCCGGATATAAGAGTGTTGTCGGGACCGGAGAAGAAGTCTCTTATATACGGGTTTCTCTTATATCCGAGTTTGGTCTATTTTATATACATTAACACAGGTTCTAATTTGGGACTAGAGAAAATATATCTTATATCCGAGTTTCTCTTATATCCGGGTCTCTTATATCCGGGTTAAACTGTATTAATGAAAGAGAATAAGAGGAACAAAGATGAAATAAGCAAATAAAAACAGCAAAATATAAGAAGAAGGAAAATACTGTATATATATATACATATATATATATATATATAATTATAATTATATATACAGTGTAACCCGGATATAAGAGAGTTGTCGGGACCGGAGAAGAAGTCTCTTATATCCGGGTTTTTCTTATATCCGGGTTTGGTCTATTTTGTTTAGGTAAGTATGGCTCTAATTTGGGACCAGAGAAAATCTCTCTTATATCCGAGTTTCTCTTATATCCGAGTCTCTTATATCCGTGATTCTCTTATATCCGGTTACACTGTACTTGATTTTGCCATCGCGAATACGGTGCGTTGAATAATACAAGGCAATACTTCAATTGGTCCAATACCAAGAGTAATTATTTCCCTGCAGCTCTCATTCGGGTTGATCTGCTCTACCCACAGTGTTTCGCACCTGGAGACAGTAAGCTCGTACGTGCTTAACGTACACTTTCCGCCCCTAAGCGTCACAGTTGCGGCCGTCAGAAAGAATTGAACCTGTACACGGTGGTGGCCTGTCATCTCCCTAGGCCATTGATTAGTTCAAGTTAAGCACAAAGAAATCTCCGATGTA